>JANFOE010000324.1:0-462500 GCA_025667525.1 Glebionis coronaria | reverse complement strand
TTTTTTTCTTCTTTTTTTTCTAGCCACTCATTTTTTATAAGCCGCTCTTATTTTTCTTTATTCCTCAAAAATAAAATGAAAATAATAAAAGGAAAACACCCGCTAAGTATTAAGCATGACATAAGTCTAGTACATATAAAACGTTCTAACATAAAGTCTTAAGACGTACTTATACCAACCACGAATGATTAGTCAAAAATGCATAAGAGACTACAACCCGACTAAAACCGTTCTTGATTATTTATTAACAATATATACATGCGTTGACAAGAAAGTAAAGGTTACGAAAGGGATATAAAAGCCACAAGTAATTAATATGAGGTTTATCTAGCCCTCTACACTTACTTCAAACTCTATCATCTCTCGTTCTTCACAGTTTAATATCTAAAATAATGAGACTCGTGGATGCTTAGCCTAATAAACCAATAAAGGTCTACATGGTTAGAATATTAGCTAGAGTAAGCTTAAATAAGCAAACTCGGGTTGAGTTAAAGGATTCATGGCGGGCCTAATATGTCAAAGAAGTCTAAACTTGTTAAACCATATCCTTTATTATATTTTTTTTTCTTTTATATATTTTTGATGAAAAATAAAATAAGAAATATATACAATGCAAACGTGTTATGCAAATGAAAAATGATTAATGCAAAATTATGAATGCATATTTTTTGCGGCAAAGTAGATCAAAAATTTGTAAAATGTCAGAAAAATTAATTTCCTAATTATCATGAAGGCAATGACAATGTTCTAGGTAAGGTCACTTCGATAGAAGACCCCATACACTTAAGATAAACATTGTCCTCAATGTTTAAGAGTATTGGAGTAAACTCCCCAACACTTATGACATTGATAACTTTTCTTAACTCGAGCTAAGGAATGGTCTACTAAAGTGAATTCATGCTAAGCATAATGTTTTGAATATCACAATAGTATCAAAGTGAACCGATACAAGGGCCTCCTCCATAAGCTCCAATACATGCAATGAGAGAGAGGAGAAACCCTAAAAACATGAAGAAAACAAAAGATAGGCACCCCCTACACTTCTTCTCAACAATATATCCTTTATTCCTATCCTACCACACTCTAGTCTAAATGATCTAATCCTAGTTATTCAAGCTTAATTTAAAGAGTCTCTAGCTCCACTCATCCCACACTTAAAGTGTTTATGGGAAACCTATCATGGAGAGTAAAAGATTTACCCCTTTAAGAAAAACTCTCCAAGATAAGGTAAAACAAGTTTTCAAGTACACAAAACCCCATAAGATTCCACCCGGATCAAATACATGATTGCCATCCTAAGAGTAGCACAACCCAAAAGTGGACATCTCAATCAATGGGGAGGTGGGTGAGGTTTCCTTGTCCATGATATTTTCCCATAAGTTTCTCATAATATGATGAGGTGAAGCTCTACAACTTCTCATATGATTTCCTTTTATTGCATCAAGAGAATACTCAGTTGGCTCAACCATCTCTATACAAGGATCAAAAATCTTTTTCTTCATTGGAAAATAACAAGTGGTGGTAGACTTAGAATATTCCCCTTATACTTCACATTTTGAGAGAAAGGTTGTGGAGTAGTAAGTGTGAACACACTTATAGAGGAAACCACCATGTCTTTCTTGTTCTTAGAGACTCCTCATCAAAAGTATCCTCATAAGGTGACATAAAGAATGTCTCTAATTCAACATCCAAATGATATAAATCACTATCATCTTGAAACTTCTCAAAAATTTGTTCATCAATTGAAGGCTCAAAGAGATGGTATGAATTGGTTTGTAAGAAAGGTGGTGAAAGAGTAATAGAAGGAATAGGTGAAGCATTTTGGTTATGAGGTGTTTCACAAGGTGTGTAAGAAAGAGTAATATGTGAAGGTTCATGAGAAGGTTTAGTGGAATAGAATCTACATAAAGCAATCTCTCTATTTCAAAAAACTCTTCCTCCCAATTAGAAGGTGATGTATCAACCACAAGATCATATCTCTTATGATAAGCTTCAATCTCTTCATTTATCAATTCCGCTTCACTAAGCAATCTCTCAGTCTCAATAACCTCCTCTTTCCATTTGAAGTAGATGAATAAGCTCCAAAATCTAATTTATCTAAACTTGCCTCAAAGTCATCAATAAGGTAATCACTCTCTTAAAAAGAAAGAAATGAAGAAGTAATGGAAGCTATAGTCTCAATATAGGGAAGATCATATTCACCACTCTTACAAGCTTCGTGAAAATATTCACCACACACTTCATCAAGAATATCACGTTATTCACCTCTTTATCACGAACATCATCATGATTCACCGTCTCGGGCTCATTGGATTTCTTAGGTAACTTCCCCATATTCAACACAACCTTTTGATCTTCCACCCTCATAATGAGTTCCCCCTCCGCAACATCAATAAGAGTACGACCGGTTCTCAAGAAATTCCTTCCTACAATAAGGGGAACTCGATGATCTACATCATAATTTAAAACCACAAAGTCCGCGGGGAATGTGAACTTATCAACCCCTACAAAGACATCTTCCGCTATCCCCACCGGATAAGCAATTGAACGGTTTGCCAATTCAAGTGTCATTTTAGTAGGTGTAAGTGCGGGAAGAGAAAGTCGTTTCCAAACCGATAAAGGCATCAAATTTATGCTAGCACTAAGTTCCGTGATAGGTGTGTAAACACCCATCCTTTTTACACTTAATTAAAATAATAACCGAGCCAAAACGTTTATTTTATGTCATTTATGTCGGAATTATGCGTGGTTTGTGTTTTTGTTGTGATTTAGGACGAAAAGGTGAAAAGTGGAGAAAACACGAGCATTCACGGGCTTTTATCGAAGAAAAAAGACGAAAGACGAAGTCAAGAAGTCAAGAGTGCAAAAACAACGGAAGTCCAAGACCAATTCTGAAGATTTATCGAAGAAAAAGTCAAAAGACAGAAGTTTACAAAAAGTCGAAGAACTCAAGTCTAATTTATTGAAGAATTACAAGACGAGTTCAAAGAAATCCCAAGCCAAAAGTCATTGAAGTCCAAGATTTAAGAAGATTAAGAAGATTAAGGACTTACTCTTGCAATTAAGGAAAAGAAGAAAGAGGGAGGAAGCTTCCTAAGCACTCCCCTAATCCTCCCTATAAATAGTTTAGGATTTCATTTCATTAGTTTTTGTTGGATAGCTTGACAAACTATTTCTTCCATTTTTAATTACCTTGCACATTTAATTACCTTGTCATTAATTTCATGTCAATTTAAATACATTGTCTTGCACCTTTAAATACCTTTAATTCAAGTAAGTTTCCCTTTGATTATTGTCAATCTTTACTTCATTGTTTGATCTCCTATCTTTCTTTCTTTAATATTTATGTTAATTTGTTCATGTTCATGTTCTTATTTTATTGATTTGATTTAAGTGGGGTTTGATTATTTTGATTAGTTTTGTAGTTTTATTGATTTGGTTTGTTTGATTATTATTAGTAGATGTTTATTGATTACTTTGATTTAATCCTGTGGTTGATTTTGATTAGATTTGTTTATATTCGTGTTGTTCTTGTTCTCCTTGTTCTTCGCTTTGTTTGTTACTGATCTTTCCCAGGAAACGTTCTGGATCAAGCCCATCAAAACATTCCGAGTGAAGGGTTTGTGCAAGTTTATTCCGGATCAAGGGTGTTCATCCGGAATATTGGACTTTCCGGATCAGAAGAGTTTATTCGGAATAGTTTATTATTCCGGATCAAACCGTTCATCCGGAATATTAGACATTCCGGATCAGCCTTTCATTCCGGATCAACAGAATATTCCGAATCAAGGAGACATTCCGGATCAAGGACCTTTATTCGGAATAATTTATTATTCCGGATCAAAGACTTCAGCCGGAATCTTCAACATTCCGGATCAAGCATAATATTCCAGATCAAGCTTTTATTCCGGATCAAGGCTGTATTCCGAATCAAGACTTTATTCCGGATAAGTGACATATTCCGGATAAAGGATTTATTCCGGATCAAGAGTTTTGGTAAATATTCCGAGTGAAGAAGAATCATTCCGAACGAAGGTGACATTCCGGATGAGTGATTATTCCGAACGAAGGTTTATTCCGGATGAGCTGTTTTCAGGTTCTTTTTAGTTTCAGCTTTTAATTCTTTAATTTTCAAGTTTTACTTTTTCTCGCCTTTTAACTTAGTCGCACTTTAAGATTACTTGCCTTAGATTTATTTTAGCCTTGCTTTAGTTTAAGTTTTAGTTGAGTTTTTAAGTTTTCCTTAGATAGATTTAAGTTTGCGTTATTTATTTTAGTGCCTTTTAATTTTCGTCACGCTTTTTAATACTCGCCATTTACTTTAAATTAGACTTAGATTTACTTTAAAGTCATTTACTTTTAAGTCTTGTACTTTTTAATTACTACAACGACACAACTATTTGTTTCACCAAAGAACGACTGAGTCGCATAGTTAATCCATTTTTCAATTCGAAGAGATTGGTACAAAGATATTTTTAACTATGTAAAATATTAGTTATCAAATGGCACCGCTGTCGGCTCTTTTCGTAAAGATTAACGGTTTTCTGTGAGAGACGCGTTGCTTTTTGGGATCCGTTCACTTGTGAGCGTTATTTTTCTTGCTTAAAAAATTCAAAAAACCATAAAAATTAAAAAATTGTTAAAAAACACATAAAAATAAAAAATTTCAAAAACCCAAAAAGATTTTATTTTTATTGTGTATATATATTGTCTTTGCGTTTGGTATTGTTTTCTTTTGCCTTTGTAGGTGTATGCGTACTAGATCTTCTACTTATCAAGAGCCCGAGACTCGAGAAGATTTAAGTATGGAAGGTGTCCGCAACAACAATAATCCACCGCACCTCAATAATAACAACAACAATGTTCTTCCAAAGCCCAATCTTCGAACCATGGAGGAGCTTTGTCAACCTACCATGTTTGGACGAGGAGGACCGATTGCACCGATGGAAATTACGGCTCCGGAGTTTTCGTTGAAGCACCACATGATTCAGCAAGTGCAAACAAATCCTTTTCGAGGAATGCCTGATGATGATGCCAACAAACACCTCGACAAATTCATTACAATCACTCAAAGGATGAAGTTGCCCGGTGCCACAATGGATGTCCTTCGCCTTCAACTCTTTCCACATACTTTATCACACCACGCCAAGAAATGGTTTGATCGTCTCCCGAAGAATTCCATTCATACTTGGGATGACATGACTCAACGCTTTTTGTCGCGCTACTTTCCACCATCCATGGTCACGAGCCTTCGCAATCAAATAAGCGGTTTCATGCAAGAACCCGATGAATCTCTTTTTGATGCTTGGGAAAGATATAATGTTTTGATCGATCGTTGTCCAAACCACAACATGCTCCCTGTGACCTTAATTGATACTTTCTACAACGGATTGACTTTTCGTGATCGTGATACGATTAATGCAGCCGCCGGTGGCACATTTATGAAAAGTGTAGAGAGCTTATTGAGAACATGACTACTCACCATAAAAACTGGGATTCCTCCGCTTCTTCAAGGAACAACCCGAGAGTCAATGTTTCTTCTACTTCAGCAAACCCCGATATGACCGAATTCACCCGCATGATGACTGAAATGAACAAATATATCTTGCTTCTCGCTACAAACCAACAACAAGTTAAAGCGGTTGCCAATCCTTGTGAGACATGCGGCGGTCCACACCCATACACTGATTGTCCTTCTACTCAAGGAAATCCGGAAAACTTGTATGCAACTTATGGTAATTAATCACCGAAAAATTACCAAGCTCGACCTCAAGGGGATAGAAATTTGCTGAGTTACCGGTCAAACAACTACCTTTCACCCGGTTTTTCTCCTCAAAACCAAAACCAAAACAACAATTACAATAGAAGCAACCAAACCCCACCAAGACCTTCTAATCCTTATTACCCACCCGCTAAACAAGCCCTACCCATCAATCAAGATGTTAAAGCTTTGATGAGAACCCAAGGAGAGCAAATCAAGAATCTACAGAGCCAAATTATCAATCTGAAAGGGGATATTACCAAGCAAGGAAATGACATTAGATCCGAGCTTCGAGATAATATACAATCCTCCTTCAGCAATCAAACGAATGATATAAAGAATATGCTGGCTAGAGTCTTGCCCACCACTCAACCCTCTACCTCGAGTTCTCTACCTTCAAACACCGTCACTAATCCGCGAGCTAATGGGAGTGATATTACTACCCGTAGTGGAGTTACCATAGTAGGACCACCTATCCCGCCCCATCATCTACACCTCCTCCATCACCATTTATCCCTACTCCTCCTACACCTAGTATTAGTACACCATTACCGTCTCCACCTCGTCGTGATGAAGTACCCACCAAGAATCCTCCACCAACCCCACCTTCAACATCTCAACCTTTACATGCTACATCTACACCTTCACCACCCAAACCCAATATCCCTTATCCCTCTCGTTTAGGCAAGACCAAAATACACACCAAGGATGACGTTCAAGTGTCGAGTTATTTGAAGATGATCTCTCAAATGAATTTCAACATTAGCCTTGTTGAAGCACTTGTTCACATGCCGAAATTTGTGAAAGCATTCAAGGAATTGCTTAACAAGAAGGAGAAGCTGATTGAGCTCGCCAACACACGCTTAAATGAAAATTGTTCTGTAGTTATTCTTAAAGAACTTCCGGAAAAACTTGGAGATCCCGGTCGTTTTGTGTTGCCTTGCATCTTTAACAAAGCCGAAGAATTTACTGCCCTAGCTGATCTCGGGGCCAGTATCAATCTGATACCATTAAGTGTTTGGAAAACACTATCATTACCCGACCTTACTCCAACAAAGATGACTCTTGAACTGGCAAATCGCACTCTCGCTTACCCCGTTGGTATTGCCAAAGACGTGTTCATTAAAGTTGGCACATTTACTTTCCCGGTCAACTTTGTGGTTGTTGATTATGAAATGGACCCTGGTATTCCTTTAATACTTGGTCGGCCATTCTTGAGAACCGAAAGAGCTCTAGTTGATGTTGCCGAAAGTGAGTTAATCTTAAGAGTCGGGGATGATGCACAAGTTTTCAAAATGGGGAAGCTTACAAGCAAATCCTATGGACGAGAATCCGCGAATATGATTAATGTGCTCGATGATTTTGTCATCTACAACAATCCTCTATTAGATTCGTGCATTGATAATCCACTTTTTCAAGATGATGTGGATGATTCTCTATCCAATTTGGAACCTTCACCCATTTATGATTCTCCACCGATCTTTGATGCTTATGATGATGATTCTAGCTCAGATTTGGATGATTTTGATGACCTTACTTCCGAGTATCCCGACATACCCACATATGATGATTTTGATGAGGCCGATACTCTTTCGAGCGATTCTTCACATGATGAAGATCCTCCGCCATCACTTGATCCTACTTTGGACGATTACTCATTTGAGGAAGACTTCTCTACTTTTCTTAATACTTACTTCCCTCATGAGAGTGATGCACCTCCTTTGGACTTTGATAATTATGGTCTTGATCCTACTTTGGATTTGAAGAAAATTCTTTCAAAGGAGAAGAAACCGGTCGACACCAACATCCGCAACACGTATGATTTGACACCTCTTTGTCCACCTTCTGAGGACGAGGTTATGCATTTTCTTCGCGGATCTTCTTCACATTCTGCTGAGCCTGAGTGCTATTTTCCCCTAAAGGAAAAGGTGTTCGACCTCGGTATCGATATTCTTCAGCCATCTCAGTATCCACCTGATGAAATAAAAGGAAACATCTTTGGAACTTTTGAAGATATGATTGCACCACTTTACCCTTGCTCCTACCGTGCTCCGTCTTTGCTTAAGGGAACCTTGCCTGTTCTTCTTTGGCTTGCCTTGTTCGCCTTAAGCTTGTGCTATTTAATGGACGAAAACTATGTCTTTGATCCCGGTGGATATGTTTCATGCTTCTTCCTATGATAATCAAGGTCGAGTCAGGCTCACGACTCGGTTAACAAAAATCAAGCGCTTCTTGGGAGGCAACCCATGTATCTATCTTTTAGCTTTCTTTATCCTAAGTGTAGGGGAGACCCGTTGGTGTTTGCTATTTCCTCTCTTCTACTAATCAGGGATTCGAGCGCTCAATGATCCACTCTTGATGATTTTTTACGACCCGTGATTCCGTGTTCCCTTTTTCTCGGTTCTATCCTAAACTCTTTTCGATTCACTATTTTATATTTTCCAATATTAAAATAGGAATCTCTTTAGTTGTCTTTTCCTTAGCGAGATTTAAACAACGTGCACAATGTCCTAAGTGTAGGGGAGTTTACTCCCACATGCTTAAACATTGAGGACAATGTTTATATTAAGTGTAGGGGGGACTTCTATCGAAGTTAAGTGGCTCTTTTCCTTGTATCTGTCCTCATTTTAACCGGAAAATCAATTTTTCGACATTTTTCAAAAATTTTGATCTATTTTAGCCTATTAGTTTTTACCTTTGTATAGTTATTTCCTTTCCTTATTAGAATAAATTTTTTAATAAAGTGGTTTTAATTTTCAAACGTCGTGATTCTTTTGACTCAACCCGAGTTTACTTGTCTAAGTTTACTCTAGCTAGTATCCTTAACATGTTTAAGTCAAGTTTTGCTAGGCTTTTATATAGGGAGCTATAAAACGCGAAAGTCTTAACTCTCACGGGTTAAGAACAAGAACTTTTCGCAAGTTCCTATAATTGATCCTAGAGAGTCGTTTATCAAGGGAACTATAAAATGCGATTTCTAAACTTGAAAAGGTCTAAGAATTTGCAAGATCCTATAGGCGACTCAAAAACCCAAAACTTTGATTTAATAGGCTAAGCATCCACGAGTCTCATTCCTTGAGATTTTAAACTATGGAGAACGAGAGATGATAGAGTCAATTATAAGTTTGGTATTCTTTCATGAATTTATGTGAGTTAATTATAAGCCTATTCTCCCATCGCTTGCTAATAAATTTATCTGCAATAAATAAGGTTGTACGATTTGAAAAGTTACTTAGCTTCTAGCCCAAGATCGTTTAAAAGTTGCTCGGTATGGATTAGAGTTCATAGCCAAGGCATAACTTATTGAAGCGGGATGCGAAGATTGGCGAGTCCAAAAAGGTCCTAACAAGACATGAGGGCTACATTTTGTTGCTAAAGATCCAAAAGTGATGTGAAGAATCATTTATCGAAAATCAATATGAAGGATCGAGACACACGACGAAAAGCAAAAACTCCCCAAAAGTCATGGAGAAGTCTATCCAAAAAGGCCCTAACAAGGTATGAGGATAAATAAAGCCAAGTCCGAAAAGGAGGCGGATCGTTGTATATCAAAGTCAAAAATAAAGATTGGAGAAAAATGAAGAAGTCGTGGTCCTAATATGAAGAATCTCTCAAAACTTCAAGTGAAGAAATTCCTATTATGAAGAGAAGACCATTATTTCATGAACGTCTCTCAAGGTTTGAAGTATGAAGTCGCTGCCAAATATCGGTCCGAGAAAGGTCTCAAATCGCGAAGCGAGTTATGCCAAGATATGAATTTTATGAGGTCCCGAGAAGCAGTTTTAAAAGATTTTGTCCTTTAGCTAACTATTAATTAAATCGCTCACTTTATTTTCGGCCTAAATAACTATCGAAATAAGTCAAAAATGCATCCTCGTGATCTAAAGACAATAGTAAAATATAAGAGATACACCTAGGAATAAGGGAGTCTAAGTGAATAATTGGCCCACATGAGTTCGTGTTAGTTTGCTAACTTATAATAACAATGATCTCATTTTTAAGCTTGGTTTGGAGAAAGTGAAAACTTGAGAATGATGATCATTCATGACATTTCCAAAACCCAAGGTATGTTTTTAATTTCTTTACTTTGAATGTATATAATTTTCTATCTCTTTAATAAAGGCCAAAGTGGATTGATTATGATGAAAAGTGTAAACGTGCTTTGTAACTAATGCATTGCATGAGGACATTGCAATGGTCAAGTGTAGGAGATTTGATATGTGTGTAAACACCCATCCTTTTTACCACTTAATTACAATAATAACCGAGCCAAAACGTGTATTTTATGTCATTTATGTCGGAATTATGCGTGGTTTGTGTTTTTGTTATGATTTAGGACGAAAAGGTGAAAAGTGGAGAAAACACGGGCATTCACGGGCTTTTATCGAAGAAAAAAGACGAAAGATGAAGTAAAGAAGTCAAGAGTGCAAAAAGAACGAAAGTCCAATACCAATTCTGAAGATTTATCGAAGAAAAAGTCAAAAGACGGAAGTTTACAAAAAGCCGAAGAACTCAAGTCTAATTTATTGAAGAATTACAAGACGAGTTCAAAGAAATCTCAAGCCAAAAGTCATTAAAGTCCAAGATTTAAGAAGATTAAGAAGATTAAGGACTTAATCTTGAAATTAAGGAAAAGAAGAAAGAGGGGAGGAAGCTTCCTAAGCACTCCCTAATCCTCCCCTATAAATAGTTTAGGATTTCATTTCATTAGTTTTTGTTGGATAGCTTGACAAACTATTTCTTCCATTTTAATTACCTTGCACATTTTATTACCTTGTCATTTAATTTCATGTCAATTTAAATACATTGTCTTGCACCTTTAAATACCTTTAATTCAAGTAAGTTTCTCTTTAATTATTGTCAATCTTTACTTTATTGTTTGATCTCCTATCTTCCTTTCTTTAATATTTATGTTAGTTTGTTCATGTTCATGTTCTTATTTTATTGATTTGTTTTAAGTGGGTTTTGATTTTTTTGATTAGTTTTGTTAGTTTTATTGATTCGGTTTGTTGGATTATTATTAGTAGATGTTTATTGATTAGTTTGATTTAATCTTATGGTTGATTTTGATTAGATTTGTTTAGATTCGTGTTGTTCTTGTCCTCCTTGTTCTTCGCTTTGTTTGTTACTGATCTTTCCCAGGAAACGTTCCGGATCAAGCCCAACAAAACATTCCGAGTGAAGGGTTTGTGAAAGTTTATTCCGGATCAAGGGTGTTCATCCGGAATATTGGACATTCCGAATCAGAAGAGTTTATTCGGAATAATTTATTATTCCGGATCAAACCGTTCATCCGGAATATTAGACATTCCGGATCAGCCTTTCATTCCGGATCAACAGAACATTCCGGATCAACAGAATATTCCAAATCAAGGAGACATTCCGGATCAAGGACCTTTATTCGGAATAATTTATTATTTCGGATCAAAGACTTCATCCGGAATCTTCAACATTCCGGATCAAGCATAATATTCCGGATCAAGCTTTTATTCTGGATCAAGGCTGTATTCCGAATCAAGACTTTATTCCGGATAAGTGACATATTCCGGATAAAGGATTTATTCCGGATCAAGAGTTTTGGTAAATATTCCGAGTGAAGAAGAATCATTCCGAACGAAGGTGACATTCCGGATGAGTGATTATTCCGAACAAAGGTTTATTCCGGATGAGCTGTTTTCAGGTTCTTTTTAGTTTCAGCTTTTAATTCTTTAATTTTCAAGCTTTACTTTTTCTCGCCTTTTTACTTAGTCGCACTTTAAGATTACTTGCCTTAGATTTATTTTAGCCTTGCTTTAGTTTAAATTTTAGTTGTGTTTTTAAGTTTGCCTTAGATAGATTTAAGTTTGCGTTATTTATTTTAGTGCCTTTTAATTTTCGTCACGCTTTTTAATACTCGCCATTTATTTTAAATTAGACTTAGATTTACTTTAAAGTCATTTACTTTTAAGTCTTGCACTTTTTAATTACTACAACGACACAACTATTTGTTTCACCAAAGAACAACTGAGTCGCATAGTTAATCTATTTTTCAATTCGAAGAGACTGGTTCAACGATATTTTTAATTGGCCAAAGCCCAGTTATCAGTCCGCAAGAGCCATACACTTCTCGACCCCCGGGAAATTACAAGGAACTAAGAACCGGCCCGGATCGCCAAGTTTAGTAGGCAAAATCTTGGCAAACTTAGGCACATGAGCTAAAGCCTCCACAAAAGATATGTTGATATTCAATTGCTTAAACATTCTCAAGAACTTGGACACTTGTATATCATCTTTGTTCTTAACTTTTTCTTTCCTCAACTAAGAAGGATATGGAAGATTCCGTTTTGGTAAAGCTTGAGTGGTAGTTGTTGAAGGACTCTCCTTTTGGGTTTCTTCCATGATAGGTGTAGAAGGTGAAGGATTAGTAGGTTTAGAGTTTGAAGGTGTAGGATTTGAAGGTGTAGGCTTAGAATGTGTAGACTTTTCACAAAGAGGAATCATGGTAGGAGTCACCAAAGGAGGTGTAGGAGTAATTGAAGGTTCAATGGTTTCTTTCCCACACCTTGTAGTGATTGCATTTACATTTGCCGTTGGATTGGTTTGAGTGTTGGAGGGTAAAGCACCTTGTGGTCTTTGGTTTAAGAGTAACATAATCTCTTGTTTGTCTCCTCTTGCATTTCCCTCATTCTCATCTCATTGGCTTAAAACCTCCTTTCATTATCTTGATTCATCTTGTGAAGAAGTTCAATGGTGTTAAAATCATTTGGCACATTCCCTTGAAATCCTTGTTGCTGGAAAGGTGGAGGTTGATTGTAAAACCCTTGGTTATTGCCATGAAAGTTGTTCCCTTGGTTTTGAAAGTTATTAGGCCCTCTATTGTTATTGTTCCCTTTATAATTTCCTTTTGGCCCTTGGTTTCTATTGATCATTTGTGGAGTGTTTGGTTGGTTTTGGGTGGGTTGTTGGGAAGGGAAACCCGGTGGAGCAAGGTAATTGTTGGACTTGTATGAAAGGTGAGTAGGATTGATGTTGGGTTTAAATTCCTCTCTTGAATCATCATTATAAGCATAGAATTCTCTCCTTGAAAATTTTGAACTTTATCACATTGCAAGTAGGAGTGAGGGCCTCCACATGTCTCACGAGATAGGGTGATGGCATTGACATGTTGGTAGAAGAATTTTCAAGGTGATTTCACAAAGTTTCAAAACCATATCACTAATAGTATCAACCTTTTGATATAAAACCTTGTCATTTGGTTGAGTAGCACCCTCTTGCACCACATGTACTACCTCATCTCTATCCCTATTGCTTTGAACCATGGATTTTGTTTTAATGATATCCCATGCATCTTGGGTGGACTTTGAAAGAATGTTCCCAACCACGGCCGAGTTAAGGGAATCTTGATGGTGAGGTCTCAAACCATTGTAGAAGGTGTTAATTTGGTGAAATTTGTCAAAACCGTGGTTTGGACACTTTCTTAACAACTCTTTGAACTCTTCCTAAGCTTCATTAAAGTTTTGGTCTTTCTTTTGTTGAAAGCATATGATTTGGTTTCTCGATGCAGTGGTTCGTGAAGGGGGGAAGAACTTATTCACAAATTTCTTATTCAAATTATCATAAGTAAAAATGCTACTTGAAGGTTGCTTATCTAGCCAATTCCTAGCATTTCCCTCCAAAGAGAAAGGGAATAAGATCATCTTAACCGCGTCAGGAGGTACCCGATTATACTTGATGGTATTACAAAGGGACATGAATCTCTTGATATGATCATGAGGGTCATCCATAGGTCTCCCTAAGATACGTATAGAAGAAACCATTTGTATTATGCATGTCTTAAGGTCAAAATTGTTAGCAGCTATCTCGGGAATAACTATAGCATCCGCATTCTCATCCACGTTGGATTGGAGAATCTCAATCAATGGTCGATTGTCAACGGCGGCCATGACTTTGTTTACGGTGTCGAAAGCGCGATGCTTGTGATCGGCTTGAGGGACGGGTTTGTTTTTATTCTTTTTCATCCTTTTGAGAGGAAGGGGTTGTACACCAGTACGTATATGTGCACGCGCTCGAGTGCGCATGCAACTCAACTCGAAGAATGAGAGAGGACCTCTCGGTCAATTTTGAAGAAGAAAGGATTATCTCCTTCGAGGTTCAATAGTGAAAACCACAAGAAAGTATTATATATGTAGTACTAATTGGGCGGAAAAACCCCCAACAAGGCTTCCTTCTCGAAATACTTACTAGTGAACGGGGGGAATGAGGTGGCACTAAGCTCTTAAGTACCTGTTTCTCTTAGGCTTGAATTTTATAGCAAAGCCGCCTTTCTATTCACTTAATATTTCGTATTTCTCGAATTCTTGCAAAATGAAAGTGTTTATCTATTTTTGCCTTTATTCTTGTTTGACTGATACACGTAAATGGGACCAGAACACCCCCAAGTAAGGTGTATTACCAAGGCAATACTTATGGAAGTAGGTAAATTGGTTGTTCGTATCTACGTATATGTATTTACATATAATAATATATCAAAAATATTTTTGTATTTATTCGTTTTTTATGAAAGTATAATATGTACCTAAAAACGAGTGAAACCAATATATACAATATATTTTTGATGTAGTCTTTTTAGGAAAAAGGTTACTTTTTGATTTTTTATTTTTTGGTTCAATTCTTAGGAAAGAATTGATTTTTTTGGTTTTTTATTTTTTATATTTTTATCTTTTCGATTTTTTTTATATTTTTGATTTATGATACATAAAAGGAACGTCCACAAGTGAACGGATCCCAAAATCCGATATGAATCCTTCAATCAATCGTCAATCTCTACGTAAAGAACTGACATCGGCGCCATTTAATATTTGCTTTTTAAGTTCGTTTATTTCTCGGTATCCTCACGAAAATGATTAATCGAAAGAAATCCAGTTAATTAATTGTTTTTGGTATTTGATTGATAAAATTGTGGTAAACTATGTCTAGTTTTCACGAAGCAATTAAAAGAGTAAAAATAATATCGACTACGTAACCCTACTAATCTAAAAACAACTTGCAATTACCACAAACTAAGCATAAGGTACAAGTAAATCAAACAAGTAACAAACTCAACAAACTTTTTAACAAAAATAACAAAAATGTAACTACTCAACAAAATTAACAAATTAAACTAATTAACCAACTAGAAAAATGAAACAAATTTTCTAACAAAATTTAAACTAACTATTTAACAAAATCTAACTAACTTTTTTATAAAATTGTAACTATCTTTAAACTAACAATTTTTACAAAAGTAAAAATTACAAAATCTTATCAACTATAAATTTTACAAAAATAAAAAGAAATTTAATATTGATTTTTTTATAAAACCTAAAATCTGAGTTGAATGATTTTACTGTCTAAGAAAATTCTACTTGTTATATCAAACTGGCCCAAATTCAATAACAGCCCATGAACATACAATTTTACAATCTGGACTAGATTCGTAAAAACATAACAGAATGTGACTATCTCTGAAATGCTTCAATTCAAGATTAGGAACTAAACTCGTTCTAAATCAATTTCACATTAAATCTAACAGAAATCAACAAGTAACATGCATATTTTATATTTGTCTGTTTTACTAAGCAGGCAAAGATATTTAGACTAAGAAAAGCTCAAGCATATCGTAACTAGTGCTTAACCATGGTGTTTAAAGGCTTCGTTGATGCTGAAGGTGAGCGATGAGCTACCTTGAATCAAACACCCGATCCTACTATGCTCCGTTATAACTAGATCGTCTAAACTCGCTTCTCTAACAAGCTGTTTCTATTCATCACCATGATGGAATAACAAAAGCTCTAATCTTCAACAGTAACTCTATGAAGTTGTCACAACAACTGCTATCGATCTCCAAACAATTCTATCTGAATTCTTTGAATCACACCCTTCAAAATTCGCTACTAAAGAAATCAATCTCAAAACTTCACTTCTTCAAACCAAAAATCAGAACGCATGATCAAGTTCTCTCTAAATGGATAACTGCTACAAACTCTAACTCTGCCATCTCTACTAGTCCAATCTTCTTCAAATCTGATCCATCAAGTATCTCTACTTTACAGCTACTTTTGATTCGTTCTTCGGATTCAACAGTTTCAAATGAACTCGAACTCTAATTAATCATCTACAAATCATCAATGGCAACACAAATTATCCATGGCAAAATTAGTTTGAAAATTGGCAAAATTAGCTCTTTTGGTTACACTTTGGTATACTTACACTTTTAACCCCTTAATTGTATAGTTTTAGTATTTGCATTTTAAACCTTCAATATGTAACCTTAGGACCTCGAACTTTCAAAGATTTATTATTATAGCTTTAATTTTCATAAAATGACACTTTTGTCCCAAAATGTTAAATTGTTTAAAAAATGACAATTTTTGTCCCTGTACTTGTAAAAATCACATAACAACCTCAAAAATGGACCAAATGATCTAAGATTTTAAAATAAAAGTTTCTAAAAATCTTTATAATCATATTAGCAACATTTCTTCAGAATTATACCTTTTGAAATAGGTTTTTGCATATTATTTCATGTAGATTACAAAACTAGGGTTTTAAGACATCTTTAACTTATAACTTTCATTTAAAATTATGAAATGATTTAGTTTCTTTTAGATTATCTTTCTAACATAACTTTGGCATTATAACAACTCTAAGAAAGTATTATAATAAGATCAAATCAAAGCTAACAAAGTGATTACCTAGGATGCTCCAAAATGGCTCCTAATGGCTTCTTATGAGCACATCTTGCTATTAAAGCTTCAAGAACTTCAACGGAGAGCTTCTAGACCTGGTTTTTGGTCTTGGGACATGCCCTAGGACGTATATAGAAGTGGAAACAGAATGGGTAATGAAGGTTAAGAGAAAAAGGTGTGCGAGTTTCAAATGAAGTTCTTATGGCTCTATTTATAGTTTTTCAACCCTTAGCCTCCAAGAAAAGCTTGTAAACGTGTAACATAGCTATGTTACTGACTAAGGAAGCCTATTGAAGGTCTACACAATTTTATAGGTCCTAGTTATATTTAAAATTCAAGGTAGAGGTGTTGGAAGGGTTTTAAGCCACGAAAATGTTTATGGAAGAGAATTGTCCACCAAGTACCTTCTGCACCTATGTTCTTGGTTGCTTGGCTTTAACATATCTTATTATATCCAAAATATCTGATCTTAAGTTTAAATTTATTATGGAAAGGTTTGAAATGGGTTTTTGGAGGGAAAAAGTAAAACCGGGTCCTAAATTAGGGCTTGTAACTTGTAACTTTGTAATTTTTGTGATTAAGGGTTTAGAAATGAGATTTGTGATGGATTAGGGTTTAATTAGGGTATATAAATTGTAATTAATAAGTTTGGGTCTTTGGTTTGAAGTTTAATAAAGGTTTGATGTGAAAATGGGAAGTATACATTTATAGATTAGGGTTTTCTAATGATCTAGGGTTTAATGTTAGTAAATGTGATTATCCTTTAATTAGCTACTAATGTACACTCATTTATACCTTTTACATTGTACTTAATGTGTTCATTAAGTTCCTACATTGGTTTTATTAAGTTATTCTAAGTAAACATTTCCAAAGGGTAAAAATACTCATTTTGACCTAATTTACAAGCCATGCACTGAAATCTTGTACCTTGTGCATTAGGGTACTTTTAAATTGTCTTAATATAATATTATAACCTAAGTTAAGTCCTATAGTTATTTATAAACTTGTCCAAAAAACTAGGTGATGATTCCATGTAGTTTTCTTAATATAAGGGTTTTTAGGTGTGACAATCCTCAAATTTCACTTATGTGCTATAAGCTATGACTGTCTCAATATGAAACTTTGGCTAGCATAAAGTCCATTATACATTGAATTAGAGTCTAATCTTTTGCGATAAATTATAAAACTCAACTATGAATCATATTAAGATTATACTTTATTTCATGTCAAGTTACAAGTTGGTAAAGCATAAAGTACAAGTTATCAAAGCATAGGATCTTAAGCTCCTATAATTGTCCCTAGAATATGATCAACCTATACAAACCCTTAAATAAAAAATGCAAAATCCCTAGAAGTCATAAAAATAGTATATAAGCCCTAGAATAAGTGTTTATAAAGGTACAAACACTAATTACCCAAGATAAAAAGTCATTAGGATTAATGACCTAAAAACCCTAATATTGAGAAATCTACATGGACTCATCACGTAGTTCTCTTTGGACAAGTATAAAAATATTTATAAGACTTCATTAAGGTTATAATATTAAATTAATACAATATACAAGTACCTTAATGCACAAGGTACGACATTTTATTGCATGGCTTGTAAATTAGGTCAAAATAGGTATTTTCACTCTTTAGACATGTTTACCAAAACTAAAATATTAAACCAAGTGTAAGAACTCATTGGACACTTAAAACACAATGTATATGACCTAAATTAAGTTTACATCAGTAGTTAGTTGAAGGATAATCACATTTCCTATGATTAAACCATAGATCATTAGAAAACCCTAACCCGCCTAAGTTTTCTTCCCATTTTAACATCAAACCTTGGTTAAACTTCAAACCAAGGACCCAGATCTCTTAAATAAAATGTCTACACCCTCAATAAACCCTAATCCATCACTAATCGCATTCTTAAAGCCTTGATCACCAAAATCAGAAAGTATAAATTTACAAGCCCTTGTTTTTACCCGGTTTTACTTTTTCCCTCCAAAACCTATTCAAAAGGCTTTCCCTCCTAAATTCAAACATTGGAAAGATATTTTGGGATATTTTGAGATATTTTACAAGTAGTTGCATCACCTACTTGTAGATGACACATATTCCTCCTTATCATTTAAATTCGTGGGTTAATTAGAGCAATAAGACCAAGATATTTTCTTCCTAGACTCTAGGAACTTGTATAGACCTTTCCTAGCTTCCCTTAGTCAGTACTCTATCCATATTACACGTTTCATGGCTTTGATTGGAGCCTAAGTGTTGAAATGGGTATAAATAGGGGTGAATGCTTTCATTTCAACTTGTACCATGTTTTCTCTTAACCTCCATTACCCATTTTGTTTCCACTTCTATATGCGTTCTAGGACATGTCCTAAGACCAAAAACCAGGTCTAGAAGCTATCCATTGACGCTCTTGAAGCTTTGATAGTAAGATATGTTCATAAGATGCCATTAGGAGCCATTTTTTAGCATCCTAGGTAATCACTTTGTTAGCTATAATTTTATCTTGTATAATACTTTCTTAGAGTTTTTATAATGCCAAAATTATGTTAGAAAGATAATCTAAAAGAAACTAAGTCATTTCATCATTCTAAATGAAAGTTATAAGTTAAAGATGTCTAAAAACCCTAGTTTTGTAATCAACATGAAATAATAAGCAAAAAACCCATTTAAAAAGCTATAATTCTGAAGAAATGTGGTTATTATGATTATAAATATGTTTAGAAACTTTTTTTTAAAATCCAGATCGTTTGGTCCATTTTTGAGGTTGTTATGTGATTTTTACATGTGTAGGGACTAAAACTGTCATTTTTGAAACAATTTAACATTTTTGGGCCAAAAGTGTCATTTTATGAAAGTATAAGCTCTAAGAATAAATGTTGGAAATATTTAGGTCCTAAGGTTAAATATTGAAGGTTTAAAATGCAAATACTAAAACTATACACTTTAAGGGTTAAAAGTGCAATTATACCAAAGTATAAACCAAAAGGAATAATTTTGCCAATTTTGATACTAAAGAAGATTAATCATGAATAAGATGAAGTAATGAAAGTATCATGTTTGTAGGGAGCTTTATACAAAGATGTTCCATCTCGATATTACGTTCTGACTGAGTGGTTGGGTTTACGATTTAAAGTGCCCTCGCTCCTCAAACGTTTATAGAATGGCTTCTGAGTATGATGGCTCGAACACTGGTGCTAGAATTGCAACCAAACATTAATGAAAGAACACATAACCAACACTTAACAACATTGAACAAGTCAAAGACTTGATACTATACACAATGTTATAATCCAGGTTTGTGTGAGAACAAGCTCTTGTTTATGAGGCCAAGTTATGGTTTGTATGATCAAGCTGTTTATTTGTGAATGAAATATATCTGATCATAGCTCGGATTCTATGGACATAAGGTGAGTTCATAGCCTCACTTTTAAATGCTTTCTAAATGATTTCAACACCTGTGAGGGGGATATATGTTAAAGCTGGAATACAAGTGCTTTTAAAATTGTGTGGTATGATTATTGACATAATGTTTACTACAGCCATTAAGTCCCTTTTTAATCGTGAACCGCTAATCATTTCTTGAAAATGAGCGCTAATATTGTGAATAGTACTGTTTGGGGTTTGACATTCCCTTTCGGGCAAGTCGCGCTTGCTAGCAGCTGAAGGTTCCTACCTAGGCTAAAAAAGATACACTTTATTTTGCATATCTCAAGAGTTTGGCAAACTTCCTGCATAAGGGTGATTTGTTGGTTTCTGTATGTCAAGTAGCGGTGCATGAGGATAGTGCAGTATGATAACTATTTTATGTGGGTGTATAAAAACGTAGCCTGGAGAACATACTTGTATTAAAAATTGTTATTACAAACCTATGAATTCACTCAACATTTGTGTTGAATTTAAGCATATATCTCAGATAAATGGTGATTGATAGCATGGAGCAGCACAAGGATGACATGAAGAGGCACAAGACCGAAATTATTCTAGATTTTGGGAACCTTATATTGTAAAACTCTGATTTTTCAATGAAATATAAAGATAGTTGATTTCATCACTCTTTTGAGTTGTTTTCTATTATTATGACTTGTGTTCTATGAAGTAATACCCCAGATCAATGTTCCGCTGCGTAAAGGTAAAATGAGGGTGTTGCATTAGGTCATTAATCCTAATGTCTTTTTATCTTGGGTAATTATTGTTTGTACCTTTATAAACACTTATTCTAAGGCTTATATAGTATGTTTATGACTACTAGGGATTCTACATTTTTAATTTAAGGGTTTGTATAGGTTCATTATATTCTAGGGACAATTATGGGAGCTTAAGATCCTATGCTTTGATAACTTGTACTTTATTCTATACCAACTTGTAACTTGACTTGAAATGAATGTATGATCTTAATATGATATGTAGTTAATTTTTATAATTTATGGCAAAAGATTAGACTCTAATTCAGTGTGAAATGGATTTTATATGCTAATCTTGGTTATTAGGTCTTAACTTGTAATTAGCCTTGGATTAGTGAGAATATTTGCATTTTGTGATGAATTAACTTTCCTTTATTTGATACATTGTAAATAGTACATTGTTTTGATAATAGTACATGGATTTTATGTAGTTACATTGCTTGAAATATCGTTTAAGTTTCTAGGTGGTGATCTAGATTATTATGTACAATTACTTGTACTTAGCTTTGTATGGTTTGTTCTTTCCATTCTTAGGTATTATTAGGTATAGTTTACAACTTGTTTATAATCCTTAATGACTTATTCATATGTTTTCTCCATTCATAACTTACCATTCTTGAGTTTACAACTCACTTCTAGGGATTCTAGGGTTTCTAATGGAACTTAGGGCATCATGGTTACATTTGAGATGTTCTTATTGATATTGAACTTATTAGATTGCTTTTATATTTTAGAATTAATATATACACTGTATTAACAACATATAGGAATATGTTGTAATGGCAGTTCAGGTTGTGAGAAGCAGTTCATCTTACCATGTAAGGTATAGAAATCTAAAATTTCTAGCCAATTATAGCTTATACATAGATGTAAATTTTGAGGATTGTTACAGTCTCTCCTCCTTAAAGAAATCTCGTCCCGAGATTATAATGGTAACATAGCATATCAAGGGAAAATATATCTCTTAGGTGCTCAAATTCTATCTTAGAATTTTATTCACATGTCAAGAAAACAGCTTTACGGTTGGTATTTAGTTTCAAATCAATCATTTAATCACATAAATCTTTCCTAGATTCCGAAATATGAAAAGGATTGTGATATTTACTGAGTTCTTTGGGAAACTCAAGTCAATACGTCATTGCTCAATTCAAAATCTTGAATTGATTATCGCACTTTTCAAAATCAATTTGGGTAACTGATAGAGAAAGCATCCTTCTCACATCGATACTATTTAATATAGTGTAGTTTCTCATTCACAGTGAGACACCTTCATCAAAACAGTTTTGCCAATTTACCATTTTAATCTAGCAGTTACCTAATGGTCACTATTCAACGTACTATGAAGCTCTATTCTCCTATAGCCTTCTGAAATAGTTTCATGAACTACTTTGGGTTTCATAAGTTGAAAATCTCCAAATTTAGCCCATCAGACACATAAATGGGACTTCTTTCGATAGAGTGTTCAAAATAGTATTGCTTTAATTCTAGCATGAAAACTATTGTTACACGTGAAATTGTTTCTAATGGTAAGTGTTCTTTCCAAAACTTATAACACATATGTGGAGTATATAGTTTAGTATTTGGGTAGTTCTTCCACTCAACACATTATCATACACAAATTTTGAGTATACTTTTAGGATCAAGATGTGAAACACTCGTCATGATCTTAGATGATAGATATTGATTCTCTATGTCGACATATTATTTCTTAAATAATCTCGTTAGAGTTTCCATATTATCAATTTCCTAGATAGGAATAGATCCTGTAGCCTTAGTAAAACAATCGACAATAATCCGGATGGCATCATGTCTATTTGAAGTAACAAAATCCTCTTTGTTTTTTCCTATTTACATGGAGGAATTTAGGTTGAACTAGTAAGTCAGATGACTTAATATTCCGCTTTAAGAGCATAATATAAGGATTTTAGAGTTTGTTCGGGTTGAATGGATTACTTAAATCTACAAATTCCAAATCTAAGACAAATATTGACGTACTTTTCTAATAGATCTATTCACCTTATTAGCGCACACGTAAGTGTTTAATGACACATGAAATTTGGGTAGCAAGTAATAGTTTAGGCACTCCATGTAATAACATATTTCAGTAAAAGCATATAGTTTAAGAACACAAGTATTCCAGTTTTGCCAGGACTATATTTGTCTTATATCGAATCTCTTTAAGTCCATTTATAAATTCTTACTAACATAAAGATGCCTCAACTTTATGCAACGAAGGAATCATAAATTTGGTGATTTAAATTTATTCATTTAACTGAAGAAGCGTCCTAATTCAATCAAATAAACAGAATGTAAATCATTGACTTAGAAATTTTCGACAAAACATGAATATAGAAAAATATTCTACCCTTAAGTTTCCTTTTTAGGTTCGTGTGTAAGTGGTCTTGTATATGAAATCTAAGAATACGGTTTTTCTAGAGACGAACGACGTCAAAAAATAGAAGATGGTATTTTATTCCCTATAAAATACAGAATAATCTTACCAAGCATATGATTTAGAAGGCCACTTGCCCTTACAAATCCTAGTCCAATAATCTACTATGTTGAAAATCCGACACCAGATGGTGAAAATAATTGTGTGATGCAGGGTGCATTTCTTACACAGAAGAAATTTTCCATCATTTTTACTGTAGGTTGGATTTATAATCATATGTTCTGGTTTACTAGACTCTACGGACATTCATTCACTGCCGAGTTTACGCTTAAGATTTCTCTGATTTTTGCACAAGATTATGCTTAATTACCTTGCTCATTAACTTGGAATATGTTAATGAATTCTTCCAATAATTTGGGATTTTTGGTAGTGGTAATCTTTCTTCAAAATCTTCGATAAAATTCCTAAAAAAATCTTCTTGTTAACTTGGATTCACAATGAACACGGTTCGATTCGGAGGTCGGGGAGGGTGATATAGGTGTTTAGCCATGGTTAGTGAGAGAAAGAGATAGAGAGAGAGTTGCTCTAATAAATGTGTTTTATTAGAGAGAGAAAGTAAAGAAAGAAAATGAAGAACCTCACTCCTCCATGGAAGTATGGAGGGGTATATATAGAATGGGACGTGGACTATTACATATGACAATATTATTCCATGCAAGTCCCGGCTATGAAACTAATGTAATTCCTTTAGTCGCACACATTTTAAGGCTAACAATCTTCCCCAATGTGGAGACATACGAAATTACTTACAATGTTCCTAACAAATGAAAATACAACAAAAATATGATAGTATTAAGTTTGCTTCCAATGCTGAGGATGACGTCGTTGTCTTCAAGTCTTCTAGAAAAAATTATACCCCCAGTTTGAATCCTCTTTATCTTTGCTTGTTGAGGAACCATTTTATCATGTATGAACTAGATTAACTTCCCTCCAATTCATACCACATGTCTTGAAAAGCTTTCTTCATAAACTTCTTTTTGACGAAGCTTCTGAATCAGCTTCCCCTCAAACCAATATCCCTGTCTTGAGTAGAATCTGTAGCTTGAGCAATCTTCTATCTTTGACAATTAAAGTGCACAGCGGAATTTTGTAGAAGAAGAAGCAAACCACATCAAGTAACTGCTACCTTGACATTTTTGGTCTTCATGATTATGTGTTTGGGGGAACATGTAAGAAATCAACAACAAATCTTCCCACACTTGTAGAATGCTTCCCCCTGGAAGTTGAACTAAGTACTCCAAAGTGGGAACTAAGTACTCCAAAGTACATGTTCTTCCCCCATGATGGTGACGAACTCTCAGAAGCATCATCTGACGTATACGGTCAAAATCACGAGATGTTCTTGTCGAAAGTATGGTGGTTACGAACACTAAGAAGCATCATCTGACTTGTAAGCTCAGAATCACGAGATGTTCTTATCAGAAGTAAGATGGTTAAGAACACTCGGAAGCATCATCTGACGTGTACGCTCAGAATCGCGAGATGTTCTTGTCAAAAGTATGATGGTTAAGAACACTAGGAAGCATCATCTGACAAGTACACTCAGAATCGCGAGATGTTCGTGTCTGAAGCAAAAATCTTTGTTAACGTTCAGTAGCTCAAGTTTCTCGTGAGAATTGTTTGCTGATCACATCTCTACTCTTGTACTCTCTGGCTAAAATTACCAACCTCGTATTCTTTCAGCTATCCATAGTGATCCCTGATGAAGTAAACCTGATATTCCAAACTTTTAACTAAAGTACAATCCCCCAAATTTTTTACTTACGCTTAGCACTTGTGTTGATTGACGAACGATGCAGAGAAACGTCTCTTAGTATCTTATACATAAAAGAAGGGAGAAGTATAAGATGTAAAACACCTCTTGAAATACCAACAACTACAGGTGAGTGTGACACTGAGCACTACAACATAACTCCTTAAGTGATAGTTGTCCATGTCATCGACCATCCACCTCTTGACAGTGGAAATTATATAAATCAAGTCTCAATCATAAATGCTGAAGCAAATCATCAATCGATAGGGGGTGAAAAGGCTCGATGATGTATTAAGTAGACGCCTTCGTGAAATTCCACTTCAACTTCAAATAACAAATACCAGATCTCCTTCGTAATCACTTGACATTCTTTGCACGAATACTAGAAGTTTTGACAATTAAGTGAATCTTATACGGATCGTTTTGGTGTTTGTTTTTTTTTGTTGTGTTTGTCGTGTTTGTTGTGTACCAGGCCCAACACCATGAGAGTTTCGGATAGTCTAAACCCAGTCCACATAGAGAACCCGGTCTAATGAATTTAGGATATAAAAAACCATGTGAGACCTAAATATTAGGGTAACCTAATCATATTCTTTACGCAGCCACACAACCAATTTCTTCCATCTCAATCTTCTTTCTTGTAGTATCCGCCCCATCTTATATCACTCTTGAAAACTCAGATCCCATCCTCATATAATTAATCTCACCATCTAAATACTCTCAACCTTAATCCTGAACTCATAACAATCAGATCTCATTATCAACTCGACGAATCCATTAATATCTTTCATCTCAGATTTGTCAAACACGAGCAAGCAACAATTGAGATATTGCATATGCAATGAAAACCCACAAAACAATCATCTCTATTTGTTTCTTGTTAGACGAGAACAAGAACCAACACATCAGTTCATATAAAGCCACTTATCTTCTCGATGATGCTTCAAGATCTTACCAAAGATCTCGGGTAGGTTTTATGTTTAATTGGTTGTTGAAACAAACGAAACAAAGTGAGGGCATCACAATCATGTTATGACTCTGATCTTTTAATTTTGAAAATCAAAAGAAGGGGTTAACCCACAAAAATCCATGATTGGTTCAGGTTTTGTGGTAGACCTTTATAGATCTTGACATGCAAATGAAAACAAAAAACTGAAACTGAGATTTTGTATTATTCTGTTTGTTTTGAGTCTTGATGGGGTTTTAGGAGGCGATGGGTTGAGATAGTTTTAAGAAGTTGATTGTGGAGTGATAAGGCAGGTTGTTGTTTGGTGGTATTCTCGACTAATTGGAGTTGACCCGGTCAGCTCAGTAATTACCGAGTTGACTCAGTGAGTGATGTAGGTTGGGTTTTAGTGTAAGATGGTTCATTGCAGTGTTTTTAAAACCATCATTGAGGCGCAATGTTTTTAATAAACAGAAACCATTGCAAAGTTTTCCAATACAATCCATCGAAATATGAATAGAGCCATCGGAATAAAGAATCCATCAGAATATAAATAAGACATTAGTATATGAATAAAACATCGGAATGTATAACCCATCGGAAAAATCCATCAGAATAAGCCATCCGAATAATCCGTCATAATAAGCATCAGAAAAACTGTCGGAAAAGGGTTTTGATACCGAAAATAGTGGATCTTGTTCCTTTTTCATATTTCTGTCCTTTTACCAATAAAATAATCAGTTGATGTTGAATGGGACAAAAAGAACGTGTAGAAAAATGGACAAAAATTGATCAAACTAAGAACAGGTTACTGATTAAAAAATGTTAATAGAAGGACTAATAAAAACTTATGAGATAGAAAAAAATATGGATGATGTGGTGATGATTTAGACAATTGTGTAACACAGTTATTCAAAGAAAATAAAAACGTACCAAATCAAAATAGATTCGACACATAAACATGAACACAAAACATCGAAACAAAATCATGAAACACCCCTGGTTAGCTCTGATACCAATTATTAACTTGGATTCACTATGAACACGGGTTTGATCCGGAAGTCGGGGAGGGTGATAGAGGTGTTTAGCCATGGTTAGTGAGAGAAAGAGAGAGAGAGTTGTTCTAATAAATGTGTTTTATTATAGAGAGAAAGTAAAGAAAGAAAATGAAGAACCTCACCCCTCCATGGAAGTATGGAGGGGTATATATAGCACGGGACTTTGACTATTACAAATGACAATATTAGTCCCTGCAAGTCCCGGCTATGAAACTAATGTAATTCTGTTAGTCGCACACATTTTAAGGCTAACACTTTTGATAAAGTTTTCTTAACAGAATTTTAGATGAAATTCCATGACATAATTCCATGATAAAATCTTCTGATGAAGGCTTTTCTCATTCTACGGAATAGGATTTAACTCTACTAACTCTTGAAATTTCCTTGTATATGTCTCAAGGTTAATTTCTTTTGTCATTAGATAGCGAAGTTCTTCTTTCATCTTCTCGATAAGAAATATTTGAAATTTAATCAAGCGATCTTATGTACTCCTTTTATCTCAATAGGTTGAGTATAAAGAATTTACCAAGATAACTGACGAAGTGCTATCTTCTTATAACAAGCTTCACTTCTCAATTCCAAATACGATTACTACGATAGAAAACTTGATTAATTTGGCTTCTTCAATCCAACGGGTGATACTAATAACATCTTTTCTTCCTTGGATATCAAAAGAACTAACTAGTCATCGAGTATTCTTCCAGATAATACTTCTTATTGACAATTTGTAATTGAAGGATTGCACCCACGTCATCATCATTTCTTAGTCAAATACTTTTTAGGGTTTAGAATAAGGGGAAAGAATTGAAATAATTCAGAATCCAAGGTATACTCATATCAAAAAACATTTGTCACATATGTATATGGATACATATAAATGTTTATCGAACACAAAGTATATCTTTTGGGTTAATTTGGTAGGGTGTAGAGGAAACTTAATATGTTGATTATCATTCATATCTGAGGATAATAAATCCAACTATGAAACATAGTTCCAAAGTCTTCCACGGATTTATAAAGATATGACTCATGCATAATCGTAACATAACTTTTTTCCATGATCTGGAATGGAGGAATATAACGAAAAATGTAAAAAACTCGTCTTACAGAACAAGCTTCTCTTTTGCATTACATATATATTTTCCAAAAAGAACCTTTTGATAGACAAAAGCCGAGAATAGAATATTTCTAGAAAACTTGGGAAGTTTTCTTTCTTTAAACTTGTTGGGTATATTCAACTGATAATCCGTACTATCATCGAAGATAACGGAAATTCTAAAAATATATACTTTGTCAATAATATGCTTTCTTCTTAAATTAGTACAATAATCATTTATGAGAAAATCAAGAAATATGGGTTTCTTATTTCTCAAAAGTAAATATGAAACGACAAGATGAGAAACACCACTTTTATTTATTAACAACTTATCTTGTTTAAACTTACAGGACAAGCTTCTATGTTAATATAAAAGTAAACACATATTAAGTTGAAAGTATTTACAACTTCTAGTCTAATGCATTCATCTTTCCTTCTTGAGTTCTTTGATGTCATCAAAAAGACTTCGTATGTTGGCTCGATGTCTAATTTGAATGTCCTCAATGACTAACTCAAGAAATCTTCAGTCGAGATTGAACAATTTCTCCATCGTTTATCATTTGTCTTCTCCACAACTTAGCCTTGATTTCTTCAAAATCTCGTTGTATAATTCTCCGGCCTTTCCTAAGCCCTTCAGTTTATCTTCAAGATCTTCAATATGCTCGGGAAAAAATTCTTTCATATAGGGTAGGACATCTATAATTTGTTGTTCATAGATATTTGTAGGTAAGGTTTCAGATATAGGTGATGGTACATTAATAGGGTAAGGTGATGGAAAATCTTGGTGTCGAGGTGTAAAATCTACTCCTTCATTACATGCTCGTATAGCTTGCATATAGGGGTCGTCATAAAAGGATAAAACTGCAACACCCCCAAATATTCATACTTTAGTTTAGCGGAAGAGTCGTTGGTGTTAGGGGATAACACATTACTCAAATCATAGACAACGCTTAAAATCGCGTCGTTTAATAATAAAGCATTTTCCATTCATGAATATCAAATTTACATAGGTCCCAAGTCATAGTATTTCATACAATTTTTACAAAACATTTGAATGGAAATTGTTATTTAAGTGCGGGCCATGAATTCTTGTCGTCTTCCCGAGAATTAACTTCAAGTACCTGAGATAAAACATGTTAAAAGAAAAGGTCAGCGAAAAAGCCGAGTGAATTCATAGAGTTTAAAGAAATTCATTAATATATCATAGGTATAAAATTATCACCGAAAATCAGTTTGTACAATTCTTTGTCGTAGGCCATAAAATAAGCCAAAGACATTTTATACAAATCTTTGTTGTAAATCATACTATAGGATTTTGCCTTCAAAACCATTATACGAACCAATGTCGTAAAAACATCATACAATACGTTTTATAACGTTGTATAGAATTAAATAAAAACCGTTATATGAATATGGTTGTGTAAAACCAAAACACGAACATCATATCAATAACAAGACCCCGTATTGCTAGTCAGACAATATATTTTAATTCAATGCGTAAAGCAGTATTTTCGTTATTAGATTATTATAAGCCGCATGACATTACTACCTTACTATAACAAACAACGGGTAGCTAACCCGAAACTCAATTTGCCCATCTAAGTTAGCGTGTTGTCACAAAAATCACGCTATGGAAATCTTCTCATACATAAATTTGCTTACCAATCAATATGGCATGGCGGGGATCAACTGTCAAGGCGCGAACTGGGGTGATCTTCCCCAAATAGTACTATTATATGCATAAGCGTCTACCAAATCCCGGTACTTCACAATTCATGCTAATGGGACTTTTAGTGACATAACCTAACTAATAATAATCCATTTTGTTTCATACATCGAGTCATATAATCATTCATCGGGTCATATAATCATTCGGGTCGAAATCAATAAACAAACAATCGGGAAAACTGGTGTCCTATTTTTATCAAAACTAACATGTTATCTCCCTCGCGGGTTTATAAAACATTTCATAAAAACATTTAAAAGAGTGCGAGGCTATGAACTGACGTTGATTGGGAAAGGCGGGTTATCGGTGATTTGGATGTACAGTACGTGCTTCAATCACGAAAACCTAGACAAATAATACTCGTCTTAGACTCTTGTCCAATGACTTTGTAAAAACAATGGCTATGTATATATATGATGATATTATAAGTATGATGATGATCAAGTGGGATTTTATCTCTTCATACACATTATAGTGTTATGTGTTAGTCAAATTTTTGACTAGTTACACTAGTTTCAATCCAATTTCATATTAAGGCCCAATAAGCCCATTAAAGCCTATTAAGAGTTAAACTCTTTATATTAGTCCATTTATACTTTTATTATCAGGCCTATACTCACATGTTGGGCCCAAGTGGGTTAAGCCCAATGAGTAAGTCCATTAGTGTTTAGCCAAGCTTGTCGGGTTAATAGTCCAATAAGGCTATTTTGGCCCGTTAATGTCCATAAGTTATAAAGCTCGGGTTTTATCGGTTTTTACTTTTCAAATGTACTTATACATCAGTAGATAAGTTATAAAAAGTTTACATTAGACGGGTCCGACCGTCTAAGTTTTAATTGACGAAAACGTTAATTTTACTGTTTTAGCCGAAAAGACGTAAAACTTATGTTTTTAGTTTTATAACTTATAAAACTTATCAATTTTCCATTTTTATAAAATTTCCCTTTTATTTATTAAAGTACATACTTATTTATATGTAACATAGAAGTTAGTGGGTTTTAGGTATACATTTTATAACATATTAACTTGAAATGCTAATATTATACTATATACTTTTATTTTACAAATCTGATTATTATTTTCACTTTCACCATTTTTACCATTATCTGAGTTCTACAAGGAGATATAAGCTCATTTTTGGTCACCACAAACTACATGATATGTGCTATAATTAACTCAGTTTTAGCTACTGCTCAATCAACCTCTAAGTATATCTAACAGTTCGTCCAAAACAGACTATACAGATTTGGACTTTAATATTGTTTTGATCATATCTCACTCATTTTATGGATTCCATTGAGTGGTCAACTCTCACATATGTACAAGTAACTTATCTTACTGTATATTAAATTATCCAAGCTAATTTAACAAGTTATCATATAGTTCTTTACTTTTTTATACAACCTACATTTTTAGCCATGATTTTAACATCCTTTCAAGTAGATTTTAATCTTTTTAATCAAATCTATCAACAACAAATCCCCACATAATATTTTTATCATCATATATCATCATATACATATACATTAGGAAAGAAAATAAAATTTACATTTACAAAAATAACAATGAAAATGGGAAGGATGATCTTGTTACCACCAAGATTATGAAAGTTAAGATCAAACTTGACTTTTATTGGCAAAACTTGTGGTACCTCAATATCAACTTCAAGATCACCAATCTTCAAGAACTCCTTGTGGGAAATCAGCCCTAGGACACCAACAAATCTTCTCCTTAGATGTTAAAATCACCACCAATCAATAGAGCTTCAAAAGGACTTCATCATATGGGTGTTATGGTGTAGGATGGGACGGCAATGGTGGAGAGAGATGAGAGAATTTTGAGTTTTTGCTTGGATGAAAATGAAGTTAGTTGTGTAGGGTTGGTGGTTTTGAGTAGTATGTGGTTTTGGAAGGCTTATGGGACAAGTGTCCCAAGTCTTGTTAAAAATTGACACCTAAAGGTGTGTTTGATAAGCTTTGCTGCCCATTATAGGGGGTGGGACGAGTAATACTTGTTTCATCCCCTTATTAATTTACGGGTACTCCTCGATTCTAGTTTCCTCGATTTACGTGCCCTCGGGTCGTTTTACAAAAAACGTTTTTATAAATTATGAATCAACGGCACAAAACGAATCTAATAAAAATTGTCTCATAAAAAACGGAGTTCAAAAACGTAAATACGTAAACCTAGGGTTTCCAGTTTAGTCGTAGAAGACATTAAATTATTCACGTAAGCTCTAATCTCTTCTTGTAAATTTGTGAGTTTATGAACCAACCCAAATTTAAATTCCAAAATAATATTCACGGATAAATTTATTTTCCTGAAATGTCGGACTATCACCAAAAACAGTGTATGTAAACGTAAGCACGTAACGTAGAGTCCTCCGGTTTAAACGTAGTCGATGCTACTTCAAGATGTAAACCCAAATTTCTTTCCAAAAATGAGTGTTCATAATATAACATTAAAATAATGTTTTTAAATAATACTTGAGAATAAAATATCGATCATAAATTGACGGATTGTCACAGCATTTACCCCTAAACAGGATCTTTGTCCTCAAAGATCAATTTATCTTACTACTCGCTTCTTATAGAGTTAGAGCCATGTGGGTATTTCCTCCACATTCGGTCTTTTCCCTCAAGTGTAATTCATTACAATACGCGAGTTTCATCAAACATAACTACGAGAATACGATCAGGCTTAATGTTGGCTTACTTTCTCTATCCATGATGTTCATGGGTTTTTGATGAATGTAACTTTTCGCCGATCCATACTTTATCAAGAAGTAATCAGATTTTCACTTGATAGACATTTTATCAAGTTTGATATACGAAACATAATTCACGCAGCCCTTGAAGTCCTAGGGTAGATCCAGCTTATATGCCTTTCAAACCAACTTTTTAAATTATCTCAATGGTCCCATACAACAGGGACTTATTTCCCATGATCCTTCAGATCATCAATTCACTTTTCCATGGCGAATATTTTCGGCATAACTTCGCTACCCATCCTGTACTTCAAGATCTACATTTCATATTCACATAACCTCCTGCCCACTACTGGCAATCAATAATCAGATCTCAGTTTCAACAATCATTTCAGGTCTCGCGGGTCGGGTATTTTGTAAGGTTAGGTTTGTCATCATAGGCAACCTTAAACCTAAAAGACATGTCCAACTCACAATGGGTGTATGTCGGATGTCTTCATCCCATTTCCTGCCTACAAATGCTCTTATATTTAGATCCTCACAAGATTCAATCTCGATCCTAATACAATACTTATCAATGATAATCTCTCCAAAGGAAAGCGATTATACGGTTTATTACCAAAGGTCAATTATTTAAGCATAAAACAACACTTCTAGTGTTTTGTATCCTTACTTTACCTCGTCCCTTCGATTTGGGTGGTAAACAGGACTCTCATCAAGGTTCGTTCCCAATGACTTCTAAGCAAATCTCTAGAAATTCGATGCGAAGCGAGGATCTTGATAGAGATGATCGATACAGGCACACTATGTTTACACAACTCCTTTAAATAAAAGAGTCAATTTCTTCATCGAGAATCTATCATTAACAGGAATGATGTTAGCAGATTTGGTCAGTCTGTCGACGATGACCCAAATCGAATCAAATTCAGATGATGACCTTTGCAATAGTTAGACGTTTACTAATGTATGAGGCGATGTCTGCCTTCATAATTTGCCATCAGTACAACTTCTTCAGATAAAGATACATAAAATCAGAAATGGCATGAATAGAATACTTAATCTTATGAGATTCCAACATGACTAAATCTCAAAATCTCCATATTTAGGCAACCACAAGTGGCCTTTAAAACTTTTAACGCCATCTGCTTCTCAGTTATAATGGTTCACATTAGCCGTGAATCCCTTTTTATTATCTATATTATCCTTTTTAGAAGTATCAACTATTTTTAAATTGTTCAGGCAAATTATTTTGCACAATCATTACTAAGGAACACATCCTAATTGATTCTTTAACCTTTCTATATTACGTGTCAGTATTTACATTCACCTTTCCTGATGAAATAATTATCATGATCATAATTCACTCAGAAATTCTTTCTTCATATTTTCTATGTTTTAGTTTCGCCTCAACTATTATTTTTATTAGTTTTGCTCAATCCGACGTTTAAAGCATGGATAATTATTACAAGTAATTAAATAATAAATATTCAATTTTTATGAAACATAAACGTAAAAAGTTTTACATTTTCTCAGTTCGACCAATTATATAAAAATGTTCAAAATAAATTTGAATTTAATTAACACGATTTTTGTTGATTTATCGAAAATAATTAATAAGATCCGTCAATATTCGAAAAATTCTTTGTTTATACTTTGGTTAAAATTTTCTTTGTTGAAAAGCAAAAATTGTCGTTTCAATTTCCAAGTCTTGGATTAAACGGTTTCCTCAATCCCTCTTAGGTTGTCTTGAGGTATACACAAACATTTACCCCTAAAGGAGTTTAGTTAAATGATTTGGTATGAGGAAATAATCCCTTAAAAATTCTTTTGATAAAACATTTGTCAAAACATATTTGCACTTTCTTTTTGGTATAACCCAAGGCCTTAATGGCTCTAATCTTTAAAGAGTCAATATAGATTCCATTATCTATTTATCATACGGTCAAATAGTGTAAAGGATTAAGCCTTAAATCATATGTTAAATACTCAAGGTATATGTTGTAAATACGTTTTACGCATTTAGAAAGTCTCGGTCACTCCAACAATGTAGTTATAGGCTCGTAGTTAAGTTTAGTTTCATTTATTAAATAGCCCGACCCATGAGCATATTCATGGGCCGGAAGCCCAAGTCCTTTAAGGACTTGGGGTATTTAAACCTCTTTCCACCATGGAAAGAGGTGTTGGTTGTTTATTTCTTTCATTTCAATATATGAGTTTTCTTTCACTTCTCTCTCTAACTTTCTCTCTCTAAGAAAAACATCAACCCCCTTGTTTCACAAGATTATCATTGTTCTACATTTGGTATCAGAGCATGGGATGAGATAAAGGTTTATTTTTGTGTTGCGTATTGTTTTCTAAACAATTCGTGGAGTATAAGTTTGTTTTTGCCGAAATCTTCAAATTTTTTTGTGTTTGATCGTAGTTTAAAGTAGTGTAACTTAGGGATTCGTGCTTAAAAGTGTTCTTGGTATCTTGGTTTTCATTAAAACATCAGCTTTCTTGGATCAAAAGTGCAAAAAAGTTTGTGTTATTCATTCCGAAATTCTAGCAGAAACATCCATTGGAAAGTACAAGTTGAACGTGGGCTTCCATCGCAATAACCATACCATCGGAAAGGGTTTGGTTCTACATTGCGATAGTTGGATTTTATTACTTATTCCGATCTGGCATTCCGATCGTACTTTGCGATCTAGGATTCCGACGGGTATAAGGAAGGTTTTTAAGTCGTTACCCTGCTTAAATTTTGTCAGCTACTTTGCGATCGGAATCATTCCGATAGATTTTGCAATCTGAGCATTCCGATAGGCTTTGCGATCTGAGCATTTCGACAACTTTGCATTGCGATCTAGGCATTCCGATACCATCATCATTCCGACAAGGTTACATTGCCATCTGAGCTTTGCGATCTGAATCATTTCGATAGCTTTGCATTACGATCTAAGCATTCCAATAGTAAGACTTTCCGATCTAGGTATTCCGACAGAAGGAACATTGCGACAGAACTTGTTTTAGATACTTAGTGGATTTTCTTCTATTTGGCATTTAATTTGGTAATTTGGAAACGTTCAAAAGCAAACACTACAACAAGATAACAATATCTTTTAGTTAACAACACAAAAAACTCATAACCTTATTTCATTGTTCGATCATCTTTGATAATCTTTTTTCAAGGGATCACAAAATGAATTCACATTCATTTATGCCAACTATGACTTCACTCACCGATATATCGATCATTTCGGGTACCGATACTCGCCCGCCTTTGCTCATCAAAGATTTATTTGAATCATGGCAAAGTCGCATGAGAACGTACATCATGGGCAAACAAAGTGGTCGACTTATGCTAGAATCAATTGACAAAACTCCATTAGATTGGGGAGAGGTTACCGTTAACAATGTGACAAGGCCAAGGCAGTATCATGAGTTAACCGATGCCAACAAACTCATTGCAAATGCCGATGAAAGGGTTGTTCAGACAATTCTTCAAGCCCTTACACCCGATATCTTCAGAATGGTGAGTGAACATAAAGTGGCCAAGGATCTTTGAGATCGACTTGCGGTTTTGCTACAAGGGACATCTATCACTAAGCAAGAACGAGAATGTCAATTATATGATTTGTTTGATAGATTCCAATACATTCCAGGGGAGACTCTTCATGATTTTTACTGGCGTTTTACCACTTTGATGAATGACATGAATGTCTATAATCTAAGGATTGAAGAGTTTCAGTTAAACACCAAATTTTTGAACATACTACCCCCTGAATGGAGTCAATATGTGACTGATGTCAAAATGATTCGTGATCTACACAAGTCCAATTTAGATCAACTCTATGCTTTCTTACAACAACATGAGAAGCATGTGATCCAAAACCGAATTTCTCAAGGACCTTATCATGAACCAATGGCATTATTGGCAAACCATCCTACACTGTCATACCACAACTCTCAGCTTGCTTTAGGACACAAATCTTCATATCAACCTGTGTATCAAACACCAAGCTTTCCACAGTACTCGATTCTGCCACCGCCGCCAACATCTTATCACCAACCAGCAACATCATCATCACAAGGAGATTCACACCCATCACCTTATTCTTCACACCAGTATTCACCGTATCAACCTCCCAACAACCTTGCTAGTACCTATCCACAACTCGAGGCTCCTCAACATCATTACTCACATCAAGTAAGTGCTCCAACCAATCAGTTTGTTGCTCAACCAGCATCAGCATTATACTGTGAAGATGACATCCCTGTCCCTGAATTTAGACAAGGAGATAGCCCTACTGAAATCCTTGCTCTGATGTCTGCATATTTAAGTCAAACTTTGAACAAAATAGGTTACCGTGGTTCAACACCAACTAACAATCAGTTAAGGAACTCGTCTAACTCTCGACAACAGGCAACAATTCAGGACGGAAGGGTAATGGTGCAACCACTTCAAGGGAGATCAAATTCGTCTACTGCTGGTGCACGTTCATCCAATACTACTGCTACAAGGGCTAACAGCACTGGTAAAATGAAGGTGGTTATTTGCTACAACTGCAAAGGAGAAGGGCACATGGCCAGTGAATGAAAGCACCCTAAGAGGAGAAGGGACGACACATGGTTTAAGGAGAAGATTTACCTGGTGAATGCTCAAGCCCAAGGTCGTGAGCTTGATGACGAAGAATTGGCATTCCTTGCAGATCCGGGAGTAGCGGAAACTGATGGTCTCACAACAGTCATCACCAACAATGCTGCATATCAATGTGATGATTTGGATGCATATGACTCGGATTGTGATGATCTTAACACCGCCAAAGCAGCTCTTATGGCAAACCTTTCACTCTATGGAACTGATACCATTTCGGAGGTACCAACTACTGCTACAGATACTAGTATTGTACCTTATCAAGTTGAGCAAATAGCTAGAAATAGTAGTCCTTAGGAAAAATGCAAATTATTGATGAAGATGATGAAGATGAGCTGATCCACACTGAAGAAGAACAGGAAGAAGTACCACTCCGCAGGCCTAAGAAAGCAAGGAAAGCTAAAGGCAAAGAGGCAAGTGTTGCTCCAAATGATCCTGCTCAACAACAACTTTCTGAAGCCAAAAGACTTCGTATTATTCTTCAACAAAGCCGACAAGAAGCCTTTGGCGGATCAGGCTCAAGGGTATTTAAGGACTTAGCAGATTTTGGTAATCCTGGTGGTGATACGGAATTTTTCGACGAAGAAGATACTTATGAAGATGAGTATGAAGATGCTGCTACCTTTCACCTTGAAAGTCGGGAACCAAGTGAAGAACGTGAGAGCAGTGCTGACACTGATACAAGTATGATGTATCGAGATTCAAATATCACCACATCTTTGCCTGAACCGACTCACATGGTACTAAATGAAGATGCTCATGCAACTTTCATACCAGACACGCAACTCCAAAGTAAGTCTACTTCAAACTCTGATGATGTTTTGAAATATCTCAATTTAGAAGGGGAGGGTGTTGAGGTCACCAACACTGATCCGTCAACAAATGAACAAATGGTGGATGTCCCTATAACCACTATTACATCGACCACCACTTCCTTACTATCAACCCCAGTCATCAGTGAGGTCCCAACCACCACCATCACACCCGCAACTGTTGAACAACCAGTATCAACCACCACCATTACCACGGAATCTACACCGTCATCCACAGCTGAACAACCTGTATCAACTACCGTCCTAACCACTGTATCTACATCAACACCTATCCCGGTACAACCAGTATCATCCACGACCACCTTAACGGTTTTGGTTACACCTCCACCAACAGAACCACAAGTATCATCCACATCAAATCCTTTTCTCACAGTCAATGATCCGTTGATCCAGTCTCTTCAACAACAGCTAGAGGCTCAAGCTACACAAATAGCTACGTTGACTGAAAGGTTTGCTACTCCTCCCAAGGAACCGCATCCTGATGAGCCCACTCTTCAAAAACTAACAGACAAAGTGTCAAAGCTCAAAGAACAACATAAAGCATTTCGTAAAGAGAAGAAAACTCGGGATAAAGAAAATGATGCTTTTCTCGGGTCAATTGACGAGCAGATGACCGCGATCATTCGACGCGAAGTCAAGTCTTATGTTGATCAACAACTACCACATCTTGTCGGTAATGGTCTATCTACTCTTCAATTAATGACATTGCTTCAGACACGTCTGCTAGATTTGGGAGCTCATAAATCAAAATACAAACGCAAAGTTCTGCAATATCTCAACAAAGCAATTGATGAAGAGAATCCTGCAGACACTACCGACTCTGAGTCTGATGATGAGAATGAGTTAGAAGAAGAAGATGACGAGGAACACGGTGAAAAGGATGATGGTAATGAGGATAAGGATAAGGAAGGAGATGAGGAGGAAGAAGCGGATGAACACGGAAAGGATAAGAATGTAGATGAAGATGAGGACGAGGACGAGGATACAGATGATGATCAGGATGACGATGACGATAATTGTGACAACCCGTCAATTTCAGGTCGTTATTTTAATCTCGACTATTACGTATTACGTGTTTACTTTAATGAGAATTTTAATTTATCGACTAACCGAGAAGGTTATGACTTGAAACTAGCGTAAGAATGTCGATTAGATGAAAACCGACAAGGAATATGTTAGGTATCGATATTATATTCTCAAATAATCATGAAAATGATTTTTATTATAGTTAATCTTTATTTCTCGTATTTTACGTTTTAACGAGTGACGAGAACTATTAGTGATCGCGATACCGACGGATGCCCAAAAATTTACGTTTTATTATCGATTGTCTCGATATTGTATATTTTCGACGTTTTCGATTTAATTGCGTTTTAAGTCGTGTCGAAGCTTTATTATTATTATTTTGAAGCGTTTTAACTTTCGAAAAGTATTTTTACGAAACCCGAGCCCCATAAATATTAAAAATGTACAATTTACATTTCTTACCTTGTAAACTATTTACTTGCACTCTTGGGCCAAAAGTTTTGCCAAATTGCACTTTAGGACTATAGAAATTGTTGGAATGGGTCGAAAAATTGAGGGTGTTATGAGTTAATTAGATGTGTTATTATGATATTAGGATCATATTAGGACTATAGAAATTGTTGGAATGGGTCGAAAAATTGTTTTGGTATGATTTTTAGATAGGCTATTTTAGGCAGTAACTTTAAGTCCGTTTTTGAAATTGTTACTGTGGTAAACTTGGTAAACTAATAAGATACGGTCGTAGAGAATTTCGTTAGCTTCGATTTGAGCTAAAGTAGAGCTTCTAACTCATTACGAGCGAAAAGTTATGCTACTTTTAGTATTTGTGTACCGGGAGACGGGTATCGGCACAATCCGAAAATTGTTGTCGATATTTGGAACGAATCTCGGGGACTATAAAATGAGTTTTAAAAATGTTCAAGGGCTGTTTTAAGTTGATAAACCTCAGGTCATGAGTCTATTTTCAAACCCGAGTGTCGGTTTTGCAAACGGAAATGTTTAGATAAGTCAAAATGGTTTTACAAGTCGAAGGCGTAAAACTGTCCGGTTTTTGTAACACGAAGGTGTGTCGGGCAGAAGGTCTTAGAAGTAATATTTTTGAATGAAATTTAAACTGAGTCTTATTCATATTATGTGTGAGTTTGTCACCAAGTTTCGTCGAAATCGGACATGTCTAGATAGGTTAGATTGGTGTGTACATTTGGAGTGTACATGCTGAGTGGTATTTTGGACACGTAGTTCAATACTTGTATGGCGTGAGTTGAGTATTCACTATTGGACATAGTGACTTACTCGAGTGTTAATTCATTATATAAATGACTTAGCTACTGGTCCGAGGGAAGTAAAATGATGGTTTGACTTGCGTTGACTTGGCGTCTTATGACGGGTCAATGTCGAGGGTGTAAGTGTTTAAAAGAATAAGTGTTGAATAAAAGGGTATAGAAGTACACTTATATTTTTGCTATTTTTCGGGATTTTCATGGTCATTTGAAATTGAATTTCATATTATTTAAGTATTAAATATACTTGAGTCATTTATTAACGAACGCGCCTTATTTGGTAGGTTGCGGTCTTCGTGTTTAAAAGGGCATCACAAATCGTCGGCGATCGTCACGTCACTACTATCGTACCAAGGTGAGTCTATAGCCTCGCTTTAACATGTTTACTTGTTTTATAAAACCCGCGAGGGGGATAACATGCTTGTTTTATTAAAATAAAAGGGGTACGACGAGAAGTTGTGGAACCCTTATTATTGGAAAAACATTATTATAAATGAAGGGTACAACGAGAAGTTGTGGTAAACCCTCTTTCTTTTAAAAATTGAACACAAAGGACCCGATTGTATGCTTAGATGAAAGTTGTTATATAAGTTTGTTTTAGCCTTAAAAGACCCATGAATCGTGAATTGTTAATCGAAAGGAACGCTAATACTATTGATAGATCTATCGGGGTGACACCCAGTCCGGTCGCGAGTAGCTCTCGCGTGGTGTTGTGATGCACCAGTAATGAAACATCGGATGCAATTGTATAAGAGAAATATACGCACTTGGCTAGGTGTGTTGGGCTGAAATATATATGTTAACGTTCAATTTCACGAGGCAAATAGAAATAACAACGATAATTATGTCTGATCCACATGATTGTCAACCACGGAAGGTTTATTCAGAATACTTGTGTTCGTTTATTTAAATTTAAACTCTATAGATTCACTCAACATTTTTGTTGACTTTATAGCATGTTTTATCTCAGGTCCATGAAGAAGGCACTCAAGAAAGGTGGTTTCACGCAGCTTGCTTAATATAAATGTTTTGGCCCGCTTTTCTAAACTATGTCCATTCTAAGAAACTTTTATCATTTGGTTGGTTGTGTAAATCTTAAAACTATTTGGGACCGTGTGTGAACTGTTTTATCTTTAAACAAATGAATGGATGTATGTTTTGTTAAAACGACTCATTTTGAGGCGTTTTCTATGATATTGAGGTTAAACCATGATAGTAACACCCAATGACCCTTCCGCTGCTATGACATGAAATTGGGGGTGTTACAGATTGGCATCAGAGCTCAAGTTATAGAGAACGAAAAGATTTTCCAAAAATAAATTTTTGAAATCTTTTGACTATAACATCTGCAAGCGAAACCTCCGAGTTGCCAATGGACGAGAACAAGCAAAGTATATATATATGTTATACATATTTAATTATTATTTATGCTTGAAGCATAATGGATTACATTTATTTATTTATAAATGTTTATTATTTGATTATTATAATACTAATACGTGATTTACAAACGACGCTGATTGTCACAATAGAAATCCCTATCTTTTGACTCATTCCTCGCGAATATTCGTTCCTTGTCTAAATTCTATTCTTCGTTCTATCAGCCATTCTTGTTCTTTTCATCTATCTATTCTTATTCTGTGTTATTCATGTTTTGTTATCACAAGCGTCGAATGAATACTCATTTTGATGTGAATTGTGTAACAGGATCATGCCGCCAAAACAGTTGACTGAGACTCAGTTACGTGCTATAGTAGCTGATCAATTTCAGATATCTATGAATGCATTTATGGCAAAATTGAATAATGGAGCTGGAGGATCTGGCGGATCCGGTGGAGCTGGTGGATCCGGTGGAGCTGGTGGATCCGGTGGAGCTGGTGGATCTGGTGGAGCTGGCGATACTGGAGCTGGCAACACTGGAGCTGGTGCTACTGGAGCTGGCGCTACTGGAGCTGGCGCTACTGGAGCTGGCGCTACTGGAACTGGCAATGCTGGTGCTAGAACTGGTAATGCTGATAGACCGGTGATTCCTGAAAACAAGAAGTGCAATTATACCTCGTTCATGAAATGCAAACCTCCAACTTTTAAGGGTACTGAAGGCGCTGTTGGGTTAATGCAATGGTTTGAGAGATTAGAATCCGTGTTTCGATTTAGTGGAAGTGAGGAAGGAGATAAAGTGATGTTTGCCTCTGCTACTCTTCAAGGGCGAGCATTAACTTGGTGGAATGGAAGAATGGCATCATTGGGTATGGATGCTGCTTACGCTACACCTTGGGCTGAAGTAAGAAGGTGGATGACTGAGGAATTCTGTCCAAGGAGTGTTATTCAGAGGTTAGAACAGGAATTATATCAGCTGAGGCTGAAGGGTACTGACATCGATGGATACACCAACAGGTTCCATGAGCTTGCTCTACTTTGTCCAAACAAAGTTAACCCTGAATACTTGAAGGTAGAGCAGTATATTCGAGGCTTACCGACCAACATCCGTGGGGATGTGACCTCATCTAAACCTGCCAACATTGATGAAGCTGTTCGTATGGCCTACCAACTAATGGGTCAAATCATCCAAGACAAGGCTGATGGTGTTTCTGAAGGCAACAAAAGAAGAGCTGAAAATGACAATGATGATCGTGGTGATAACCGTCAATCTCACAACAGAAATCAAAACCGAAGGAGGGGCAATGCTAATGCGATGACTGAAGCTGCAACTGCTGATAAAGGAACCAGATGTCAACGATGCAAGAAGTCTCATACTGGTGAATGTACTAAGTGTGGAAAGTGCAACAAGTTAGGTCACAAGACTGAAGACTGTTGGGGACCGGGAAAGAAGGGAGTGACGTGTTATAACTGCCAAGGTAAAGGTCACATGGGGAACCAATGCCCTCAACCTCCAAAGAATGCACGTGGTGGAGATAACCAGGGAAAAGCTTATCAGTTGGGCGAAGCCGAAGCGAAGCAAAACCCGAAAGTTGTCACTGGTACGTTTTTACTAAACAACCGTTATGCTACAGCTTTATTTGATTCTGGTGCGGACAAAAGCTTTGTGTCTACAAGTTTTAGTGCCTTAATTGATATCAAACCGGTCGAATTAGACGCAAGTTATGAGGTAGAACTAGCTGATGGTAAATTAGTGAGTACAAATCGTGCGCTCCTAGGATGTTCTCTTAATCTTCTGAACCGTATTTTTAAGATAGACTTGATGATTGTTGAATTGGGAAGTTTTGATGTTATTATCGGAATGGATTGGTTATCCAAGTATAACGCGTCTATCTTGTGTGGAGAAAAGAAAGTTAGGATTCCTTTAGACGACAAGACCATGGTTATCGAAGGTGATCAACGTAATTCACGACTGAAAATCGTTTCGTGCATTAAGGCTCGTAAGTATATCGAAAGAGGCTGTGAGTTATTCCTAGCTAAAGTAGTGGAGAAAGAATCGAAGGAGAAACGTGCTGAAGATGTACCTGTTATCCGTGACTTTCCTGAAGTGTTTCCGGAAGATTTGCCTGGACTTCCTCCTCCAAGGCAAGTAGAATTCCGAATTGACCTAATTCCTGGTGCTGCATCTGTGGCTTGTGCGCCATATCGTTTAGCCCCATCCGAGCTGAAGGAGTTATCTGTGCAATTGCAAGAGCTATCTGATAAAGGTTTCATACGACCGAGTTCGTCACCTTGGGGAGCTCCTGTCTTATTCGTTAAGAAGAAAGATGGTTCGTTTCGTATGTGTATTGATTACCGAGAGCTGAATAAGCTGACGATCAAGAATCGTTATCCGCTTCCAAGAGTTGATGATTTATTCGATCAACTTCAAGGTTCTCGTGTTTTCTCCAAGATTGATCTTCGTTCTGGTTACCATCAACTTCGCATACGTGAGGGAGATATTCCTATTACGGCGTTTAGAACTCGTTATGGTCATTATGAGTTTCTGGTTATGCCTTTTGGTTTGACTAATGCACCTGCTGTATTCATGGACTTAATGAATCGCATTTGTAAGCCGTATCTTGATAAATTCGTGATCGTTTTCATCGATGATATTCTAATCTACTCCAAGAGCAATGAAGAGCATGCCGAACACTTAAGGATTATCTTGAACTTGTTGAAGAACGAAAAGTTATACGATAAGTTCTCAAAGTGTGATTTTTGGCTTAATTCTGTACAATTTCTCGGACACGTGGTTGATAAAAGTGGTGTACATGTTGATCCTGCAAAGATCGAAGCCCTCAAGAATTGGAGTGCTCCGACTACTCCAACTGAAGTGCGACAATTTCTAGGTCTGGCTGGTTATTACCGAAGGTTTATTGAAGGATTCTCTTTGATATCGAAACCATTAACGAAGCTGACGCAGAAGAATAAACCGTATGTGTGGGGCGATGATGAAGAAGAAGCTTTCCAAACCCTGAAGATGAAACTTTGTAGTGCGCCGATTTTATCGTTACCTGAAGGAAGTGAAGATTTTGTTGTTTATTGCGATTCATCTCTCAGAGGATATGGTGTTGTTCTCATGCAACGTGAAAAGGTGATCGCATATGCCTCTAGACAATTAAGGAAGAATGAGGAGAACTACACTACCCATGACTTGGAATTGGGCGCTGTGGTTTTTGCTCTGCGACTTTGGAGACATTATCTGTATGGTACGAAGTGTACAATATTCACTGATCATAAAAGCCTACAATACATATTGGATCAAAAGGAGCTGAATATGAGGCAACGTCGATGGGTTGAACTATTGAGTGATTACGACTGCGAAATTCGTTATCATCCGGGAAAGGCGAACGTGGTAGCTGATGCGTTAAGTCGAAAGGAAAGGGAGAAACCGATTCGAGTGCGTGCTTTGGTGGTGACAGTTCATAATAACTTACCTGAGCAGATTCGGAACGCACAAGTTGAAGCATGCAAGAAGGAAAATATTGCTGCCGAAAGATTTAGGGGAGACGGTGAAACATTTGAGACGCGACCCGATGGTATCAGATGTTTGAGAGGTCGAATCTGGTTACCATTATATGGTGGACTGAGAGATTTGATTATGTTAGAATCTCATAAGTCCAAGTATTCTATTCATCCTGGATCGGACAAAATGTACCAAGACTTGAAAAAGTTATACTGGTGGCCGAATATAAAAGCTGATATTGCAACATACGTCGCGAAATGCTTAACATGTGCAAAAGTGAAAGCTGAATATCAGAAGCCATCAGGATTACTTGTCCAACCTGAAATTCCAGTCTGGAAATGGGAGCGAATTACGATGGACTTCATCACAAAACTCCCAAGGACACCGTTTGGGTTCGATGCGATTTGGGTTATTGTCGATCGTTTAACTAAATCCGCTCATTTTATTCCAATCAACGAGAGGTTCGGTTTGGAGAAACTCGCCGATATTTATCTGAAGGAAATCGTGTGCAAGCATGGTGTTCCTATTTCAATCATTTCCGATAGAGATAGTCGTTTTGCTTCTGGATTTTGGAGATCACTTCAAAAGTCGTTAGGAACCAATTTGGATATGAGCACAGCCTATCATCCGCAAACTGATGGGCAAAGCGAAAGAACAATTCAAACTTTGGAGGATATGCTACGTGCTTGTGTGATAGACTTTGGAAGTAGCTGGGATAAGCACTTACATTTGGCCGAATTCTCGTACAATAACAGTTATCACGCGAGTATTAAAGCTGCACCTTTTGAAGCACTGTATGGGAGAAAATGTAGATCACCCGTTAGCTGGAGTGAGGTTGGTGATGCCCAACTCACTGGACCAGATTTGATTAGAGAGACGACGGATATGATTGTGCAAATCAAGAATAGGTTGTTGTCTGCTCGAAGCCGACAGAAGAGTTATGCGGATGTGAGAAGAAAACCATTGGAGTTTAACGTGGGAGATAAGGTTATGCTAAAGGTATCACCATGGAAAGGTGTTGTACGATTTGGAAAACGTGGGAAGTTAAGTCCTCGTTATATCGGACCATTCAAGGTTACATCTAGAGTAGGACATGTGGCATACCAACTTGAACTACCACAAGAACTGTATGGGATTCATAACACTTTTCACGTGTCGAATCTGAAGAAGTGTTTATCCGACGAAGAACTCATTATACCGTTAGACGAGGTTAAGGTTGATAAGAAGTTGCATTTTATTGAAGAACCGGTCGAGATCATGGATCGCGAGGTCAAGCAACTGAAGCAAAGCCGAATACCTATCGTCAAAGTTCGATGGAACTCTCGAAGAGGACCGGAGTTTACTTGGGAACGAGAAGACCAAATGTGGAAGAATTACCCTCATCTCTTTGATTTCAACAAGCGATCGGGCAAGAACGCAAGTTGATCTTCGAGGGCGAAGATCCTAATTTGGTGGGGATGATGTGACAACCCGTCAGTTTCAGGTCGTTATTTTAATCTCGACTATTACGTATTACGTGTTTACTTTAATGAGAATTTTAATTTATCGACTAACCGAGAAGGTTATGGCTTAAAACTAGCGTAAGAATGTCGATTAGATGAAAACCGACAAGGAATATGTTAGGTATCGATATTATATTCTCAAATAATCATGAAAATGATTTTTATTATATTTAATCTTTGTTTCTCGTATTTTACGTTTTAACGAGTGACGAGAACTATTAGTGATCGCGATACCGACGGATGCCCAAAAATTTACGTTTTATTATCGATTGTCTCGATATTGTATATTTTCGACGTTTTCGATTTAATTGCGTTTTAAGTCGTGTCGAAGCTTTATTATTATTATTTTGAAGCGTTTTAACTTTCGAAAAGTATTTTTACGAAACCCGAGCCCCGTAAATATTTTTAAAAATGTACAATTTACATTTCCTACCTTGTAAACTATTTACTTGCACTCTTGGGCCAAAAGTTTTGCCAAATTGCACTTTGGTCCTCACCCCACTAACTAATTAAAATTTAAAAACAAACACACACTCACACACACTTTTTACTTTAAAAAAAAAATAAAATCAATCTCTCTCTCTTTCTTCCATTTTTGCCGTCCAACCCCCAAGCCAAATACCCTACAAAAATTTTTGATCCACTTTGATTCTTCAAAAACTAAAACAAGACCCATCTTGGAAATTTGATTAGCTTTCTATTGGTATAATTTTCTTCTACATGCATTCACTAAATTTTTATTTCAATTTTTGATGATGAACACCATGTTTGATCCACTTTTATGGTGATGAATGGTGTTAATATTATTATATTCATAGTGGGTTTTGGTTGCATGCAAGATTTTTATATATTTAATTTTTGTAAGATTAAATTTGAGGGTGTTATGAGTTAATTAGATGTGTTATTATGATATTAGGATCATATTAGGACTATAGAAATTGTTGGAATGGGTCGAAAAATTGTTTTGGTATGATTTTTAGATAGGCTATTTTAGGCAGTAACTTTAAGTCCGTTTTTGAAATTGTTACTGTGGTAAACTTGGTAAACTAATAAGATAGGGTCGTAGAGAATTTCGTTAGCTTCGATTTGAGCTAAAGTAGAGCTTCTAACTCATTACGAGCGAAAAGTTATGCTACTTTTAGTATTTGTGTACCGGGAGACGGGTATCGGCACAATCCGAAAATTGTTGTCGATATTTGGAACGAATCTCGGGGACTATAAAATGAGTTTTAAAAATGTTCAAGGGCTGTTGTAAGTTGATAAACCTCAGGTCATGAGTCTATTTTCAAACCCGAGTGTCGGTTTTGCAAACGGAAATGTTTAGATAAGTCAAAATGGTTTTACAAGTCGAAGGCGTAAAACTGTCCGGTTTTTGTAACACGAAGGTGTGTCGGGCAGAAGGTCTTAGAAGTAATATTTTTGAATGAAATTTAAACTGAGTCTTATTCATATTATGTGTGAGTTTGTCACCAAGTTTCGTCGAAATCGGACATGTCTAGATAGGTTAGATTGGTGTGTACATTTGGAGTGTACATGCTGAGTGGTATTTTGGACACGTAGTTCAATACTTGTATGGCGTGAGTTGAGTATTCACTATTGGACATAGTGACTTACTCGAGTGTTAAGTCATTATATAAATGACTTAGCTACTGGTCCGAGGGAAGTAAATTGATGGTTTGACTTGCGTTGACTTGGCGTCTTATGACGGGTCAATGTCGAGGGTGTAAGTGTTTAAAAGAATAAGTGTTGAATAAAAGGGTATAGAAGTACACTTATATTTTTGCTATTTTTCGGGATTTTCATGGTCATTTGAAATTGACTTTCATATTATTTAAGTATTAAATATACTTGAGTCGTTTATTAACGAACCCGCCTTATTTGGCAGGTTGCGGTCTTCGTGTTTAAAAGGGCATCACAAATCGTCGGCGATCGTCACGTCACTACTATCGTACCAAGGTGAGTCTATAGCCTCGCTTTAACATGTTTACTTGTTTTATAAAACCCGCGAGGGGGATAACATGCTTGTTTTATTAAAATAAAAGGGGTACGACGAGAAGTTGTGGAACCCTTATTATTGGAAAAACATTATTATAAATGAAGGGTACAACGAGAAGTTGTGGTAAACCCTCTTTCTTTTAAAAATTGAACACAAAGGACCCGATTGTATGCTTAGATGAAAGTTGTTATATAAGTTTGTTTTAGCCTTAAAAGACCCATGAATCGTGAATTGTTAATCGAAAGGAACGCTAATACTATGGATAGATCTATCGGGGTGACACCCAGTCCGGTCGCGAGTAGCTCTTGCGTGGTGTTGTGATGCACCAGTAATGAAACATCGGATGCAATTGTATAAGAGAAATATACGCACTTGGCTAGGTGTGTTGGGCTGAAATATATATGTTAACGTTCAATTTCACGAGGCAAATAGAAATAACAACGATAATTATGTCTGATCCACATGATTGTCAACCACGGAAGGTTTATTCAGAATACTTGTGTTCGTTTATTTAAATTTAAACTCTATAGATTCACTCAACATTTTTGTTGACTTTATAGCATGTTTTATCTCAGGTCCATGAAGAAGGCACTCAAGGAAGGTGGTTTCACGCAGCTTGCTTAATATAAATGTTTTGGCCCGCTTTTCTAAACTATGTCCATTCTAAGAAACTTTTATCATTTGGTTGGTTGTGTAAATCTTAAAACTATTTGGGACCATGTGTGAACTGTTTTATCTTTAAACAAATGAATGGATGTATGTTTTGTTAAAACGACTCATTTTGAGGCGTTTTCTATGATATTGAGGTTAAACCATGATAGTAACACCCAATGACCCTTCCGCTGCTATGACATGAAATTGGGGGTGTTACAATAATGACAAGGGTAATGAAGTCAACAAGGGTGATAAGAATGACGACACCGGTACAAATGCCGAAGAGACAAACAAGGATGACAATGAGACGGCCACCGAGAAAGGTCTAGAGGACACTGCAGAAAAGGTTGCTGACACCACAGAAAAGCCAATGGAGACAACAGTATCAGAAACTCAGCAGGTTGCTTCAGGTATATCTACTGCACCAGAATTCACTACTGATTCTCACATTGAATCTGTAGAATACATGCAAGCAGAAGAACCGACAGAGACAATGCTTGAAGAAGAACCTCACGATGATATACCGGTGATGCAAACTCAACCTTCAACATCATCTACAGTTCAGCATGATGATGACATGGAAGTTGAAGATTTAAATGTTCCAGAACCGACATTTGCTGAATCCCTTATCATTGATGATATTGTACAAGAGCAACTTTGGCTAACAAACGCATCACCACATCATCCATTTGACACTGTAACTGAAATGGAGATGACTCAATTCCTCAACAACCCTATCGACTTCTCGGCTTTTCTAAGGTATTCTCATGGGAAACCGACGATGACCCCGGATCTGATCAAAATGGATGCTGCAAATGTGGACTTCTTTGACACATTAAAGATCAGCCATAATGAAGCAGAATATCACCTGAATGAGCTTACAAAAGCAATGAGAGCGACAACTACAGGAATTCAGACTCCCGTATTGCGACCTCTTACACCAACGGTCATCACCGGTTCTGCCACTATCCCAATAGAGCATTTTGTCTCTCACGATCTTGAATACCTTGAAAATGGAGCAAAGAAGTATGCCACGTCACTAAAAATGCTCAAGGCCGTTAACTTGGAGAATGTTCCATGGATAGAGGACAAAGTGCCTGAGTCAATATGGAGAAAGAATCCGCTCATGTTTTATTACCTATGCTTCACTTGGCATATCTCACTGGGACAAAAAGAAGAAGTTAGCCTATAATCACTTCCATCGTCCCAAGAGAGGTGCTTCAATTGTCTCATCTCACAGAATAAAAAGCATCCTAGGAGCAACCACTCAGACTGTTTTCGGTTATGATTACTTAAATGTAATCCTGTTCAAACGTACCGATGAGAAAGAATACCGCATTGACGAAAGTGATCTCAAGTACCTTCAACTTGAAGACATAGAAGATCTTTTGTTGCTCTTGGCTCAAGAAAAAGTTGACTATCTATCACCCGACATTATCATAGCCTTGAGTTCAAACTTTCGTCAATATGCCAGGAAAATAGTCATTCAAAACCGGGTGGAAGACTTTCAACTTGGAGTAGAAAGCTATCAGAAGAAGCTAAACCTGGAACGTCCCCATACGGCTTCACTCAGTAATTTCCATAAGAACAAGAAGGTTTAGATGGGGACTACCAAGCCGGAAGCAGGAATTTTATATCCGAACGCGACTGGCGTCATGCAATATATGCGATTCTCAGAACTGCACAAATTCAGTGATGGAACGCTAAAGAATGTTCGAGATGATTTGTCGGTTCTCAATGCCAACTTACCTCTTCCGGCAGTCACATACACCTGGACAACCCAGTGCAGAAAGGGATCTTCGTACGCAATCAGGAAGATTGAGGAAGTGCTAAGGAAGCACTGGTTGCTACGAAGCATAGAACGATTCGTCGGTGGACGACCATATGGAGCTCACCATCGGCTCACTGAACGAACCAATTAATTTTTGTTCGTCTCATTACAGGTCAACTCCATATGTATCTTATTGTGAATATGTTATCTTTTTTACTTTATCAGCTTTTGTGGCTTATTGTAAGGTAAAAGTATGATATTTTTCAAGAATTTCTCTCGAGATTCTAAATCTTTCAAACAAATCATACTCAAGCACTACAACTTACCCTCATTAATTTGAGGGGGAGCATAATATGTTCTTTGGCCAACATCTAATTTCATTTTATTACCCAAAGACCGGTTAATCCATTAATATCCAAAATATTGATGGTTAACATTTTGGAAAGGGGAGAAAATGGGATTAAGGAGACTTTATGATATTTTGCTAAAACAATGAAAAAGACTTAAAAGATAAACCAACTTAACATGTGTAATGCACAAGTTAAGGGGGAGCGTTTTTGATGATCAAAACACTTAAGGCACAAAATTTTTTATTTTAATATCACAAGTGCTTTAAGTGATTTTTCAAGGATTTTTCATGGTGACTATATCAACCCAAAACACACTTAACTCACGACGAATGTGGTGACAAAAGGGTGGTAGGTATAGGTATTAGTCCAATGATTCATCAGAACCGATGCAATCTTCCCAAGGACAACTCCCTAGATAGAACTAGAAGTCCTAGGAAAGATGGAGAATGAATGTGAACGTAGCTGAATGCCGACCAAGTACTTAAGCTAGCACTGGAACAATCACAAAAAGGTGCTAGTTATGACGTATTGGTAAGCATTGAAGGGGTTGAAGAATGAAAAAGAATTGTAAAGATAAAGGGTGTAAAGAAAGAAGCCCTCCTTACAACTTTAGGCAGAAACCGGGTCAATACATATGCTATTGAGATCATTAGTTAATGATTCTCGATATTGAAGAAAGCCATCATGGACCCAGTGATGCAATGCACAACCCTCCCCAGCTAACTCAAATATCTCTCAAAAGGTATTTGTTTTAATCACACGGAGTTCAACACGTTATGTATTGGTTTATTCACTCCGAATAGACTGATATTGAAAAAGGTGGCACTCCTCTCCAGCCATCGATCACTAAATCAAAACGCACTATCGAGTCTACAACTACGAGATCATCAAAAGTCTCTTTAGGACACTTTCCATTTATTCCTTGCTTTTTCACACACTGTGAAAAGTAAGAGATCTTTTATGAGTCCTACGCAGTATTCTTGCAATATTGCCAAACATCCGAGTGATACGCAAGTATTACAGTGAAGATGGAAATCCTGCTTGAGCCAACATCAAACAAGCTCATGGTAGGTGACACGTGCGGTTCTTTACGAACTAATCTTGTGACAACTGGAAAGAAACAATAGTTTAATTCTTAGTTGAACTTAAACTCATTCCAGGCCTCTACGCATTATCGTATGATCTTGCCAGAACACTCAGAGTGACACTCTTTAGTGTTCATAGTGACGAGTGGAAATCCTTTTAGTGTTAACATCAAACAGCATTTGGTAGGTAACAAGCAAGATTCAATTTGAATCAAGTTTGTGACAACTGGAAAGCAACGATGGTGAATATCTTAATAGAAATTCACTTGTTCCAGGTTTCATGAATTGACGGCTTCAATCATAAGGATTTTTAATCCAAATGATTCACTCTTTATGTTCGCAGTCAGCTTTGGACGGTCGAATAAAGAGAACGGGTTTACCCGCGAAATCCTGTCAGGAAGTTACTTAATTGAAACTATCCGTCACGGGTACGATATCTAATATCGTCCAACAGTCTTCACCGACCGGAGGTAAAATGCTACCAAATTAGAATAAAATGTCAAAGCCATTTTATTCGTGTCGTTGCTGTGTACCTGTTGAAGACGGTGGCGTTGCTGTGTACCTGTTGAAGACAGTGTTCAAAATAGTATTGCTTTAATTATAGCATGAAAACTATTGTTACACGGGAAATTGTTTCTAATGGTAAGTGTTCTTTCCAAAACTTATAACACATATGTGGAGTATATAGTTTAGTATTTGGGTAGTTCTTCCACTCAACACATTATCATACACAAATTTTGAGTATACTTTTAGGATCAAGATGTGAAACACTCGTCATGATCTTAGATGATAGATATTGATTCTCTATGTCGACATATTATTTCTTGAATAATCTCGTTAGAGTTTCCATATTATCAATTTCCTAGATAGGAATAGATCCTGTAGCCTTAGTAAAACAATCGACAATAATCCGGATGGCATCATGTCTATTTGAAGTAACAAAATCCTCTTTGTTTTTTCCTATTTACATGGAGGAATTTAGGTTGAACTAGTAAGTCGGATGACTTAATATTCCGCTTTAAGAGCATAATATAAGGATTTTGGAGTTTGTTCGGGTTGAATGGATTACTTAAATCTACAAATTCCAAATCTAAGACAAATATTGACGTACTTTTCTAATAGAACTATTCACCTTATTAGCGTACACGTAAGTGTTTAATGACACATGAAATTTGGGTAGCAAGTAATAGTTTAGGCACTCCATGTAATAACATATTTCAGTAAAAGCATATAGTTTAAGAACACAAGTATTCCAGTTTTGTCAGGACTATATTTGTCTTATATCGAATCTCTTTAAGTCCATTTATAAATTCTTACTAACATAAAGATGCCTCAACTTTATGCAACGAAGAAATCATAAATTTGGTGATTTAAATTTATTCATTTAACTGAAGAAGCGTCCTAATTCAATCAAATAAACAGAATGTAAATCATTGACTTAGAAATTTCCGACAAAACATGAATATAGAAAAATGTTCTACCCTTAAGTTTCCTTTTTAGGTTGGCGTGTGTAAGTGGTCTTGTATATGAAATCTAAGAATACGGTTTTTCTAGAGACGAACGACGTCAAAAAATAGAAGATGGTATTTTATTCCCTATAAAATACAGAATAATCTTACCAAGCATATGATTTAGAAGGCCACTTGCCCTTACAAATCCTAGTCCAATAATCTACTATGTTGAAAATCCGACACCAGATGGTGAAAATTATTGTGTGATGCAGGGTGCATTTCTTACACAGAAGAAATTTTCCATCATTTTTACTGTAGGTTGGATTTATAATCATATGTTCTGGTTTACTAGACTCTACGGACATTCATTCACTGCCGAGTTTACGCTTAAGATTTCTCTGATTTTTGCACAAGATTATGCTTAATTACCTTGATCATTAACTTGGAATATGTTAATGAATTCTTCCAATAATTTGGGATTTTTGGTAGTGGTAATCTTTCTTCAAAATCTTCGATAAAATTCCTAAAAAAATCTTCTTGTTAACTTGGATTCACAATGAACACGGTTCGATTCGGAGGTCGGGGAGGGTGATATAGGTGTTTAGCCATGGTTAGTGAGAGAAAGAGATAGAGAGAGAGTTGCTCTAATAAATGTGTTTTATTAGAGTGAGAAAGTAAAGAAAGAAAATGAAGAACCTCACTCCTCCATGGAAGTATGGAGGGGTATATATAGAATGGGACGTGAACTATTACATATGACAATATTATTCCATGCAAGTCCCGGTTATAAAACTAATGTAATTCCTTTAGTCGCACACATTTTAAGGCTAACAATCTTCCCCAATGTGGAGACATACGAAATTACTTACAATGTTCCTAACAAATGAAAATACAACAAAAATATGATAGTATTAAGTTTGCTTCCAATGCTGAGGATGACGTCGTTGTCTTCAAGTCTTCTAGAAAAAATTATACCCCCAGTTTGAATCCTCTTTATCTTTGCTTGTTGAGGAACCATTTTATCATGTATGAACTAGATTAACTTCCCTCCAATTCATACCACATGTCTTGAAAAGCTTTCTTAATAAACTTCTTTTTGACGAAGCTTCTGAATCAGCTTCCCCCCAAACCAATATCCCTGTCTTGAGCAGAATCTGTAGCTTGAGCAATCTTCTATCTTTGACAATTAAAGTGCACAACGGAATTTTGTAGAAGAAGAAGCAAACCACATCAAGTAACTGCTACCTTGACATTTTTGGTCTTCATGATTATGTGTTTAGGGGAACATGTAAGAAATCAACAACAAATCTTCCCACACTTGTAGAATGCTTCCCCCTGGAAGTTGAACTAAGTACTCCAAAGTGGGAACTAAGTACTCCAAAGTACATGTTCTTCCCCCATGATGGTGACGAACTCTCAGAAGCATCATCTGACGTATACAATCAAAATCGCGAGCTGTTCTTGTCGAAAGTATGGTGGTTACGAACACTAAGAAGCATCATCTGACTTGTAAGCTCAGAATCACGAGATGTTCTTATCAGAAGTAAGATGGTTAAGAACACTCGGAAGCATCATCTGACGTGTACGCTCAGAATCGCGAGATGTTCTTGTCAAAAGTATGATGGTTAAGAACACTCGGAAGCATCATCTGACAAGTACACTCAGAATCGCGAGATGTTCGTGTCTAAAGCAAAAATCTTTGTTAACGTTCAGTAGCTCAAGTTTCTCGTGAGAATTGTTTGCTGATCACATCTCTACTCTTGTACTCTGTGGCTAAAATTACCAACTTCGTATTCTTTCAGCTATCCATAGTGATCCCTGATGAAGTAAACCTGATATTCCAAACTTTTAACTAAAGTACAATCCCCCAAATTATTTACTTACGCTTAGCACTTGTGTTGATTTACGAACGGTGCAGAGAAACGTCTCTTAGTATCTTATACATAAAAGAAGGGAGAAGTATAAGATGTAAAACACCTCTTGAAATACCCACAACTACAGGTGAGTGTGACACTGAGCACTACAACATAACTCCTTAAGTGATAGTTGTCCATGTCATCGACCATCCACCTCTTGACAGTGGAAACTATATAAATCAAGTCTCAATCATAAATGCTGAAGCAAATCATCAATCGATAGGGGGTGAAAAGGCTCGATGATGTATTAAGTAGACGCCTTCGTGAAATTCCACTTCAACTTCAAATAACAAATACCTGATCTCCTTCGTAATCACTTGACATTCTTTGCACGAATACTAGACGTTTTGACAATTAAGTGAATCTTATACGGATCGTTTTGGTGTTTGTTTGTTTTTGTTGTGTTTGTCATGTTTGTTGTGTTTGAGTGAGTGTCGTTAACTTGAGAACAAACGATGACTAGAAATTGAGAAGTCGTCAACGTCTTTTAGCTAATTCGGCACTTTGAAAAATCCGTCTCGATACTATCAAAAGCCAATGCCATGCCTAAGTTTAAAAGGAATTCCGGCCCAACATAAAGTGACATGAGATTCAGCCCATCAAATGAAGTATCAATAACAAAAGTGTTATATGAATATTTCATCACAGATTAAAAAATGCAACCAGATATTTTTATATCCTATATTCTTTAAAGTAGGCAGTGTACCAGGCCCAACACCATGAGAGTTTCGGATAGTCTAAACCCAGTCCACATAGAGAACCCGGTCTAATGAATTTAGGATATAAAAAACCATGTGAGACCTAAAGATTAGGGTAACCTAATCATATTCTTTACGCATCCACACAACCAATTTCTTCCATCTCAATCTTCTTTCTTGTAGTATCCGCCCCATCTTATATCACTCTTGAAAACTCAGATCCCATCCTCATATAATTAATCTCACCATCTAAATACTCTCAACCTTAATCCTGAACTCATAACAATCAGATCTCATTATCAACTCGACGAATCCATTAATATCTTTCATCTCAGATTTGTCAAACACGAGCAAGCAACAATTGAGATATTGCATATGCAATGAAAACCCACAAAACAATCATCTCTATTTGTTTCTTGTTAGACGAGAACAAGAACCAACACATCAGTTCATATAAAGCCACTTATCTTCTCGATGATGCTTCAAGATCTTACCAAAGATCTCGGGTAGGTTTTATGTTTAATTTGTTGTTGAAACAAACGAAACAAAGTGAGGGCATAACAATCATGTTATGACTCTGATCTTTTAATTTTGAAAATCAAAAGAAGGGGTTAACCCACAAAAATCCATGATTGGTTCAGGTTTTGTGGTAGATCTTTATAGATCTTGACATACAAGTGAAAACAAAAAACTGAAACTGAGATTTTGTATTATTCTGTTTGTTTTGAGTCTTGATGAGGTTTTAGGAGGCGATGGGTTGAGATAGTTTTAAGAAGTTGATTGTGGAGTGATAAGGCAGGTTGTTGTTTGGTGGTATTCTCGACTAACTGAGTTGACCCGGTCAGCTCAGTAATTACCGAGTTGACTCAGTGAGTGATGTAGGTTGGGTTTTAGTGTAAGATGGTTCATTGCAGTGTTTCTAAAACCATCATTGAGGCGCAATGTTTTTAATAAACAGAAACCATTGCAAAGTTTTCCAATACAATCCATCGAAATATGAATAGAGCCATCGGAATAAAGAATCCATCAGAATATAAATAAGACATTAGAATATGAATAAAACATCGGAATGTATAACCCATCGGAATAATCCATCAGAATAAGCCATCCGAATAATCCGTCAGAATAAGCATCAGAAAAACTGTCGGAAAAGGGTTTTAATATCGAAAATAGTGGATCTTGTTCATTTTTCATATTTCTGTCCTTTTACCAATAAAATAATCAGTTGATGTTGAATGGGACAAAAAGAACGTGTAGAAAAATGGACAAAAAATGATCAAACTAAGAACAGGTTACTAATTAAAAAATGTTAATAGAAGGACTGATAAAAACTTATGAGATAGAAAAAAATATGGATGATGTGGTGATGATTTAGACAACTGTGTAACACAGTTATTCAAAGAAAATAAAAACGTACCAAATCAAAATAGATTCGACACATAAACATGAACACAAAACATCGAAACAAAATCATGAAACACCCCTGGTTAGCTCTGATACCAATTATTAACTTGGATTCACTATGAACACGGGTTTGATCCGGAAGTCGGGGAGGGTGATAGAGGTGTTTAGCCATGGTTAGTGAGAGAAAGAGAGAGAGAGTTGTTCTAATAAATGTGTTTTATTATAGAGAGAAAGTAAAGAAAGAAAATGAAGAACCTCACCCCTCCATGGAAGTATGGAGGGGTATATATAGCACGGGACTTTGACTATTACAAATGACAATATTAGTCCCTGCAAGTCCCGGCTATAAAACTAATGTAATTCTGTTAGTCGCACACATTTTAAGGCTAACACTTTTGATAAAGTTTTCTTAACAGAATTTTAGATGAAATTCCATGACATAATTTCCATGATAAAATCTTCTGATGAAGGCTTTTCTCATTCTACGGAATAGGATTTAACTCTACTAACTCTTGAAATTTCCTTGTATATGTCTCAAGGTTAATTTCTTTTGTCATTAGATAGCGAAGTTCTTCTTTCATCTTCTCGATAAGAAATATTTGAAATTTAATCAAGCGATCTTATGTACTCCTTTTATCTCAATAGGTTGAGTATAAAGAATTTACCAAGATAACTGACGAAGTGCTATCTTCTTATAACAAGCTTCACTTCTCAATTCCAAATACGCTTACTACGATAGAAAACTTGATTTATTTGGCTTCTTCAATCCAACGGGTGATACTAATAACATCTTTTCTTCCTTGGATATCAAAAGAACTAACTAGTCATCGAGTATTCTTCTAGATAATACTTCTTATTGACAATTTGTAATTGAAGGATTGCACCCACGTCATCATCATTTCTTAGTCAAATACTTTTTAGGGTTTAGAATAAGGGGAAAGAATTGAAATAATTCAGAATCCAAGGTATACTCATATCAGAAAACATTTGTCACATATGTATATGGATACATATAAATGTTTATCGAACACAAAGTATATCTTTTGGGTTAATTTGGTAGGGTGTAGAGGAAACTTAATATGTTGATTATCATTCATATCTGAGGATAATAAATCCAACTATGAAACATAGTTCCAAAGTCTTCCACGGATTTATAAAGATATGACTCATGCATAATCGTAACATAACTTTTTTTCCATGATCTGGAATGGAGGAATATAACGAAAAATGTAAAAAACTCGTCCTACAGAACAAGCTTCTCTTTTGCATTACATATATATTTTCCAAAAAGAACCTTTTGATAGACAAAAGCCGAGAATAGAATATTTCTAGAAAACTTGGGAAGTTTTCTTTCTTTAAACTTGTTGGGTATATTCAACTGATAATCCGTACTATCATCGAAGATAACGGAAATTCCAAAAATAAATACTTTGTCAATAATATGCTTTCTTCTTAAATTAGTACAATAATCATTTATGAGAAAATCAAGAAATATGGGTTTCTTATTTCTCAAAAGTAAATATGAAACGACAAGATGAGAAACACCACTTTTATTTATTAACAACTTATCTTGTTTAAACTTACAGGACAAGCTTCTATGTTAATATAAAAGTAAACACATATTAAGTTGAAAGTATTTACAACTTCTAGTCTAATGCATTCATCTTTCCTTCTTGAGTTCTTTGATGGCATCAAAAAGACTTCGTATGTTGGCTCGATGTCTAATTTGAATGTCCTCAATGACTAACTCAAGAAATCTTCAGTCGAGATTGAACAATTTCTTCATCGTGTATCATTTGTCTTCTCCACAACTTAGCCTTGATTTCTTCAAAATCTCGTTGTATAATTCTCCGGCCTTTCCTAAGCCCTTCAGTTTATCTTCAAGATCTTCAATATGCTCGGGAAAAAATTCTTTCATATAGGGTAGGACATCTATAATTTGTTGTTCATAGATATTTGTAGGTAAGGTGTCAGATATAGGTGATGGTACATTAATAGGGTAAGGTGATGGAAAATCTTGGTGTCGAGGTGTAAAATCTACTCCTTCATTACATGCTCGTATAGCTTGCATATAGGGGTCGTCATAAAAGGATAAAACTGTAACACCCCCAAATATTCATACTTTAGTTTAGCGGAAGAGTCGTTGGTGTTAGGGGATAGCACATTACTCAAATCATAGACAACACTTAAAATCGCGTCGTTTTATAATAAAGCATTTTCCATTCATGAATATCAAATTTACATAGGTCCCAAGTCATAGTATTTCATACAATTTTTACAAAACATTTGAATGGAAATTGTTATTTAAGTGCGGGCCATGAATTCTTGTCGTCTTCCCGAGAATTAACTTCAAGTACCTGAGATAAAACATGTTAAAAGAAAAGGTCAGCGAAAACGCCGAGTGAATTCATAGAGTTTAAAGAAATTCATTAATATATCATCGGTATAAAATTATCACCGAGAATCAGTTTGTACAATTCTTTGTCGTAGGCCATAAAATAAGCCAAAAACATTTTATACAAATCTTTGTTGTAAATCATACTATAGGATTTTGCCTTCAAAACCATTATACGAACCAATGTCGTAAAAACATCATACAATACGTTTTATAACGTTGTATAGAATTAAATAAAAACCGTTATATGAATATGTTTGTGTAAAACCAAAACACGAACATCATATCAATAACAAGACCCCGTATTGATAGTCAGACAATATATTGTAATTCAATGCGTAAAGCAGTATTTTCGTTATTAGATTATTATAAGCCGCATGACATTACTACCTTACTATAACAAACAACGGGTAGCTAACCCGAAACTCAATTTGCCCATCTAAGTTAGCGTGTTGTCACAAAAATCACGCTATGGAAATCTTCTCATACATAAATTCGCTTACCAATCAATATGGCACGGCGGGGATCAACTGTCAAGGCGCGAACTAGGGTGATCTTCCCCAAATAGTACTATTATATGAATAAGCGTCTACCAAATCCCGGTACTTCACAATTCATGCTAATGGGACTTTTAGTGACATGACCTAACTAATAATAATCCATTTTGTTTCATACATCGAGTCATATAATCATTCATCGAGTCATATAATCATTCGGGTCGAAATCAATAAACAAACAATCGGGAAAACTGGTGTCCTATTTTATCAAAACTAACATGTTATCTCCCTCGCAGGTTTATAAAACATTTCATAAAAATATTTAAAAGAGTGCGAGGCTATGAACTGACGTTGATTGGGAAAGGCGGGTTATCGCTGATTTGTATGTACAGTACGTGCTTCAATCACGAAAACCTAGACAAATAATACTCGTCTTAGACTCTTGTCTAATGACTTTGTAAAAACAATGGCTATGTATATATATGATGATATTATAAGTATGATGATGATCAAGTGGGATTTTATCTCTTCATACACATTATAGTGTTATGTGTTAGTCAAATTTTTTACTAGTTACACTAGTTTCAATCCAATTTCATATTAAGGCCCAATAAGCCCATTAAATCCCATTAAGAGTTCAACTCTTTATATTAGTCCATTTATACTTTTATTATCAGGCCTATACTCACATGTTGGGCCCAAGTGGGTTAATAGTCCAATAAGGCTATTTCGGCCCGTTAATGTCCATAAGTTATAAAGCTCGGGTTTTATCGGTTTTTACTTGTCAAATGTACTTATACATCAGTAGATAAGTTATAAAAAGTTTACATTAGATGGGTCTGACCGTCTAAGTTTTAATTGACGAAAACGTTAATTTTACTGTTTTAGCCGAAAAGACGTAAAACTTATGTTTTTAGTTTTATAACTTATAAAACTTATCAATTTGCCATTTTTATAAAATTTCCCTTTTATTTATTAAAGTACATACTTATTTATATGTAACATATAAGTTAGTGGGTTTTAGGTATACATTTTATATCATATTAACTTGAAATGCTAATATTATACTATATACTTTTATTTTACAAATCTGATTATTATTTTCACTTTCACCATTTTTACCATTATCTGAGTTCTACCAGGAGATAGAAGCCCATTTTTGGTCACCACAAACTACATGATATGTGCTATAATTAACTCAGTTTTAGCTACTGCTCAATCAACCTCTAAGTATCTCTAACAGTTCGTCCAAAACAGACTATACAGATTTGGACTTTAATATTGTTTTGATCATATCTCACTCATTTTATGGATTCCATTGAGTGGTCAACTCTCACATATGTACAAGTCACTTATCTTACTGTATATTAAATTATCCAAGCTAATTTAACAAGTTATCATATAGTTCTTTACTGTTTTATACAACTTACATTTTTAGCCATGATTTTAACATCCTTTCAAGTAGATTTTAATCTTTTTAATCAAATTTATCAACAACAAATCCCCACATAATATTTTTATCATCATATATCATCATATACATATACATTAGGAAAGAAAATACAATTTACATTTACAAAAATAACAATGAAAATGGGAAGGATGATCTTGTTACCACCAAGATTATGAAAGTTAAGATCAAACTTGACTTTTATTGGCAAAACTTGTGGTACCCCAATATCAACTTCAAGATCACCAATCTTCAAGAACTCCTTGTGGGAAATCAGCCCTAGGACACCAACAAATCTTCTCCTTGGATGTTAAAATCACCACCAATCAATAGAGCTTCAAAAGGACTTCATCATATGTGTGAATAACATAAGATTTTATGGTTAACTTTTGATCAAAATGGGTGTTATGGTGTAGGATGGGACGGCAATGGTGGAGAGAGATGAGAGAATTTTGAGTTTTTGCATGGATGAAAATGAAGTAAGTTGTGTAGGGTTGGTGGTTTTGATTAGTATGTGGTTTTGGAAGGCTTATGGGACAAGTGTCCCAAGTCTTGTTAAAAATTGACACCTAAAGGTGTGTTTGATAAGCTTTGCTGCCCATTATAGGGGTGGGACGAGTAATACTTGTTTCATCCCCTTATTAATTTACGGGTACTCCTCGATTCTAGTTTCCTCGATTTACGTGCCCTCGGGTCGTTTTACAAAAAACGTTTTTATAAATTATGAATCAACGGCACAAAACGAATCTAATAAAAATTGTCTCATAAAAAACAGAGTTCAAAAACGTAAATACGTAAACCTAGGGTTTCCAGTTTAGTCGTAGAAGACATTAAATTATTCACGTAAGCTCTAATCTCTTCTTGTAAATTTGTGAGTTTATGAACCAACACAAATTTAAATTCCAAAATAATATTCACGAATAAATTTATTTTCCTGAAATGTCGGACTATCACCAAAAACAGTGTATGTAAACGTAAGCACGTAACGTAGAGTCCTCCGGTTTAAACGTAGTCGATGCTACTTCAAGATGTAAACCTAAATTTCTTTCCAAAAATGAGTGAGTTCATAATATAACATTAAAATAATGTTTTTAAATAATACTTGAGAATAAAATATCGATCATAAATTGACGGATTGTCACAGCATTTACCCCTAAACAGGATCTTTGTCCTCAAAGATCAATTTATCTTACTACTCGCTTCTTATAGAGTTAGAGCCATGTGGGTATTTCCTCCACATTCGGTCTTTTCCCTCAAGTGTAATTCATTACAATACGCAAGTTTCATCAAACATAACTACGGGAATACGATAAGGCTTAATGTTGGCTTACTTTCTCTATCCATGATGTTCATGGGTTTTTGATGAATGTAACTTTTCGCCGATCCATACTTTATCAAGAATTAATCAGATTTTCACTTGATAGACATTTTATCAAGTTTGATGTACGAAACATAATTCACGCAGCCCTTGAAGTCCTAGGGTAGATCCAGCTTATATGCCTTTCAAACCAACTTTTTACATTATCTCAATGGTCCCATACAACAGGGACTTATTTCCCATGATCCTTCAGATCATCAATTCACTTTTCCATGGCGAATATTTTCGGCATAACTTCGCTACCCATCCTGTACTTCAAGATCTACATTTCATATTCACATAACCTCCTGCCCACTACTGGCAATCAATAATCAGATCTCAATTTCAACAATCATTTCAGGTCTCGCGGGTCGGGTATTTTGTAAGGTTAGGTTTGTCATCATAGGCAACCTTAAACCTAAAAGACATGTCCAACTCACAATGGGTGTATGTCGGATGTCTTCATCCCATTTCCTGCCTACAGATGCTCTTATATTTAGATCCTCACAAGATTCAATCTCGATCCTAATACGATATTTATCAATGATAATCTCTCCAAAGGAAAGCGATTATACGGTTTATTACCAAAGGTCAATTATTCAAGCATAAAACAACACTTCTAGTGTTTTGTATCCTTACTTTACCTCGTCCCTTCGATTTGGGTGGTAAACAGGACTCTCATCAAGGTTCGTTCCCAATGACTTCTAAGCAAATCTCTAGAAATTCGATGCGAAGCGAGGATCTTGATAGAGATGATCGATACAGGCACACTATGTTTACACAACTCCTTTAAATACAAAAGAGTCAATTTCTTCATCGAGAATCTATCATTAACAGGAATGATGTTAGCAGATTTGGTCAGTCTGTGGACGATGACCCAAATCGAATCAAATTCAGATGATGACCTTTGCAATAGTTAGACGTTTACTAATGTATGAGGCGATGTCTGCCTTCATAATTTGCCATCAGTACAACTTCTTCAGATAAAGATACATAAAATCAGAAATGGCATGAATAGAATACTTAATCTTATGAGATTCCAACATGACTAAATCTCAAAATCTCCATATTTAGGCAACCACAAGTGGCCTTTAAAACTTTTAACGCCATCGGCTTCTCAGTTATAATGGTTCACATTAGCCGTGAATCCCTTTTTATTATCTATATTATCCTTTTTAGAAGCATCAACTATTTTTAAATTGTTCAGGCAAATTATTTTGCACAATCATTACTAAGGAACACATCATAATTGATTCTTTAACCTTTCTATATAATGTGTCAGTATTTATATTCACCTTTCCTGATGAAATAATTATCATGATCATAATTCACTCAGAAATTCTTTCTTCGTATTTTCTATGTTTTAGTTTCATCTCAACTATTATTTTTATTAGTTTTGCTCAATCCGACGTTTAAAGCATGGATAATACAAGTAATTAAATAATAAATATTCAATTTTTATGAAACATAAACGTAAAAAGTTTTAAATTTTCTCAGTTCGACCAATTATATAAAAATGTTCAAAATAAATTTGAATTTAATTAACACGATTTTTGTTGATTTATCGAAAGTAATTAATAAGATCCGTCAATATTCGAAAAATTATTTGTTTATACTTTGGTCAAAATTTTCTTTGTTGAAAAGCAAAAATTGTCGTTTCAATTTCCATGTCTTGGATTAAACGGTTACCTCAATCCCTCTTAGGTTGTCTTGAGGTATACACAAACATTTACCCCTAAAGGAGTTTAGTTAAATGATTTGGTATGAGGAAATAATCCCTTAAAAATTCTTTTGATAAAACATTTGTCAAAACATATTTGCACTTTCTTTTTGGTATAACCCAAGGCCTTAATGGCTCTAATCTTTAAAGAGTCAATATAGATTCCATTATCTATTTATCATACGGTCAAATAGTGTAAAGGATTAAGCCTTAAATCATATGTTAAATACTCAAGGTACATGTTGGAAATACGTTTTACGCATTTAGAAAGTCTCGGTCACTCCAACAATGTAGTTATAGGCTCGTAGTTAAGTTTAGTTTCATTTATTAAATAGCCCGACCCATGAGCATGTTCATGGGCCGGAAGCCCAAGTCCTTTAAGGACTTGGGGTATTTAAACCTCTTTCCACCATGGAAAGAGGTGTTGGTTGTTTATTTCTTTCATTTCAATATATGAGTTTTCTTTCACTTCTCTCTCTAACTTTCTCTCTCTAAGAAAAACATCAACCCCCTTGTTTCACAAGATTATCATTGTTCTACAATTGGTATCAGAGCATGGGATGAGATAAAGGTTTATTTTTGTGTTGCGTATTGTTTTCTAAACAATTCGTGGAGTATAAGTTTGTTTTTGCCGAAATCTTCAAAATTTTTTGTGTTTGATCGTAGTTTAAAGTAGTGTAACTTAGGGATTCGTGCTTAAAAGTGTTCTTGGTATCTTGGTTTTCATTAAAACATCAGCTTTCTTGGATCAAAAGTGCAAAAAAGTTTGTGTTCTTCATTCCGAAATTCTAGCAGAAACATCCATCGGAAAGTACAAGTTGAACGTGGGCTTCCATCGCAATAACCTTACCATCGGAAAGGGTTTGGTTCTACATTGCGATAGTTGGATTTTATTACTTATTCTGATCTGGCATTCCGATCGTACTTTGCGATCTAGGATTCCGACGGGTATAAGGAAGGTTTTTAAGTCGTTACTCTGCTTAAATTTTGTCAGCTACTTTGCGATCGGAATCATTCCGATAGCTTTTGCGATCTGAGCATTCCGATAGGCTTTGCGATCTGAGCATTTCGACAACTTTGCATTGCGATCTAGGCATTCCGATACCATCATCATTCCGACAAGGTTACATTGCGATCTGAGCTTTGCGATCTGAATCATTTCGATAGCTTTGCATTACGATCTAAGCATTCCAATAGTAAGACTTTCCGATCTAGGTATTCCGACAGAAGGAACATTGCGACAGAACTTGTTTTAGATACTTAGTGGATTTTCTTGTATTTGGCATTTAATTTGGTAATTTGGAAACGTTCAAAAGCAAACACTACAACAAGATAACAATATCTTTTAGTTAACAACACAAAAAACTCATAACCTTATTTCATTGTTCGATCATCTTTGATAGTCTTTTTTCAAGGGATCACAAAATGAATTCACATTCATTTATGCCAACTATGACTTCACTCACCGATATATCGATCATTTCGGGTACCGATACTCGCCCGCCTTTGCTCATCAAAGATTTATTTGAATCATGGCAAAGTCGCATGAGAACGTACATCATGGGCAAACAAAGTGGTCGACTTATGCTAGAATTAATTGACAAAGGTCCATTAGATTGGGGAGAGGTTACCGTTAACAATGTGACAAGGCCAAGGCAGTATCATGAGTTAACCGATGCCAACAAACTCATTGCAAATGCCGATGAAAGGGCTGTTTAGACAATTCTTCAAGCCCTTACACCCGATATCTTTAGAATGGTGAGTGAACATAAAGTGGCCAAGGATCTTTGGGATCGACTTGCGGTTTTGCTACAAGGGACATCTCTCAATAAGCAAGAACGAGAATGTCAATTATATGATTTGTTTGATAGATTCCAATACATTCCAGGGGAGACTCTTCATGATTTTTACTGGCGTTTTACCACTTTGATGAATGACATGAATGTCTATAATCTAAGGATTGAAGAGTTTCAGTTAAACACCAAATTTTTGAACACACTACCCCCTGAATGGAGTCAATATGTGACTGATGTTAAAATGATTCGTGATCTACACAAGTCCAATTTAGATCAACTCTATGCTTTCTTACAACAACATGAGAAGCATGTGATCCAAAACCGAATTTCTCAAGGACCTTATCATGAACCAATGGCATTATTGGCAAACCATCCTACACTGTCATACCACAACTCTCAGCTTGCTTTAGGACACAAATCTTCATATCAACCTGTGTATCAAACACCAAGCTTTCCACAGTACTCGATTCTGCCACCGCCGCCAACATCTTATCACCAACCAGCAACATCATCATCACAAGGAGATTCACACCCATCACCTTATGCTTCACACCAGTATTCACCGTATCAACCTCCCACCAACCTTGCTAGTACCTATCCACAACTCGAGGCTCCTCAACATCATTACTCACATCAAGTAAGTGCTCCAACCAATCAGTTTGTTGCTCAACCAGCATCAGCATTATACTGTGAAGATGACATCCCTGTCCCTGAATTTAGACAAGGAGATAGCCGTACTGAAATCCTTGCTCTGATGTCTGCATATTTAAGTCAAACTTTGAACAAAAGAGGTTACCGGGGTTCAGCACCAACTAACAATCAGTTAAGGAACTCGTCTAACTCTCGACAACAGGCAACAATTCAGGACGGAAGGGTAATGGTGCAACCACTTCAAGGGAGATCAAATTCGTCTACTGCTGGTGCACGTTCATCCAATACTATTGCTACAAGGGCTAACAGCACTGGTAAAATGAAGGTGGTTATTTGCTACAACTGCAAAGGGGAAGGGCACATGGCCCGTGAATGCAAGCAGCCTAAGAGGAGAAGGGACGACACATGGTTTAAGGAGAAGATTTACCAGGTGAATGCTCAAGCCCAAGGTCGTGAGCTTGATGACGAAGAATTGGCATTCCTTGCAGATCCGGGAGTAGCGGAAACTGATGGTCTCACAACAGTCATCACCAACAATGTTGCATATCAATGTGATGATTTGGATGCATATGACTCGGATTGTGATGATCTTAACACCGCCAAAGCAGCTCTTATGGTAAACCTTTCACTCTATGGAACTGATACCATTTCGGAGGTACCAACTACTGCTACAGATACTAGTATTGTACCTTATCAAGTTGAGCAAATAGCTAGAAATAGTAGTCCTTAGAAAAAATGAAAATTATTGATGAAGATGATGAAGATGAGCTGATCCACACTGAAGAAGAACAGGAAGAAGTACCACTCCGTAGGCCTAAGAAAGCAAGGAAAGCTAAAGGCAAAGAGGCAAGTGTTGCTCCAAATGATCCTGCTCAACAACAACTTTCTGAAGCCAAAAGACTTCGTATTATTCTTCAACAAAGCCGACAGGAAGCCTTTGGCGGATCAGGCTCAAGGGTATTTGAAGACTTAGCAGATTTTGGTAATCCTGGTGGTGATACGGAATTTTTCGACGAAGAAGATACTTATGAAGATGAGTATGAAGATGCTGCTACCTTTCACCTTTAAAGTCGGGAACCAATTGAAGAACGTGAGAGCAGTGCTGACACTGATACAAGTATGATGTATCGAGATGCAAATATCACCACATCTTTGCCTGAACCGACTCACATGGTACTAAATGAAGATGCTCATGCAACTTTCATACCAGACACGCAACTCCAAAGTAAGTCTACTTCAAACTCTGATGATGTTTTGAAATATCTCAATTTAGAAGGGGAGGGTGTTGAGGTCACCAACACTGATCCGTCAACAAATGAACAAATGGTGGATGTCCCTATAACCACTATTACATCGACCACCACTTCCCTACTATCAACCCCAGTCATCAATGAGGTCCCAACCACCACCATCACACCCGCAACTGTTGAACAACCAGTATCAACCACCACCATTACCACGGAATCTACACCGTCATCCACAGCTGAACAACCTGTATCAACCATCGTCCTAACCACTGTATCTACATCAACACCTATCCCGGTACAACCAGTATCATCCACGACCACCTTAACGGTTTTGGTTACACCTCCACCAACAGAACCACAAGTATCATCCACATCAAATCCTTTTCTCACAGTCAATGATCTGTTGATCCAGTCTCTTCAACAACAGCTAGAGGCTCAAGCTACACAAATAACTACGTTGACTGAAAGGTTTGCTACTCCTCCCAAGGAACCGCATCCTGATGAGTCCACTCTTCAAAAACTAACAGAAAAAGTGTCAAAGCTCAAAGAACAACATAAAGCATTTCGTAAAGAGAAGAAAACTCGGGATAAAGAAAATGCTGCTTTTCTCGGGTCAATTGACGAGCAGATGACCGCGATCATTCGACGCGAAGTCAAGTCTTATGTTGATCAACAACTACCACATCTTGTCGGTAATGGTCTATCTACTCTTCAATTAATGACATTGCTTCAGACACGTCTGCTAGATTTGGGAGCTCATAAATCAAAATACAAACGCAAAGTTCTGCAATATCTCAACAAAGCAATTGATGAAGAGAATCCTGCAGACACTACCGACTCTGAGTCTGAGGATGAGAATGAGTTAGAAGAAGAAGATGACGAGGAACACGGTGAAAAGGATGATGGTAATGAGGATAAGGATAAGGAAGGAGATGAGGAGGAAGAAGAGGATGAACACGGAAAGGATAAGAATGTAGATGAAGATGAGGACGAGGACGAGGATACAGATGATGATCAGGATGACGATGACGACAATGACAAGGGTAATGAAGTCAACAAGGGTGATAAGAATGACGACACCGGTACAAATGCCGAAGAGACAAACAAGGATGACAATGAGACGGCCACCGAGAAAGGTCTAGAGGACACTGCAGAAAAGGTTGCTTACACCACAGAAAAGCCAATGGAGACAACAGTATCAGAAACTCAGCAGGTTGCTTCAGGTATATCTACTGCACCAGAATTCACTACTGATTCTCACATTGAATCTGTAGAATACATGCAAGCAGAAGAACCGACAGAGACAATGCTTGAAGAAGAACCTCACGATGATATACCGGTGATGCAAACTCAACCTTCAACATCATCTACAGTTCAGCATGACGATGACATGGAAGTTGAAGATTTAAATGTTCCAGAACCGACATTTGCTGAATCCCTTATCATTGATGATACTGTACAAGAGCAACTTTGGCTAACAAACGCAGCACCACAGCATCCATTTGACACTACAACTGAAATGGAGATGACTCAATTCCTCAACAACCCTCACGACTTCTCGGCTTTTCTAAGGTATTCTCATGGGAAACCGACGATGACCCCGGATCTGATCAAAATGGCAGCTGTAAATGTGGACTTCTTTGACACATTAAAGATCAGCCATAATGAAGCAGAATATCACCTGAATGAGCTTACAAAAGCAATGAGAGCGTCAACTACAGGAATTCAGACTCCCGTATTGCGACCTCTTACACCAACGGTCATCACTGGTTCTGCCACTATCCCAATAGAGCATTTTGTCTCTCACGATCTTGAATACCTTGAAAATGGAGCAAAGAAGTATGCCACGTCACTAACAATGCTCAAGGCCGTTAACTTGGAGAATGTTCCATGGATAGAGGACAAAGTGCCTGAGTCAATATGGAGAAAGAATCCGCTCAAGTTTTATGATACCTATGCTTCACTTGGCATATCTCACTGGGACAAAAAGAAGAAGTTAGCCTATAATCACTTCCATCGTCCCAAGAGAGGTGCTTCAATTGTCTCATCTCACAGAATCAAAAGCATCCTAGGAGCAACCACTCAGACTGTTTTCAGTTATGGTTACTTAAATGTAATCCTGTTCAAACGTACCGATGAGAAAGAATACCGCATTGACGAAAGTGATCTCCAGTACCTTCAACTTGAAGACATAGAAGATCTTTTGTTGCTCTTGGCTCAAGAAAAAGTTGACCATCTATCACCCGACGTTATCATAGCCTTGAGTTCAAACTTTCGTCAATATGCCAGGAAAATAGTCATTCAAAACCGGGTGGAAGACTTTCAACTTGGAGTAGAAAGCTATCAGAAGAAGCTAAACCTGGAACGTCCCCATACGACTTCACTCAGTAATTTCCATAAGAACAAGAAGGTTTAGATGGGGACTACCAAGCCGGAAGCAGGAATTTTTTATCCGAACGCGACTGGCGTCATGCAATATATGCGATTCTCAAAACTGCACAAATTTAGTGATGGAACACTAAAGAATGTTCGAGATGATTTGTCGGTTCTCAATGCCAACTTACCTCTTCCGGCAGTCACATACACCTGGACAACCCAATGCAGAAAGGGATCTTCGTACGCAATCAGGAAGATTGAGGAAGTGCTAAGGAAGCACCGGTTGCTACGAAGCATAGAACAATTCGTCGGTGGACGACCATATGGAGCTCACCATCGGCTCACTAAACGAACCAATTAATTTTGGTTCGTCTCATTACAGGTCAACTCCATATGTATCTTATTGTGAATATGTTATCTTTTTTACTTTATCAGCTTTTGTGGCTTGTTGTAGTGTAAAAGTATGATATTTTTCAAGAATTTCTCTCGAGATTCTAAATCTTTCAAACAAATCATACTCAAGCACTACAACTTACCCTCATTAATTTGAGGGGGAGCATAATATGTTCTTTGGCCAACATCTAATTTCATTTTATTACCCAAAGACCGGTTAATCCATTAATATCCAAAATATTGATGGTTAACATTTTGGAAAGGGGAGAAAATGGGATTAAGGAGACTTTATGATATTTGGCTAAAACAATGAAAAAGACTTAAAAGATAAACCAACTTAACATGTGTAATGCACAAGTTAAGGGGGAGCGTTTTTGATGATCAAAACACTTAAGGCACAAAATCTTTGATTTTAATATCACAAGTGCTTTAAGTGATTTTTCAAGGATTTTTCATGGTGACTATATCAACCCAAAACACACTTAACTCACAGTGAATGTGGTGACAAAAGGGTGGTAGGTATAGGTATTAGTCCAATGATTCATCAGAACCGATGCAATCTTCCCAAGGACAACTCCCTAGATAGAACTAGAAGTCCTAGGAAAGATGGAGAATGAATGTGAACGTAGCTGAATGCCGACCAAGTACTTAAGCTAGCACTGGAACAATCACAAAAAGGTGCTAGTTATGATGTATTGGTAAGCATTGAAGGGGTTGAAGAATGAAAAAGAATTGTAAAGATAAAGGGTGTAATGAAAGAAGCCCTCCTTACAACTTTAGGCAGAAAACGGGTCAATACATATGCTATTGAGATCATTAGTTAATGATTCTCGATATTGAAGAAAGCCATCATGGACCCAGTGATGCAATGCACAACCCTCCCCAGCTAACTCAAATATCTCTCAAAAGGTATTTGTTTTAATCACACGGAGTTCAACACGTTATCTATTGGTTTATTCACTCCGAATAGACTGATATTGAAAAAGGTGGCACTCCTCTCCAGCCATCGATCACTAAATCAAAACGCACTATCGAGTCTACAGCCACGAGATCATCAAAAGTCTCTTTAGGACACTTTCCATTTATTCCTTGCTTTTTCACACACTGTGAAAAGTAAGAGATCTTTTATGAGTCCTACGCAGTATTCTTTCAATATTGCCAGAACATCCGAGTGATACGCAAGTATTACAGTGAAGATGGAAATCCTGCTTGAGCCAACATCAAACAAGCTCATGGTAGGTGACACGTACGGTTCTTTACGAACTAATCTTGTGACAACTGGAAAGAAACAGTAGTTTAATTCTTAATTAAACTTAAACTCGTTCCAGGCCTCTACGCATTATCGTATGATCTTGCGAGAACACTCAGCGTGACACTCTTTAGTGTTCATAGTGACGAGTGGAAATCCTTCTAGTGTTAACATCAAACAGCATTTGATAGGTAACAAGCAAGATTCAATTTGAATCAAGTTTGTGACAACTGGAAAGCAACGATGGTGAATATCTTAATAGAAATTCACTTGTTCCAGGTTTCATGAATTGACGGCTTCAATCATAAGGATTTTTAATCCAAATGATTCACTCTTTATGTTCGCAGTCAGCTTTGGACGGTCGAATAAAGAGAACGGGTTTACCCGCGAAATCCTGTCAGGAAGTTACTTAATTGAAACTATCCTTCACGGGTACGATATCTAATATCGTCCAACGGTCTTCACCGACCGGAGGTAAAATGCTACCGAATTAGAATAAAATGTCAAAGCCATTTTATTCGTGTCATTGCTGTGTACCTGTTGAAGACGGTGGCGTTGCTGTGTACCTGTTGAAGACGGTGGCGTTGCTGTGTACCAGTTGAAGACGGTGGCGTTGCGGTGTACCTGTTGAAGACGTCCTCGCATGCTTATTCCTTTAGCATCAAATACTCCTGAAAATTCAAGAAAGTATGACCTAAAAGTCTTCCGCTGTATCGACTCTGAAACTTTCAAGAATTCAACAAAGGATAAGTATGTGGGACATGAAGTCACAAAGAGGCGAACCTCACAAGAAAAATAAAGGCTGCACGTGAAAGGCCAAAAGAACATGTTCGAAGCAAAAAGGCTGATATCATTCAACACATATTCACAAAAGAAAAGAAAAAGAAAGAAAAGAAGACTACGAGCTCAAGAACAAGATCTAACATGCTAGATTAGGACTTTGTAAATTTGGAGTGACCTCCTTTAACACCCCCAAATTTACACGCAGCGGAATACATCTTTGGGTTCTAAATAATGATACAACAACACATAATTTATAAAGAACGACTCGAAAAGAGACATTTTAGATTTATCGTTCCTAAAACATTTGTCAGAGTAGCGTAGTCCCAAGACATCGTAACCAAAGTACAACCAAAAAAAAAGATTTAAATTGTTTTGAACAAAAGGAACGAGAAATATTCAAAGAGTTTATATTGCAAAGTAGTGCACAACATTCATTCCCGTGGCTTCCAAGCTTCACCCTTCCTGATTACCTGAAATACATGTGAGTAAAACCTCAGCAAAAATGCCGAGTGAATCTATAGGTTTATGTAATCAATTTGAACACAAGCAAAGAATATAAGTTTGTGGCATGCTTATAAGCATCAAATAATAATTTGCATCAACAATGATAATTGTATATAGCATAAATTGCAATAAGCTCATGGAACCGAGCCCTTAGACACTCCCTTTAGAGGTCTGATAAGACAGGAGATTTATTAATTGTCGGTTACCTCCAGATTATTGGTACATTGCCGTATACTTGACTTCTTAATACAATATGCTCAAACAGTGTGGAGGTCGGGCCTAAGCTTCTATGACAAGTCCACAAAAACTGAACCGGGGCGGCTTCCCCCATAGATCTATTAATTGTACTAGCGGTTAACCCATCATAGGTTATTTAACGCTCCATAATTGAGGTTTTAACAAAGGCAATCACTTAATGCAATTTAAAGGCAACCACGGGTCCATTCATAGAGGGACAAAGCATACCATAAAAATCTTGTGTTCTAAGTTTATAAAAACATGTATTCCCCCTCGCGGGTTTAAAATCATTTAATAACTAGTATAAAGCGAGGCTATAGACTCACCTTAGTACTTATAGTAGTTGAAGACAATCGTCGACGATAGTAGATGCCCGATAATCACGATACCCGCAACCTAGCAAATAAGGTGCGTACTTTAATAATAGACTCGAGAAATAAATGATACTTAATAAAATCAAACTCAAGTATAAAATCACGACAACTCGAGAGAAAACGATGCAAGTGGTTCTATTATACTCTCCTATATATTCGTTTTATTACTATATGCCTTTAATAAAAATCTGTCGGAACATACTGAATGTCCAAGCCGTTTTCCCATACTTAAACATATCAAATTTTTATGATACTACTCAGAGAACTCACTTACTATATATAGAAAGTCCTCCAAAGAGCCCATTAAAAGATTTTACTTCTAAAGTTCCCTGCCCGACTCATCTTTGAATCACAAAATCCGGATAGTTTAGCGACCTTGACTTACGAAACCATTTTGACCATTCTAAACAACTCCATTTGTAAAACCGCCACTTGATTCTAAAAATAGACTCAAAATACTAAACTTGGAGCCTGAGAACAGCCCTTGAATCATTTTGAAACTCATTTTATAGTCCCCGAGATTCGATCCAAATATCGACGACAATTTTCGGATTGTGTCGACACTCGTCTCCCGGTACACGAAAATCAAACTAGTGTAACTTCCACCTCGTTTGGAGTTGGAAGGCCTACTTTATATCAAATCGAAGCTAACGAAATTCTCTACAACATAATCCCATCATATCATCCTATATTCAGACTTAAGACCCTCGAAAATGGCCTCAAACCTACTGCCCAAAATCAACTTTCAAAATCTCCCATAAAATCATGTTTTTGATCAAAACCAATCATTTTTATCATCAACCTAACATCCTAATATCACCATAAACCAATCCTAACACTTGTATCATCATCAAAATCAAAAACCCAAAAATTAAAAATCAATTTTTTAACAAAAACATGGCAAAATACCATTTGATCATCACTACTAACACATGCATACAACAAATTTGGATCAAACATAACCAACTTTTCTTGAAAAATTTATATGGTTGCATGTGGATAAAAATGGTACCAAAATGTGCTCCTTTGAATTATAAGGATGGGACTTTGCTTGGTTTTTGAAGATTCAAACAAGAGTTCAAGAAAATTGAAGATTAAGGTGATGGTGTTCTTGGTGTTACATGGCAACAAGAGAAAGAGAGGTGTAGTGGTTTTGTTTTTATTTTAAAAGTGTTTATATGTGTAAAAGTGTGAGTGGAAATGTTATATATAGTGTGGAGTTAGGGTAGTTTTTGCCAATTTGTGATAGTTTTGGTCCAAAATGTAAATATTAGTTAAAAAGCGCGAAATGACTAAAAGTAAATTTTACAAATATTTTCGGGACTCGGGTTTCGTAAAATACTTAAAAGTTTAAACGCACACGAAAAATAATAATATAACGACTCGATACGTAATTAAAACGATATCGTCGAAAGTATTAATTATCGAAACGATCGATAATAAAATATAAAATTTTAGGCATCCGTCGGTATCGCGATCACTAGTAGTCCTCGTTACTCGTCAAAATATTAAAATATAATATTTAATATCGGTTTCAACTTAAACCGTTAAACATAATAATATTTAACGTTATAAATACTTCAAAATATTGAAAGTAGAATTAAATTATGACCTTATTTTTACGGGTTTTACATCCTCACCACCTTAAGGGAGCGACGTCCCGGCGCTCAACTCTTCTCATACTCGAGTTGTTCACCACCCGGAAGGATGAGGGCATTCTTTATAAAGAAGTCTTCACGTTCCCACGTGAATCTCGATCCACGATCTCCACTGGTTCTTTTACAAAACGCAACTTGTCGTCAAGTTGTATCTCACCAAAAAGGAATAAATAAATCCTTATCCACCAGTCACCCGTCAAGTTCGACACATGAAAATTTTATGAATCACACGAAGCTCATTTGACGACAAGAATAGGTGACAGGATTTTCGGGTAAGTCCAGTTAAAAGGAATGTTGCAATTTAAAGGATAGCCACTGGCCGGATAGCCATGGACACACATCCAAAAAGAACCAACAAGAAAAACATTTTCGTCATCGGAGGGTGCTCACACGCGGGTCCTCACTCAAAAGATAATACAAAGACACCATCTCACTTTCGCCAACGCGCATTAGAGTCTCAATAAACATCGTCGTTGAAAGTCAAAAAGATATTACATAATATGTGTTCTACATGATCGGACGTCATCGGATGATGCCGCCTCAAGTTCTCACAACTTACGATCATTTGACTAGATCACACACCATATAAGTACATAAAAGAAAAGGTCGAACATAAACATCGAGTATAGATCTTCACCGTTAATCATCGAGAAAAACCTTGAACGAACCCTTGATAATAACCACTTGATCTCCAGAGTCTTTCCACTTGCGGTGTCGGCTTCAACATACTCCTCGAGGTTGTAACGAATTTATTAACTCCATTCATTAATAGATTCGGTCCTCAATCATTCCACTAGTACACGCATAAATCCTGGTGATACTTATCGTTTCTTCTTATACACTGCTTCCCGAGATTCATTTTAAACTCAAAATAAAATAGTGATCTTCAGTACGAGGAACAGAACGAGATAAAAATAAATTCAATAAACGCATAAACGGACAAGATGTGGTAAAATGATTTAAGGTTGACGATCGTTGAGGGATCTCGAATCACGTAACCGTAAAACATAATAATTCACAATACTAGAAAAATGAGAGCGAAGAATAAATTAAATATTAACATTAAAATAACGTTTGTCACAATTATCCATCCCGGATTTGGTATTACCTTAAGACTCAATTGAGGTACTTTCTTGATAAAGATGATATATTTAAAATAGAAGTTAAATAGCTTCATAATTTATTTTGGTTGTCTTAAGAAACTTTGAAAGAATGACATAAATTTTATAAATTAAACTCATATTGTTGGTTACAATTAGAAGATATAATTTCCAAATTAAATCATTATTAGGAATATAAATTAAAACGGTAATTTCATTACATTAAAAGTAAAGTATGATAAGTCAATTAGTTCAAAAGGTAGAACAAAATTTTATTTTAAACATTAGTTTTAGTTATACAAAATATGGTGTATAAATTTGACCTTTTACTTGTGATGGTTATTTCGATGATTGAAAATCATTAGAAAATGTAGACAAGTTCCGTAAAAAAAAAATTTATAATACTTTGTAGGAATACATAAAGGTGTTTATCATTCCAAAATAAATATGGGTTACATTCGGGTTTTCGAAATGTTACAAGATAACAAACGAATACGAATGGAAATAATAGTCAACAATTAGTACGAAATCAATGGTACAAAAGGGGACGAAGCAAATGTCGTATAAATTCTTAACGAGAATAATAAAATAAAGGCGTTGATGGTAAGACGATAAGAAATAATAGATTAAACAAGTTGTCAATTTTTGTTAGTGCGGTTGATGGCTCACCAATATCAGCTCGTTAACTTAGCGGTGGTCGTTACATGATCGGAAATAAGATCCATACAAAAATTTTAATAACTAAAATTCCTAATAATCACTTGTAATTAAAACAAATCAAATGAACGATGTTAGTGTTTAAAGAGAGAAGTCAAAGCACGGTTCACAAGAGTGGATTTCGAGACAAACGAGAGTGACGGACGTCATCCCGGATATACGGAAATCACTCTAGTGATAATTCATTATTCACGTGCGGAGACATTCCAAAGATCTACCCAGTCGCATAAAAGAAGATTGGACGAGAAGGAAGGATAAAACATCAAGACTTTCAAGTCATTTACCAACAGTCTATAATTAGATGCACGTTCAAAAGAAATCAGTTATAAGACAAAATGAAGTAACAAGTACAAAACGATCGTCGAGTAAAAACGTACCCGTAAACGTGTAATTCATCCAAGAGAAGGTAAGAAAACATATGCGGATGCATAGAAATTGCGCTACTTGCATAAAATATGAAGGTTTTCAAAACTTCTTTTCACTTTATTTCATTTTATTTATCTTTATCATAAATACAAGTAAAAAGTTGATTATTATCAAGATTTTTAAGGTGACTACTATTCAGCCTAGCATGGCTCCTTCTAAATTAGACATAGGTGATCAGGCCATGTATAATTTAGGAATAGCAATGCAGTGCTCAGTTTCGTCGAAAAGTATTACGTTTCTTATGTTTATATATAAACCATGCCATCTGTAAAATGGAATTTAAAAATAGTTTATAAATTTATAGGATACAAGTAATTTGTGAGATACTTAATAAGCAACTTTTAATCTTACGAAAAGTATTTTATAAGACCAAAGTAAAAATAATTGGTGAAAATAATCGTAAAACAATATCAGATTTATTTATAATATGACATTATGACAACGTATAAAGTAGTCAAAGTTTTGCAAAAGTGGCAAATAGTAGCTCATAAAACAACCAATGAAATGGTTACAAGTTGTTAAGTTTTCAAAGGGTTATAAGGTTTAGACGAAAACGTCATGAGATACGCGATAGGAATGTCAACGAAGAATGTGAAGGCAAAACTTCAAAACTCAACTCAAATCAGTGGAAGGTTAGAAGAAAACGAAAATAAAATAACATCGAATGAAAAATGAGTCATATATATGAAAAGAATAAAACAATCCACATGTGTATTCTTTGTAAGATACTCGACACAACATGCTTTTAAGAAAGTATGTTATTCGTTTTTAAATTACACCATTAATCTGGTAATTGCTAATCCTGTAATGTTTCTATTTTTAATCATTTTCACATGGAACTAGTATTAGTTAGTTGTAAAATAGTATTTGTTAAAATTTTACGATCTCAAATGAAATCAAAACAGCTTAGAAACATTTAAAACTCATGTTCTGAATTTTCTATCAGATTTAACTTTTAAATATGAGCCGATTAATTGACCCGATAAACGACATCTCCAAGACTCAGAGTCTAAAGCATTTTGATGCAAAACGATGTTTCAGACGACTTTCTAGTTTTACCCGAGACCTGAAAACCAGTGTAAAATGACCAAAATACCCGTGCAAATTCTGTGCAGGTTTGACTATTTTATTTTAAAAACGCATGTTTTACTTTTAAGTTTTGACCTGTTTATACTGCCCCTACAGTTTTGCATAAAGTGTATTTTTCGACACTTCTTAACGGCTCAAAATATATACATATATACACACATGTCTTGTGGATTTTATAACAACGAAAAATAAATCTCGTAATGAGCATCAAATAAAATATAGCATGATGAATGACAGAAAATGCTTCAAGGTATTCAACACGAAATTTAGGAAGCAAGACGGTGAAAGACGTTCGTAATTTAGGTTTCAAGGGGCAATGTAGGCAAATCTTCTTGGTGCCACGATTGTCCAAAAACACAAAACATAACAAGAAAAGAATGGAATATTAACATGCTACACTCCGGGAGCGAGAAAGTTAATGAAAAACAAATGATACAATTTTATAAAAGTAAAATCGTATTCCAATCTAGCGCCATAATCTAGACAATTATTTATAAAATGACGATGACGTTACCGAGTTATAAGCGAGCAATACACTTCGGAGTCGATACATATAAATGTCAATGAATTTAATCTTCGTATGTCGTATAAAACGATAATAAAAATTAACAAAATATTATGAAAAACCATGGTATTATTCAACACTATTTTAAGAAATGTTTCAAAATGTATGACACACACGATAGCGGTTAGTCTATTCCAAGGACACATTGAGCTACACAATGGTCTAGAGATTACGTTAAAAGACGTCCAAGCACAAACAGCCGAAAGACGATTTGGATATCTATATAGATATCACAAAGGATTAAACAATGAAAGTAACGCGCGTAGATGAAGGTATGTAAGGTCATAATATAAAATTTTGCAATAAAAGCAATTTAAATACTTAAAAAATAAATACAGAAAGATTTTAAAAATTCATTGTATTTATTTAAGTTAACCATCAATAAATGATAAACTTTTATCCAAAAGTTTAACGACATAATATATATCGAAAAAGGGATCCTAGATATAAATATATATCCATAAATGGATCATAGTATTTATTTATAAATACTTGGCAATAAAAGGGTACGTAATAACGCATACTAAAGTGGTAATCCCAGAAGTAGCTTGAACCTGAAGTCACGCGAAGTTATGTGCACCGGCTCTTTGAAAAATAAAAACTGACAGTTATAGTTTAGGTTTTTTTTTTTTTTTTTTTTTTTTTTTTTTTTAATAAAAAAAAAGACCTAGTTCTCTATAACTCATGGCTCTGATACCAATCTTTAACACCCCCAAATTTACACGCAGCGAAATACATCTTTGGATGCTAAATAATGATACAACAACACATAATTTATAAAGAACGACTCGAAAAGAGACATTTTAGATTTATCGTTCCTAAAACATTTGTCAGAGTAGCGTAGTCCCAAGACATCGTAACCAAAGTACAACAAAAAAAAAGATTTAAATTGTTTTGAACAAAAGGAACGACAAATATTCAAAGAGTTTATATTACAAAGTAGTGCACAACATTCATTCCCGTGGCTTCCAAGCTTCACCCTTCCTGATTACCTGAAATACATGTGAGTAAAACCTCAGCAAAAATGCCGAGTGAATCTATAGGTTTATGTAATCAATTTGAACACAAGCAAAGATTATAAGTTTGTGGCATGCTTATAAGCATCAAATAATAATTTGCATCAACAATGATAATTGTATATAGCATAAATTGCAATAAGCTCATGGAACCGAGCCCTTAGACACTCCCTTTAGAGGTCTGATAAGACAGGAGATTTATTAATTGTCGGTTACCTCCAGATTATTGGTACATTGCCGTATACTTGACTTCTTAATACAATATGCTCAATCAGTGTGGAGGTCGGGCCTAAGCTTCTATGACAAGTCCACAAAAACTGAACCGGGGCGGCTTCCCCCATAGATCTATTAATTGTACTAGCGGTTAACCCATCATAGGTTAATTAACGGTCCATAATTGAGGTTTTAACAAAGGCAATCACTTAATGCAATTTAAAGGCAACCACGGGTCCATTCATAGAGGGACAAAGCATACCATAAAAATCTTGTGTTCTAAGTTTATAAAAACATGTATTCCCCCTCGCGGGTTTAAAATCATTTAATAACTAGTATAAAGCGAGGCTATAGACTCACCTTAGTACTTATAGTAGTTGAAGACAATCGCCGACGATAGTAGATGCCCGATAATCACGATACCCGCAACCTAGCAAATAAGGTGCGTACTTTAATAATAGACTCGAGAAATAAATGATACTTAATAAAATCAAACTCAAGTATAAAATCACGACAACTCGAGAGAAAACGATGCAAGTGGTTCTATTATACTCTCCTATATATTCATTTTATTACTATATGCCTTTAATAAAAATCTTTCGGAACATACCGAATGTCCAAGCCGTTTTCCCATACTTAAACATATCAAATTTTTATGATACTACTCAGAGAACTCACTTACTATATGTAGAAAGTCCTCCAAAGAGCCCATTAAAAGATTTTACTTCTAAAGTTCCCTGCCCGACTCATTTTTGAATCACAAAATCCGGATAGTTTAGCGACCTTGACTTACGAAACCATTTTGACCATTCTAAACAACTCCATTTGTAAAACCGCCACTTGATTCTAAAAATAGACTCAAAATACTAAACTTGGAGCCTGAGAACACCCCTTGAATCATTTTGAAACACATTTTATAGTCCCCGAGATTCGATCCAAATATCGACGACAATTTTCGGATTGTGTCGACACTCGTCTCCCGGTACACGAAAATCAAACTAGTGTAACTTCCACCTCGTTTGGAGTTGGAAGGCCTACTTTATATCAAATCGAAGCTAACGAAATTCTCTACAACATAATCCCATCATATCATCCTATATTCAGACTTAAGACCCTCGAAATGGCCTCAAACCTACTGCCCAAAATCAACTTTCAAAATCTCCCACAAAATCATGTTTTTGATCAAAACCAATCATTTTTATCATCAACCTAACATCCTAATATCACCATAAACCAATCCTAACACTTGTATCATCATCAAAATCAAAAAACCAAAAATTAAAAATCAATTTTTTAACAAAAACATGGCATAAACACCATTTGATCATCACTACTAACACATGCATACAACAAATTTGGATCAAACATAACCAACTTTTCTTGAAAAATTTATATGGTTGCATGTGGATAAAAATGGTACCAAAATGTGCTCCTTTGAATTATAAGGATGGGACTTTGCTTGGTTTTTGAAGATTCAAACAAGAGTTCAAGAAAATTGAAGATTAAGGTGATGGTGTTCTTGGTGTTACATGGCAACAAGAGAAAGAGAGGTGTAGTGTTTTTGTTTTTATTTTAAAACTGTTTATATGTGTAAAAGTGTGAGTGGAAATGTTATATATAGTGTGGAGTTAGGGTAGTTTTTGCCAATTTGTGATAGTTTTGGTCCAAAACGTAAATATTAGTTAAAAAGCGGGAAATGACTAAAAGTAAATTTTACAAATATTTTCGGGACTCGGGTTTCGTAAAATACTTAAAAGTTTAAACGCACACGAAAAATAATAATATAACGACTCGATACGTAATTAAAACGATATCGTCGAAAGTATTAATTATCGAAATGATCGATAATAAAATATAAAATTTTAGGCATCCGTCGGTATCGCGATCACTAGTAGTCCTCGTTACTCGTCAAAATATTAAAATATAATATTTAATATCGGTTTCAACTTAAACCGTTAAACATAATAATATTTAACGTTATAAAATACTTCAAAATAATTGAAAATAGAATTAAATTATGACCTTATTTTTACGGGTTTTACACCTCCCTTTGGGGGAGATTGTTGGAAATACGTTTTACGCATTTAGAAAGTCTCGGTCACTCCAACAATGTAGTTATAGGCTCGTAGTTAAGTTTAGTTTCATTTATTAAATAGCCCGACCCATGAGCATGTTCATGGGCCGGAAGCCCAAGTCCTTTAAGGACTTGGGGTATTTAAACCTCTTTCCACCATGGAAAGAGGTGTTGGTTGTTTATTTCTTTCATTTCAATATATGAGTTTTCTTTCACTTCTCTCTCTAACTTTCTATCTCTAAGAAAAACATCAACCCCCTTGTTTCACAAGATTATCATTGTTCTACAGTACAGGTTTTCATTGCTTGGCCAATTCAGGGAAGCCTATAAATGATTATTAACTCCTTCCGATTCTTATAAACAATTAGATGGTCCTTAATGATCACGAGCATGAATTTATCAAATTACAGCCTACACACGTGATTCACCAAATTTATGGATGCTACATGTGCATTGGTCAATCCAAACAACATAACATGAAACTCATAATGTTCATTACAAGTTCTGAATGTAGTGATTGGAATAGATAATCTTCTTCGCGGACGCGAAGTTGATAATAACCATGCCGTGGATCAAATTTTGAATATACACTAGAACCTTGTAAATGATCGAATAAATCTTTCATCCTGGGTAATGGATATAGATTTTGATCGTCAATTTACCTAGTTCACGGTAATCAACAAACATTAGGAATGATAACACCATAGCTCTTCATGATGACAAGCTTGGTAGAATAAAAGCTTTCTCCGACAACTCTCTCAGTTGTACGGTAATTCTTTTAATTCAGATGGTGCTGACGTACAGTGCACACGCCACAGGTGCAGCACCGGGAATATAATCAATACCAAATTCAACTTGCCTTAATGGTGAAAGTCTAGGTAATTCACCAGCAAATACATCCTAATGTTTCAGATAACAGAAACATCTTTTAATCAATTTACTTTAAGTTCTTTCTAGATTCCAAGATCTATGACCAATTCACAACCATTCATGGTAAAATTTCAAGCCTAAATGCAGGATATGGTCACCCATCAAGAATTATTGGGATCACTTTTGATAATCAACATCTTATCTTTTAGGGGATTTCTACTCAAGTTCCCATCAATTAACGACAAAATAGTCGTTTTGAGTTCTAGGCTATCCCAAGAGCTGATTCAAATTGCAAAAGCTTTTAAATGACTTAAATAAGCTAAATCAACAAAAAGTTTTTAAATAAGCTGACTCAATAATCTGGAAAAAGCAAATAAGCACTTATGAAAAAGTCAAATAAGTTGGTTTTCTAGCAAAAAGTCAAAGTCAAAGTCCAATAAGCTCCAGTTCAATCAAATGGGTCAAATAATGAAGATCTATCACAAAAAATAAGTTGTTGCAGGTATGGATAAGCCAAAATGGCTTATTGATAAGCTGAAAGCAAATTAACACTAGCAGGGGCTAGTTTTGGGTGTTAAGCAGTGGAAACTTTTTCCACTGCTTGACTTGTTGACTTTTTTGTCTTTAGTGACTTTTTTGGAGATTCAGATTTCACAAAGGCACCCAATTGATCAGTGGATCAAGAGGAGTCAATAACAATCAAAAAATCACAACAAGCAACAGCCAATTAATACAGTTTAATCAATTAAGCACCAGATATGACACAGACATGAACAAATAAGCAGATTAGGTTCAAAAAGCACTTATAGCACAATTCAGCCAGTCAAACTTAACCAAATGCATACACAAGCAATAATAAACTTAAATAAGCATGTCTAAACAGTTTTCATATAATGATTCAAAGTATTAAGCAAGATTCAAGCACCTTAAGTTACTGATGAACACAAGAACATGCAGTTTTATACTTTGTTGATGCAATTGACCAACAAGCCAAATTCAACCACTCAAATCTATTAAACAGGTTATAATAACTTTGTTTAAACCACTTTTAACCCTAAGCATGCATAAACCCTAAGTGTTTTCAAGATCCTAGGTCAAAACAGTCAAGAACAAAGATTTTATAGCAGATTGTTTGATTTAGTGTTTCAAAGCTGAAAACTTGCAGCAAAATGCACTCAAATAAGCATATATCAGATACCAAGCATAAACACAAACTTCTATCCACAAAATACCAAGCTATGATTTCAAACAGGTAATCCCAAACACCCCTTTAACTTTTCAAAATCAAAATTTTCAAATCAAAAGTGAGTTTTAAGACCACCCAAGCCCAAATTAACACAATAACAGTTAAGATAAGCAGATTCAAGCAAGATTAAGCCACAAAATTCACAAGAACACAAGTCACACTCAAATATCACAAATATCCAATATCTTATCAGATTTTGAGATTAAGGGTGTGTACCTCATGGATGTACATCCACGCCCATGAATTTGGAGCTTATGTACTAGCAAGAACAAGTACAAGCTTCCACAACAAAGGCTGCTAAGATTCAACAAGGTTAGAAGCAAAATAGTAAAATCAGAAAAGTGAAAAGCCTTGATTAATGCAACTCTTGTCCTCCACACTTCATCATCCTCAAGTTATAAGCCTCACCACACCTTATAACACAATATCAGGATGCTATGATCAGCCCTATAGCCCAAGAATTCCAAGATAGACCAAGAACTTAGCAAAATATCAAGCTTGAAAGGAAATATGCAAACTTTTGCAGACTCCTTAAAAACAGGTTTTAAGATTTAAGAATAGCAAACTAAGAACAATAATAAGCAGTTATAAATGATGGCACTTGAGCTTTCTTCAACATTTCAAACACATTTCATTAATTCTGAAAATGGATTTACAAGAAAGTGAACCAAGGAAAATTCAAGAGCAAGTTTACATGTAATGAACTAAGGCCTTTATATATGCATACAATGAACTAGTTAAGCTGAAAAAAACGTAAACCCTAGCTAAGGAAGTCCCCAAATTGCCCTTGTGAAGTTTGAACTTTTTGGAGAATCATGTGACTCTTTCTTGGCAGTTTGTTGTAGGTGGCATGTGTGAGTGCATCCAATGGCTTGTAAGAAGCTTAAAAAGTAAGTTTTAATCTCTAACGTTGGATTGCTGCCACAATTTTGGCAGTTAGCTCAAAGGTGTAGCAGGGGAATCTCATGTGGGACTGAGGAGTGATGTGTCATAAGTTTTTGGTGTTGGGTTATGATTATGGAATGCTTAATCATCATTCTAGAGCAGATTAGGGCTTAATTGTTACAAATTTAAGAAAACCAAAATTTCGTATGAACACTAAGAACAAGGGGTTTGATCTTTGTTGTGGGTTTAAGAGGTGTTTAGCGCCAGATTTTAATATTAATTAACTTTTGAAAAAGTTAGTTAATAATATCCGGTGAGTGGGATATGATGTGGAACATTGGTGGATTTTGATTGGTTGTGGAGTGGTAGTGGGGCACGTGTCACCCCACTACTGGTCTAGGTAACTTCCTTGTCTGGCCACATTTAACCCCTTTCTTTTCAAACTTGTTTCACTATGTAAATAAATGCCACAAAACCGGATTCCTTTGTAAATGAAGTTTCACTTTTCACACTTTTGCCCCAAATACTTTTCCAAAGTATTTTCAGGGGTATTTCTTGCCATTTTGTGATTCTTGAAGGGCTGTTTTGGTATTTTTGTCAAGGATTATGGTATTGACTTGTATGATTGGCATTTTGGAGGACTGAAATTGCCAAATCATGTTTGATGAGGGACCATTTTTGCCAAGTCTTAAAAGTCAAGGGTCCTTTTGGTAATTTTGATATTTTCAAAGGACCAAATTTGTAATTCTTGTATCTTGGATTTCTTCATTGTGTATTTGACTTTAAGAAGGACTAATATTGACATTTTAGCTTTGTTGAGGGGCTAAAATTGCAAATTCTTCAAAGTCAAGGGTCCTTTTGGTAATTTTGACAAACTTTAGGGACCATTCTTGTAATTATGAAGATACAAGGGTATAAAGTGTCAATTCTTCCATATTCGAGGACCCTTCTTCATAATTCTTCAAATCTTTAAAGGTTTTCTTGGGAAAATCTTCATTAGGGCTAGGTTCATTGTGCGGCTTCGTTTCCCGTGTTCGTTTTTGCATGATTCTTATGATCTTTTGTCATTTTCTCATTATCCGTACCTAAAATACACAAGAAACAAAGACAAGCATATATATGGGTATTTTGATGGTATTTAATTCATTTTAAGCCCTTTTTGGATGATGAGACTATGTATAAAAGCAGTCTCATCACTCCCCCATACTAAACCATTGCCGTGCCCTCACGCAATGCTAGAATAAACTATTGTAGCACCTCCAAAATTCGTTTTTATTCACTTTATTGAATGATAAACTAGCTACACTACTACTATTGCTACTACTACTTGCGTTTTAGACGTAATGTACGATTTTCATCGCAAAATGGGACGTTTAGGTTCATAGAACAAGAACACGTGAATGCTTCGTTAGAAATAATTTCATCGTCCTCGATTTTCACCCCAATTCCATGCCAAGCGTGCAACGAGATTATTGTCATTATAAGTTAGTAATGCTAACACTACTCATATGCCCTAATCACGTACTTATCCTCCCATTTTCTTAAGTTGTATCTCTTATATTTTATTATGTCTTGAATGTTTTACGAGGATACATTGTTTGACTTATGCGATAATAGAGATTTAGGTCTAAAAATAGCGTCCTAACGGTGTAACCAAGACCATCAAATTAATAACCCCTCCTAATAGACAACGATGTCAAAAAATTAAGTCAACAAGAAGGATCGATAAACACGATTCTATAACGATTTTGAACATGAGACTTATTACCAAGACTTTTATACGCCCCCTAACGGAAGGGCCTTATTATCTTTGGTTTACCTCCATCTTTTATTCAACTTCGCCATGAAGCTTTTATTATGACTTCGGTCTTGCCTTGCCTTTTATTATCCACCTCATCGGTAGTTTTATTAGCCAAAGACGTATATCCTCACGCTAAGGCGAATTTTGGATCTTTAAAGCTTCAAAGATTAAGTCTTGATTCACTTTCTATTTTGCATAGATTTTTCGGCCTTGTGGGGCTTCAAATTGTTTGCTTGATTTAGGTGAGCACTTGAAATCTTATTATTGGGTGAAGCTTTTGATTATTTAGGTGCCAATACTTCAAAACCGTGACGCTGGTGATACCTTAATGTCTTCCCAATTTAATTACACGGAAGCTACTAGAAAAGACTAGAAACCCAACAATCCCAACAAAACCGCTAAGTCAATATTTATTAAGCAAAAAATATTTACATGCGAAGGGAGAATAAGCAAACAACGAGAACACATGAGTTTTTGAAAGAATACGAGTACTCTACGTTTAGCATAGTAACTTATAATTAGCCCTATCATTTCTCGTCCTCGTTTAAGAGACTTAGCCTAATGTGAAGTTAAGGAATCAAAGATAAGTGCTCAACACGCACGATCGAGTCAAAAATTACTCTTATTCTCGCCATCGGAAAACCTACATTTATGTCTTCAAACACTTAAAAAACATGAGAAAATTTTTAAATTTGGCCATTTTTAGCCTTATTTTGCAATAAAACGATAAACAAAAAGATAAAATTTGGAATGCGTGAAGGTTTACCAAGGCAAGTATCTATTCACCCCCCCCCCCCCATACTAAACTTAAACATTGTCCTCAATGTTTCGAGTCTAGGGGTACAAACACCCCCATACCAGAGACGTAGTCGAATGCCTAATCTAGCGTGGAAAGGGTGTAACCGTTAAATTTAAAGCCGTTTATGAAGTGTGCTAAAAACCTAAGGTTAGAACATCAAAGGATATATCATGGATATTGAGAAAGTCTTCAAAGCAAACGATTGAGTGCTCCCATAAAACGAACATCAGAGGTTCCAATCGTGAAGATCATGATCATCTAAAATCCACAATTCACAAACAACCACGAAACAAAGGTTGGAAGGGCACAAATCCCCACACGTTACTACATTAGAAAGCAATAATATATGCATAGGATAAGCATGGGACTCCCCCACGAGGAACCTCGTTTTTGATTACCGAGTCATGAGCTCGACTCGATCCCCTCAATACTAATTATCATTGTGGAAGGTGATTTGATCGAGGTAGTTCAAGGATGGAACTTCCCCGCCAAAGTAGTGCTTCAACCTATGTCCATTCACCATGAAATTGGGGCCATCATTTTGAGCTAGCTCGATGGTCCCATATGGAAATACTTGAGTCACGGTGAATGGACCGGACCAACGGAATTTCAACTTACCCAAAAAGATTTTCAAACGAGAGTTAAAAAGCAAAACTTGATCCCCAATGTTAAAAACCCGGTTTTTAATTTTAGAATCATGCAACTTTTTAGTCTTTTCTTTATAAATCTATGAATTTTCTTTAGCAATATCCCTTAACTCATCCAATTCATTTAATTGCATTTTCCGGTGTTTTCCCGCGGTCTCCATGTCATCATTACAATGCTTTAGGGCCCAATAAGCCTTGTGTTCCAATTCAATTGGCAAATGACAATTTTCCCATACACAAGCTTATATGGAGTGCACCCAATGGGCGTCTTATGAGTGGTCCTAAAGGCCCATAAAGCGTCGTCCAACTTATCCGACCAAGATTGTCGGTTTTCCCCAACGGATCTCTCCAAGATCCTCTTCAACGCTCGGTTTGAAACCTCAACATGCCCACTTGTTTGTGGGTGATAAGCCGTAGAAAGACGATGTGTAACCCCATATTTCCTTAAGACCCTTTCGAATTGGTCGTTACAAAAATGGGTTCCACGATCGCTTATGATCGCACGAGGGGTTACAAACCGAGAAAACAAGCTTTTCAAAAACTTGACTACCACACGAGCATCATTAGTGGGCAAAGCCTTAGCCTCCACCCACTTAGATAGGTAGTCAACCGCAACAAGGATGTACTTATTACCACGAGATGATGGGAACGGCCCCATAAAGTCTATGCCCCAAACATCAAAGATCTCACACACTTGAATGATGTTTTATGGCATTTCATCTTATTGTGAGGCTTTTCCTTGTCGTTGGCATGAGTCACACGACTTCACAAGTTCATGTGCATTTCGGTAAATAGTTGGCCAAAAGAAGCCGGCATCAAACACCTTCTTAGCCGTGAGATTAGCACCATGGTGACCACCCGTGGGTCCCTCGTGACAAGCTCTAAGGATATTAGAAGCTTCGGTGCCAAATACACAACATCGGATGATTTGATCCGCACAAGTTCGAAACAAGTAAGGGTCGTTCCAAAAGTAGAACTTGACGTCACGAAAGAATTTTCGTTTTTCTTGAGTCGTCATACCCTTGATGATGAAGTTGCCCGCATGGTAATTTCCGATGTCCGCAAACCATGGGGTGGAAGAATCAAGCTTAGAATTCACTACACCAAGCGTCTCGAGCGGAAATGTTTCGGTGATTTCCTTGGGCTCGTAAACACTTTGGTGAGGATCTTCCAAACGAGAAAGATGATCGGCCGTGAGATTCTCGGCTCCTTTTTTGTCAACAATTTTGTGATCAAATTCTTGAAGGAGGAGAATCCAACGAAGTAATCTTGGCTTAGCATCTTTATGACAATTCGTCAATTTATGGTTGATATTTTATTCTCAAGTATTATTTAAAAACATTATTTTAATGTTATATTATGAACTCACTTCTTTTTGGGAAGAAATTTGGGTTTACATCTTGAAGTAGCATCGACTACGTCTAAACCAGAGGATTCTACGTTACGTGCTTACGTTTACATACACCGTTTTTTGCAACAGTCCGACATTTCAGGAAATAAATTTATCTGTGAATATTATTTTGGGATTTTAAATTTGTGTTGGTTCATAAACTCACAAATTTACGAGAAGAGATTAGGACTTACGAGTATAATTTAACGTCCTTTACGACTAAACCGGAAACCCTAGGATTACGTATTTACATTTTTGAACTCCGTTTTTTATGAGACAATTTTTATTAGATTCGTTTTGTGCCATTGATTCATAATTTATAAAAACGTTTTTCGTAAAACGACCCGAGGGCACCCAAATCAAGGAAACTAGAATCGAGGAGTACCCGTAAATTAGTGGGATGAGACAAGTTTACACTTGCCTCACCCCACCATGGGATGTCTAAAGCTTAGCCAACACACTTGAGGTGTGTCAACTTTACATGAAAAGACTAGGACACTTGTCCTAATCTTTACACCAAACTAGCAACCTAACAAAACCATTCAACATTAAACCACTTCCTCACTTTTCTACTTGCAAAACAAGTCACAACTCTCTCTTGTTCTCTCTCTATGAACGTTCCATATACCCTCATAAACCACCATTTGATCAAAAATTCAACCATGAATCATGTGTTTAACTTGCACAAGATGAAAACCCTTTGAAGATATAAAGATTGGAGGTTAATAAGTGTGAAAACACTTATCCTTTTACCACTTATTTCCAATAATAACAAGACCAAAACGTGTGATTTATGTCATAAAAGTCGGAATTATGCGTGGTTTGTGTTTTTATTGTGTTTTAGGACCAAAAGATGAAAAAAAGGAAGAAAACACGGGCTTTCGCGGGCTTTTATCGAAGAAAACGGGAAAAGACAAAGTCAAAAGATCAAGAGTGCAAAAAGAACGGAAGTCCAAAGCCTATTCTAAAGATTTATCGAAGAAAAAGTCTAAAGACGGAAGTTTAATGAAGTCGAAGAACTCAAGTCTAAATTGAAGAAGAAAATTATCAAGACAAGTTCAAATCCCGAGACGACGTCAAGAAAAGACAAAGAATTAAATCGAGTCGAGAAGACGTGAAGAAAGAAAGAAAGAAGAGGCAACACATGCACTCCTTCCCATTTTTCCCTATAAATACCCTCCTAATGCACATTAGGAGGGTGGTTAGTTTTTAGTTTTTTTAGTTCATTTTTCATTTTCCTTTCTAGTTTTTAGAGAGAGATAGTTCTCAACTTTCTCTCACTAAGTTTTCATCTTTCTTTCTTTTAATCTTTCAAGATTAAGCCTTTTGTATTTGAATTTCATTAATCAAAGTCCAAGTTAAGCTTTTAATCTTTCATCTCTTTCTACCTTTCTTTGATTTTTAGGTTAATTTTGGTGCGAATTTCATTTGATCCGTGTTGTTCTTGATGATTTCGTGCTTAAAAAGTTAATCTTTTTATGCTTACTTAAGTTTTCATACGAATAAACTTTAAGATCTTTGTGCTTATTGGCTTATTTACATGTTTAGCTTATTTACTTTTTAAAAGTTTTCTTAAAAAGTTCATCTTTTTATGGTTTGATTTAAAAGATTGATTATTCTAAGTTTGGATAAGTTGTTATTAGTGCTTATTTTGTCCTTTTCATTATTGATTCATTCAAGTTTTGGTGTTAGCTTAATCAAATAGCTTATCACTTTAGCTTATTTCTCGAATCCCACAAAAATTGGAAAAGGATTTAAACCCTTTTCCGATTGAAGCTTTCTGATCATCACCCCCTCTTTCCGATCTCCAAATCGGAAAAGGGTTTCTAGTTTTCCGATTTAAGCATCTATATTCCGATCACAATGGATCGGAATAGAGTTTCATATTCCGACTGTGGCCTTGTTGATTATTCAGATTGCATTAGTTTGGATTCCGATCTGGACCATTTTTGGCTCATTCCGATTGTATGCATTTCAAGACATTCCGATTGTGGGGTACTTTGTAACATTCCGATTGGGTGTCTTCCATTCATTCCGATTGAAGCTACTTTTCCAACATTCCGATTGCCTCCTTTTTCGTTATTCCGATTGGGCTTATTCCCAATATTCCGATTGGTCCTATTTTTACAATATTCCGATCAGTGATTGTTTCAAACATTCAGATCTTACTTTTCGATAGCATATTCCGATCAGTCTCCCTTTTGCATACTCCGATGGTTTTAGTTCTTGTTTTTTTAATAAAGTTTCCAAGTGTAGGTTTCATTAACTGTTCATGTAATTTTCCTAATCTTGTTTTTAAGTTTTCAAGCATTTATTTTTAACTCGTCATTTTAGTTTAATATTTAAACTTCTACTTTGCTCAACGACATTTACACTTATTTGCTATTAGTTTAAAATAGATAATCAACCAAACCATTCTCTTGTTCACCAAAAGACAATTGAGTCGCACTTTAGACTGGAAATCAATTCGAAAAGATCGGTTCAACGAACTTTCATACGAGCATAAAAACCGAGTATTAAATGGCGCCGCTGCCGGCTCTTTTCCTTAAGATTAACGGTTTCCAGTGAGAGACGCATTGAATTTTGGGATCCGTTCTTTGAACGTTATTGTCCTTTCTTCAAAAATTTTCAAAAACCCTAAAAAATATAAAATTCTTCAAAAATATAAAAACATTGAAAAATCATAAAAAGCAATTCTTTTCCAACAGGTTTGCACCAAAACGATTATATAGAAATTCTCTTTGTGTATATTTTTCTTCTGCAGGTGTATGCGTACTAGATCTTCGAACTATTCTGAGCCCGAGACTCGTGAAGATTTAGATATGGCTGGTGTTCATAACAACAATAATAACCCACCTCTACCCAATTTGAATAACAATAACAAAAACAACAACAACAATGTCCCCCTACCTGATTTACGAACAATGGAGGAGCTATGTCAACCCACCATGAACGGACGTGGAGGCCCGATTGAGCCGATGCATGTCACGGCTCAGGAGTTTTCGTTGAAGCATCACATGATCCAACAAGTGCAAACTAACCCATTTCGCGGAATTCCGGATGATGATGCCAACAAACACCTCGACAAATTCATTACCATCACCCAAAGCATGAAGTCCCCCGGTGTTTCTATGGATGAGCTTCGCCTTCAACTATTTCCCCACTCGCTTTCTCACCATTCCGAAAAATGGTTTGACCGTCTCCCAAAGAATTCTATTCATACTTGGAATGACATGACTCAACGCTTTTTGTCGCGCTACTTCCCACCATCCATGGTCACAAGCCTTCGTAACCAAATTAGTGGATTCATGCAAGACAATGATGAATCGATCTTTGATGCTTGGGAACGATATAATGATTTGATCGACCGCTGTCCAAATCACAACATACTCCCTGTCACTCTCATTGATACTTTCTACAATGGTCTCACTTTTCATGATCGTGACACGATCAACGCCGCCGCCGGTGGTACTTTTATGAAAAGGAGACTGGAGGAGTGTAGAGAGTTGATTGAAAACATGACTACTCACCACAAGAATTGGGATTCATCTGCATCCTCAAGATATAACTCGAGATTCAATGTTTCTTCTACTACTTCCAATCCCGAGATAACCGAACTTACCCGACAAATTGCGGATATGCACAAGGATTTCATGACCATGGCCACAAACCACTTTCAACAAGCTAAAGCCGTTGCTATTTCTTGTGACACATGTGGTGGTCCTCATTCTTACAATGATTGTGCTTCTACCCAAGGCAATTTTTCTGAAAACGTTAACGCGGCATACGGTACTTATCCCACGGGAGGCTATCAAGCTCGTCCTCAAAGAGACCGTAGCTTGCTAAGTTATCGTTCAAACAACTATCTTGCTCCACCTGGTTTCCCTCCTCCAAACCAAAACCAACAACAAAGCTATAACCGAAACAACCAATCCCAACATCGTGCTACCAATCAATATCAATCCCAACGAAACCCATACCCAACTCAAGGAAGTTCTCAAGCTTACCAAGCTCCACCTCTCAATCAACCGATGGCATTGAATAAAGACGTCGAGACGTTCATGAAGACTAATCGAGAGATGGTGACGAATCTTCAGATTAAATTCGTCAACTTGAAGGGAGAAATGGCGAAACAATGGAATGATATTCGAGCCGAGCTAAGGAATGACATGGCAAAACAAAGCAATGAGATTCGTGCAGACATGAGAGACTCTTTCATCACTCAAGCGCTTAACATACGTGATATGATCGGTTCGCTCTTCCAAGGTAATCAACCCTCTTCTTCGGGTACTCTTCTGAGTAACACCGTTGCGAATCCAAGAGGGGAGATGAAAGCAATCAACACTCGCAGTGGAAAAGGTTATACGGAACCCGAGCTTCCTACACCTCCACCCGTGATTGTGAACAAGGAAAAAGAGCAACATTCCCCACCTCCTTTGCCTTCTAGCCCCATTCCCCCAACACCCGTGGTTGTGAGTGATCCTACTCCCCTAAATCCTTCTTCTTCATCCAATATACCTTATCCTTCAAGGTTGAGGAAAGAGAAGTAAAAGAGCAAGGATGATATTCAAGTTTCAAACTTTATTAAAATGTTTAAACAATTGAATTTTAACATCTCCTTTGCGGAGGCTCTCGCTCACATGCCTAAATACGCGAAGATGTTTAAAGATCTTCTTAGTGACAAGGAGAAGCTTCTTGACATTGCTCAGACCCAACTTAATGAGAATTGCTCGGCCGTTCTCTTAAGGAAATTGCCCACCAAACTTGGTGATCCAGGTCGCTTCTTGATTCCTTGCAACTTCCCAGGAGTAGAGAATTGCATGGCCCTAGCCGATCTAGGTGCCAGTATAAACTTAATGATTTTAAGTGTTTGGAAGCAATTATCTCTCCCCGAGCTAGTCCCCACCAAAATGACTTTGGAATTAGCTAACCGTACGGTTGCTTATCAAGTGGGGATAGCCGAAGACGTTTTCGTTGGCGTTGACAAATTCACCTTCCCGACGGATTTTGTTGTCGTTGACTACGAGATGGATCCTCGTGTTCCATTAATCGTTGGACGTCCCTTCTTGAGGACCAGTCGCACTCTCATTGATGTAGCCGCGGGCGAAATAATCATGAGAGTTGGTGACGATAAAATTGTCTTCAACATGGGTAAGATTTCTAAGCAACCTTATTCATATGAGAGTGTTAATGCTATTGATGTTCTCAATGAGGCTTGTGAAGAAAATTTTCATGATGCTTGCAAAAGTACTCTCTCTTCTCTACCCAATGTTGAGACCGTTGCCTCAATTGCTTCGGCATTGACTCCTTTTGGAGAAAGTGACTTGGATGATTTCGAAGCTAGCTTGGGTCCTCTCGATATTAAATATAATGAATCTTCCACCGATTGGGATGAAGACATTCGTACTATTGAGAAACTTCTCAATGATACATCGTTAGTTTCACCATCTATTTCGGATCCTCCTACTCTTGAGCTTAAGGACTTACCTCCGCATCTCGAGTACGTTTTCCTTGAAGACAACCAGAAGTTACCGGTCATCATTGCAAAGGACCTGAAAGAAGAAGAAAAATCCCGACTTATCGCCGTATTGAAGAATCATAAAAGAGCTATCGCTTGGAAAATATCCGATATTCGCGCAATTGATCCTCACTTTTTCGCACATAAAATTCTCATGGAGGACGACTTTAAGCCCACAATTCAAAGCCAACGAAGGGTGAATCCTAAAATCCATGAAGTCATAAAAAAGAGGTTATCAAACTTCTTGATGCGGGTATGATTTACCCTATTTCGGATTCACCATGGGTTAGTCCAGTCCATTGTGTGCCTAAGAAAGGTGGAATCACCGTTGTGCCCAATTCCAACAACGAGTTGATTCCTACACGTCTCGTAACTGGGTGGAGAGTTTGTATAGACTACCGCAAACTCAATGATGCCACGAGAAAGGATCATTTCCCTCTTCCTTTTATGGACCAAATGCTTGAACGTTTAGCGGGTAATGAATATTACTGCTTTCTTGATGGTTTCTCGGGTTATTTCCAAATACCCATCGATCCCCAAGATCAAGAGAAGACAACATTCACTTGTCCCTATGGCACATTTGATTAAAAAAGAATGCCTTTTGGCTTATGCAATGCCCCAAGGACTTTCCAAAGGTGCATGTTGGCTATCTTCCATGACATGGTGGAGCAAACCATGGAAGTCTTCATGGATGATTTCTCGGTCTTTGGGGATTCCTTCTCTTCTTGCCTTGCCAATTTGGAACGTATGCTTAAGCGGTGCGAAGACACTCGCCTTGTTCTGAATTGGGAAAACTGCCATTTTATGGTAAAAGAAGGCATTGTGCTAGAACACAAAATCTCTAAAGCCGGTCTTGAAGTCGACCGTGCTAAAGTTGATGTCATAACCAAATTACCTCCACCTTCAACCGTGAAGGGTGTGAGAAGTTTTATGGGCCATGCGGGCTTCTATCGTCGATTCATTCAGGATTTCTCTAAAATCGCTCGCCCGATGACCCACCTCTTGGAAAAAGATACCTCTTTTATCTTTTTTAAAGAGTGTATCGAAGCCTTCAATCTTCTTAAGGATAAGTTAACTAAGGCACCGGTCTTGGTTACCCCTAATTGGGAGCTACCCTTTGAGTTGATGTGTGATGCTAGCGACTTTCCTATTGGAGCGGTTTTGGGTCAAAGAGTGAATAAACACTTCCAACCAATCCACTATGCTAGCAAAACAATGACGGGGGCTCAATTGCATTATACGACAACCGAAAAAGAACTTTTAGCTGTTGTCTATGCTTTTGAAAAATTTCGCCCCTATCTTGTTTTATCCACCACAATCGTATACATGGACCATTCCGCGTTGAAGTACTTGATGACTAAGCACGACTCTAAGCCAAGACTTCTTCGCTGGGTTTTACTCCTTCAAGAATTCAACATTGAAATTAGTGACAAGAAGGGTGCCGAAAACCTAGCCGCGGATCATCTTAGTAGACTTGAGGATCCATATCAAGTGGATCATCCGAACAAAGAGATCAATGACTCTTTTCCCCTTGAGACCTTAATGTCTATTAATCTCAATCTGGATGACACCCCGTGGTTTGCTGACATTGCAAACTACTTAGCGGGTGGTGTTCTCATCAAAGGGTTAACATCCCAACAAAAGAAGAAGTTCTTGAATGATGTTAAGACTTACTTTTTGGATGACCCTTTTCTATTCAAACAATGTGCTGATCTGATCATTCGTCGATGTGTTGATGGACCGGCAGCTTTGAAAATCCTTGCAGCTTGCCATAAAGGACCCACTGGCGGTCACTTTGGTCCCAACTACACCGCTAAGAAAGTGTTTGACTCTGGATTCTATTGGCCCACCATTTATCGTGACGCTCACGAAATGGTTAAGCATTGTGATGCTTGCCAACGCCAAGGCAAGATCACACATAAAGATGAGATGCCTCAAAATTTCATACAAGAATGTGAAATCTTTGACGTATGGGGCATCGACTTTATGGGGCCATTTCCATCCTCCAAAGGGAACAAGTACATCCTCGTAGCCGTTGACTACGTTTCTAAATGGGTTTAAGCTAAGGCTCTCCCAACGAACGATGTGAGGGGGGTTGTGAACTTTTTAAAGCAGCTGTTTGCTCGATTCGGCGTTCCTCGTGCTATTATCAGTGACCACAGGACTCATTTTTGCAATGATCAATTTGCAAGAGTCATGGCTAAGTATGGTGTCAATCACCGTCTTTCCACCGCCTATCATCCCCAAACCAATGGGCAAGCCGAGATTTCCAACCGTGGACTGAAGCGAATTTTGGAGCGTACTGTGGGAGAGCATCGTGCCGCGTGGGCCGATAAGTTAGATGATGCTTTGTGTGCTTTCCGTACTGCTTATAAGACCCCGATCAGCTGTACGCCTTATCGTCTTGTGTACGGGAAAGCATGCCACCTCCCTATCGAGCTGGAACATAAGGCGTACTGGGCCTTGAAGTGGGCTAACTTCGACATCAACAAAGCCGGTGATCTTCGCAAGATTCAACTCAACGAGCTCAACGAACTGAGGAATGAAGCTTACGAGAACTCACTGATCTACAAGGAGAAGACCAAGATCATTCATGACGCAAGGATTAAGAACCGAGAGTTCCACGTTGGTGATCAAGTCTTACTTTGTAACTCTCGATTGAAGATCTTCTCTGGCAAGTTGAAGAGCCGCTGGTCTGGTCCATTCACCGTCGCTAAAGTCTTTCCATATGGGACATTGAGCTTTCTCAGCCAAGTGGACCCAATTTCAAGGTGAATGGCCAGCGTTTGAAGCTATACTTTGGTGAGGACATCTCTCATGAGATGATTCCATCCCTCACCATGTTTCCCATGAACTAAATTTGGGTCGAGTCAGGCTCGTGACTCGGTGAACAAAAACAAGCGCTTATCGGGAGGCAACCCGTGTTCTATCCTTTACTGCTTTCATAATAAGTGTAGGGGGGAGCCCCGTATATGTTTGTTGTCTTATTTCTTGTGCTGTGCAGGGATTAAAACTTCAAAGAGCATCTTGATGACTTTTTCTGAACCATGATACCGTGTTCCCATCTTCCCGGTTCTATCCTAAACTTTTGTGATTCAATATTTCATATTTTATATGTTCACATTGAATTCACTTTAGTTGTCCTTTCCTTAGCAAAATTTAAACAAAGTGCAAAATGTCCTAAGTGTAGGGGAGTTTACTCCCACATGCTTAAACATTGAGGACAATGTTTATATCAAGTGTAGGGGGACTTCTATCGAAGTAAGTGGTCTTTTCCATAAATTTGCCCTCATTTTAATCGGAAAATTTGATTTTTCGACATTTTTCAAAATTTTTAATCTATTTTGGCCTAATTGTATAGTTGTATTTTCCTTTATTATGTTTATTTTCTTTCCATTGCTAGAATAAATTTTCAATAAAGTGTTTTTAAATTTTTCTTAGTCGTGAACATTTTGACTCAACCCGAGTTTACTTATCTAAGTTTACTCTAGCTAGTATCCTTAACGTGTTTAAGTCAAGTTTTGCTAGGCTTATATAGGGATCTATAAAACGCGAAAGTCTTAACTCTCACGGGTTAAGAACAAGAACTTTTCGCAAGTTGCTATAATTGATCCAAGAGAGTTGTTTATCATGGGAACTTTAAAATGCGATTTCTAAACTTGAAAAAGTTTAAGAATTTGCAAGATCCTATAGATGACTCGAAAACCCAAAACTTTGATTTAATAGGCTAAGCATCCACGAGTCTCATTCCTTGAGATTTTAAACTGTGGAGAACGAGAGATGATAGATTCAATTATAAGTTTGTATTCTTTCGTGAATTTATGTGAGTTAATTATAAGCCTATTCTCCCTTCGCTTGTTAATAAATTTATCTGCAATAAATAAGGTTGTACAATTTAAAAGGTTACTTAGTTTCTAGCCCAAGATCGTTTAAAAGTTGCTCGGTACGGATTAGAGTTCATAGCCAAGGCATAACTTATTGAAGCGAGATGCGAAGATTGGCGAGTCCGAAAAGGCCCTAACAAGGCATGAGGGCTACATTTTGTTGCTAAATATCCAAAAGTGATGTGAAGAATCATTCATCGAAAATCAATATGAAGGATCGAGACACACGACGAAAAGCAAATACTCCCCAAAAGTCATGGAGAAGTCTATCCAAAAAGTCCCTAACAAGTTATGAGGATAAATGAAGCCAAGTCCAAAAAGGAGGCGGATCGTTGTATATCAAAATCCCAAATAAAGATTGGAGAAAAATGAAGAAGTCGTGGTCCAAGTATGAATCTCTCAAAACTTCAAGTGAAGAAATTCCTATATGAAGAGAAGACCATTATTTCATGAACGTCTCTCAAGGTTTGAAGTATAAAGTCGCTGCCAAATATCGGTCCGAGAAAGGTCTCAAATCGTGAAGCGAGTTATGCCAAGATATGAACTTTATGAGGTCCCGAGAAGAAGTTTTAAAAGATTTTGTCCTTTAGCTAACTATTGATTAAATCGTTCACTTTATTTCGGCCTAAATAACTATCGAAATAAGTCAAACAATGCATCCTCGTGATCATTCAAGACAAAAATAAAATATAAGAGATACACCTAGGAATAAGGGAGTCTAAGTGAATAATTGGCCCACATGAGTACGTGTTAGTTTACTAACTTATAATAACAATGATCTCGTTTTTAAGCTTGGTATGGGGAACGTGAAACTTGAGGATGATAAACGTTCATGGGAGCCAAAACCCAATGTAAGTCTTTAATTTCTTTACTTGTCTCTATCTTTTTTATGTTTAGTATTTAATAAAAGCCAAGGTGGGTTATTTATGATGTAGAATGTAAACCGTGCTTTAAAATTAATGCATTGCATGAGGGCATTGCAATGGTCAAGTGTAGGGGATTTAATAAGTGTGAAAACACTTATCCTTTTACCACTTATTTCCAATAATAACAAGACCAAAACGTGTGATTTATGTCGTAAAAGTCGGAATTATGGGTGGTTTGTGTTTTTATTGTGTTTTAGGACCAAAAGATGAAAAAAGGAAGAAAACACGGGCTTTCACGGGCTTTTATCGAAGAAAACGGGAAAAGACGAAGTCAAAAGATCAAGAGTGCAAAAAGAACGGAAGTCCAAGGCCTATTCTGAAGATTTATCGAAGAAAAAGTCTAAAGACGGAAGTTTAATGAAGTCGAAGAACTCAAGTCTAAATTAAAGAAGAAATTATCAAGACAAGTTCAAATCCCGAGACGACGTCGAGAAAAGACAAAGAATTAAATCGAGTCGAGAAGACGTGAAGAAAGAAAGAAAGAAGAGGCAACACACGCACTCCTTCCCATTTTCCCTATAAATACCCTCCTAATACACATTAGGAGGGTGGTTAGTTTTTAGTTTTTTAGTTCATTTTTCATTTTCCTTTCTAGTTTTTAGAGAGAGAAAGTTCTCAACTTTCTCTCACTAAGTTTTCATCTTTCTTTCTTTTGATCTTTCAAGATTAAGCCTTTTGTATTTGAATTTCATTAATCAAAGTCAAAGTTAAGCTTTTAATCTTTCATACCTTTCTTTGATTTTTAGGTTAATTTTGGTGCGAATTTCATTTGATCCGTGTTGTTCTTGATGATTTCGTGCTTAAAAAGTTAATCTTTTTATGCTTACTTAAGTTTTCATACGAATAAGCTTTAATATCTTTGTGCTTATTGGCTTATTTACATGTTTAGCTTATTTACTTTTTAAAAGTTTTCTTAAAAAGTTCATCTTTTTATGGTTTGATTCAAAAGATTGATTATTCTAAGTTTGGATAAGTGGTTATTAATGCTTATTTTGTCCTTTTCATTATTGATTCATTCAAGTTTTGGTGTTAGCTTAATCAAATAGCTTATCACTTTAGCTTATTTCTCGAATCCCACAAAAATCAGAAAAGGATTTAAACCCTTTTCCGATTGTAGCTTTCCGATCATCACCCCCTATTTCCGATCTCCAAATCGGAAAAGGGTTTCTGGTTTTCCGATTTAAGCATCTATATTCCGATCACATTGGATCGGAATAGGGTTTCATATTCTGACTGTGGCCTTGTTGATTATTCTGATTGCATTAGTTTGGATTCCGATCTGGACCATTTTTGGCTCATTCCGATTGTATGCATTTCAAGACTTTCCGATTGTAGGGTACTTTGTAACATTCCGATTGGGTGTCTTCCATTCATTCCGATTGGAGCTACTTTTCCAACATTCCGATTGCCTCCTTTTTCGTTATTCCGATTGGGCTTATTCCCAATATTCTGATTGGTCCTATTTTTACAATATTCCGATCAGTGATTGTTTCAAACATTCCGATCTTACTTTCCGATAGCATATTCCGACCAGACTCCCTTTTGCATACTCTGATGGTTTTAGTTCTTATTTTTTTTATAAAGTTTCCAAGTGTAGGTTTCATTAAGTGTTCATGTAATTTTGCTAATCTTGTTTTTAAGTTTTCAAGCATTTATTTTTAACTCGTGATTTTAGTTTAATCTTTAAACTTCTACTCTGCTCAACGACATTTACACTTATTTAGAGGTGATTTTAACATGTGAAAAGGAGTTTTCATGGAGGTCTTTGGGCTGATTTTCAAGAAGGAGTTTAGGGCTGATTTCATGTAGGTGTTCATCCATTTGAAGGACTCAATGAGTTGCCTTGCTAAAGTTGAAGATTTGGTAACAAGGAACCAAGCCTTGTTCATCAAAATCCCATCTTTTCATCGTCTTGGTGGTATAGAGATTATTTCTCCCTATCATCTTGTTATTTTGAATATGTAATCTTGTATTTTATTCATTTATGTATATGTATATGATGATGAATGATGATCAAAATATTATGTGGGGATTTGGTGTGGATAGATTTGGTTAAAAAGATTGAAAACTACAAGAAAAGATGTTAAAATCTTGCTTAAAATAGTAGGCTGTATAAAAAAGTAAACAACCTTATGATATACTGATAAAATGGTATAGATAAATTGATATACAGTAAGTATTAGGACTTTTACACATGTGAGAGTTGTTCATGCAATGGAATCATCAAAATGAGTGAGATATGATCAAAACAAAATTAGTATACCAATCTGAATAATCTGTTTTGTTGGGACTGTTAAGGATACTTAGACATGGATTGAGCAGTAGTTATAACTAACTTATTTGTAGAACATAATATGAAGTTTATGTCATCCAAAAATGAGCTTCTATATCGTTATAGAACTCAAGATATGATAAAAATGGTGAAAGTGAAACTAATAATCAGATTTTGTGAAATTAAAGTTTAATAGTATTATATAAGCACTCATAATAATATAGTATAAAATGTGAAATTAAAACTCACTAACTTATATATTTCATTTATATAAATATGTATAAGGATAAATAAATGGAAATTATATAAAAATGGTAGTTTGGTAAGTTTTATAAGTTATAAAAACTATAAACATGATTTTTACGTCTTTTCGGCTAATACCGTAAAATTAACGTTTTTCGTCAATTAAAACATAGATGGTCGGACCCGTCTAATGTAAACTTTTTAAAGTCATATACTGATATATATATAAGTACTCAATACAAGTAAAAACCGATAAAACTCGAGCTTTACAACATATACACATTAACGGGCCAAAGTAGCCTTATTGGATTATAAACCCGACTAGTTGTTAAAACAATTATAAACTTACTTATTGGGCTTAACCCATTTGGGCCCAACATGTAAAGTATAATGCTGATATTAAAATTATAATTGGGCTAATGAAAAGTATTGGGCTTGTAATAGGCTTATTGGGCCTAAAACATGTAAATAAGTAAAACTAGTAAACTAGTATAAAAGTTACCAATACATAAACTAAAATGAGTAAGTGAGAATGTATAAGCCCACTTGATCATCATCATATATATAAAATCATCATATGTATACATAATTGTTATTTTGATAAAGTAATTGGACAAGAGTCTAAGACAAGTATTATTTGTCTAGGTTTCTGTGATTAAAGCACGTACCGTACATCCGAATTGCCGATAACCCACTTTCCCACATCAACGTGAGTTCATAGCCTCACCCTCTTTTAAATGTTTTTATGAAATGTTTTATAAACCCGCGAGGGAGATAACATGTTAGTTTTGATAAAATAGGACACCATTTGTCCCGATTGTTTGTTTATTGATTTGGACCCGAATGATTATATGACCCGATGTATGATTATATGACCCGATAGATGAAATGAAATGGATTATTAAAGTTAGGTTATGTCACTAAAAGTCCCATTAGCATGAGTTGTGAACTACCGGGATTTGGTAGACGCTTGTGCATATAATAGTACTATTTGGGTACGATCACCCCAGTTCGCGCCTTGACGGTTGATCCCCGTCGTGCCACATTGATTGGTAAGCGAATTTATGTATGAGAAGATTTCCATAGCGTGATTTTTGTGACGACACGCTAGTTTAGATGGGCAAATTGAGTTTCGGGTTAGCTACCCGTTGTTTGTTGTAGTAAGGTAACAATGTCATGCGGCTTATAATAATCCAAAAATAACGAAACTACTGCTATATGCATTGAATTACGATATATTGCCTGACTAGCAATACGGGGTCTTATTATTGATATTATGTTTGTGATTTGGTTTTACCTAACCATATTCATATAACGGTTTTTATTTAACTTTATACAACGTTTTAAAACGTATTGTATGATATTTTTTACGACATTGGTTCGTATAATGGTTTTGAAGGCGAAAGCCTATATTATGATTTTGATAAGGATTTGTATAAAATGACTTTGGCTATTTTATGGCCTATTACAAAGATTTGTACAAAATGATTTTCGATAATAATTATATACCGATGATATATTGATGGTTTTATTAAACTCTATGAATTCACTCGGCTTTTTCGCTGACCCTTTCTTTTAACATGTTTTGTCTCAGGTACTTGAAGGTAATTCTCGGGAAGATAACAAGAATTCATGGCCCGCACTTAAATAATAATTTCTATTCAAATGCTTTGTAAAACCTGTATGAAATACAATGACTTGGGACCTATGTAAACTTGATATTTATGAATGGAAATGCTTTATTATTGAACGACGCGATTTTTAAGCGTTGTCTATGATGTGAGTAATGCGCTATCCCGTAACACCAACGAGTCTTCCGCTGTGTTGAATTGTATAAATTTAGGGGTGTTACAGTTTGGTACCAGAGCTCTCGTTATAGAGAACGAAAGATTTTTAAAACTATGGTTTTGAATAAAACATTTCAATATCTTTTAACTTTAAACATTTTTCTTAAAATGTCTAAAAATCTTTTGACTATAACGGTGCCGAAGAATTCCCGAGTTACCGACAAGGCCAGGCTGAGAAGTGTTATTTTAATATATATATATATATATATATATACATATATATATATATATATATATATATATATATATATATATATATATATATATATATATATATATATATATATATATATATATATATATATATATATATATATATATATATATATATATATATATATATATATATATATATATATGATGTGATTTGATTATAAGATTGTTTGATGATTATTTCAATACGTATACGAGATATTTATACGACGTAGATTGTCACAAGAAGCCTTAACTTCCCTAGTAATTAATCGAATCTATTTCCTAGGAATTCTAGCTATTCCAGATCTAAACCAAGTAGTGGATATTTATGATCCCAACAAAATGGTTGATATTCGTAGAAATGTAGATATTAGTTGATTGTGATATTGAAGAAGAATTAGCGAGATTAAAACTGATATCGATGTCATGACGATCTTTCTTTATAGAGTGGAGTTTGACAAAACGTTACCACCTAGAAAGATGTCATCTGATTCGTTGTCATCCAATTCTTAAATTTGAAATCGAAGAGGTGAAAGTTGCACTTGAGGCTGTCATTGGAACCATTACCCAAAAGCCTCATGCCACTAGTACCTTTCCGAGAAGTCTAATTGAATGTGTGAGTCATTTCATACTAGTGACTCATTTGATAACTATTGTTGTAAGAGCTATAGGATTGGAAATTAAGTGTTGATCATATCGAGATTTTATTTCCCTTTTAAGGTTTATGAATAAGGTTGAAAGTATTGGAAAATGAGGTAGGATATCGCCTTGAGTATAAGTTGATTGAAACTTGAATAAAGTAAAATTTAACCCGTATGGAATATGAGATTGATAAGAGGAAGTCGTTAAGTCCTGTAATTGAATTATAAGGTTTTAAATGATTGTTAGTTTGTGTTAAGGGTTGTTCCTAAGCCATTGTGCACTAACGAGGATGCCTAGTGTCCAATAAATAAATCGAAGAAATCTTCTTCTGAAGTGAGACCGATAGATCTTTTAGGACATGTGGAACACCTAATGACCCTTGTAGATTAGTATTCATTGTGGTATCAATTAAAAATAATCCCTAACTTAACTGAGACATCAGTTGGTAGGATGAGTTCTTGGAATTGTATGACATAGTGACACGTAATGTGTAACGGTACAATTTAGATTTGTTTGTGATTAATGAAAAGACTACCATTGATTGCTAAATTCTACATGTATCGATGTTATCTATCCATTATTGCTTCATCCTAATGTTCGCATTAGTGATGCAACCATTTGAACAAGTACTCATCTTGATTTGAGTTACGTCGTGGATTATTCTTTTCGAGCGCCAGCAAGGTCATGAACCTCATGATTATTTGGCTAATGCTCATTTCCTAGCATATTGTAGTTAGTTCTTGGTGAACAACTTTTCATCACTCTTTTGCAGATCACTCATTGTTCTTATAAGATAAAATATTATCCCTTGAGAAAAAATGAATTTTCATCACTATAAGGATTATTCAAAGCGAGATTTATAAGTAATCGTCATCGAAATGAAGTTGTTTATGAAACACCTTGGAGAACTTAATTGTTTTCATAACAAAGAAAATCTTTGTAAATTTATTTTTGATTCTTATATAAGAATTAAGAAAGAAATGTTTTTATTATAAACATGATGATAAAATTTTGACGAACTGAGTATTGCATCGTTAATCTTGAAATTGTATATAGTTGCGCACCTACATACAATTTGGAATGGACCATGCAAAGCTGATTAGTAGTCACCATAAAACTGATTAATAAACACTACACTTTCTTTAAAGATTGTGAAAGATTAAATTTTATGAGATCTGCAAGAAGTGAAAAATAGGGACATAGTGTTAGGGACACCTACATATGTGCCTGTAGCATCTATTCTTCTGAGTCGAATTTACTCATCTATGGAAATTGTCTTATTTGACAATTGACAATTCTTTATTGTCTAATTCTCTCATAGTGAGATTCTTAGGAAAAGTATCTGATTACCGAGTGTTGATACCCGACTGGATGTATCGACGTTCCTATCATTTCTTTTGATTAGATTTCATTTGAATGACATGGGTAACGATCCGAGGAGCTTTCAAATGCGTACTCAAATTATGAAAACATGGGATATATTCATATTCATTAAATATTTTCGTCTGTATCTGATTTGAAATTCTCTCGCGTAGATTATGCGTTGACCTTACTCTTTAATGGTAGTTATGTCTCCATATATCCTTGAATTTGTGAAGGATTATGAGTTATTATTAGTCTTTTGAGAAGTTAACATCTTATCAATGGTAATAAACTGGAAAGTTGATAGTGCCAGTAGAATGGATTGATTGATTATGACATGACGACATTGTCTTAATTGATGAAAACTCGAGTAGAATTCCCCTAAATGATAAGATGTTGATTATCAAAAGTAATCTAAATAATTCCCAATAGGTGGCTGTATCCTGCATTTAGACTTGAAATTTTACCATGAATGGTTGTGAACTAGTCATAGATATTGTAATCTAGAAGAACTTAAAAGTGAATTTATTAAAAGATGTTTCTGTTATCTGAAACTTTAGGAGGTATTTGCTGGGGAATTACCTAGACTTTCGCCATTAAGGCAAGTTGAATTTGGAATTGATTATATTCCTGGTGCTGCACTTGTGTCATGTGCACTGTACGTCAGCACCATCTGAATTAAAAGAATTACCCTACAACTGAGAGAGTTGTAGGAGAAGAATTTTATTCTACCAAGTTCGTCATCATGAAGAGTTATGGTGTTATCATTCCTTTTATTTGTTGATTACCGTGAACTAAGTAAACTGACGATCGAAATCGATATCCACTACCTAAGATAATAGATTTCTTCGATCATTTACAAGGTTCTAGCGTATGTTTTAAAGATTTGATCCACGGCATGGTTATCATCAACTTCGCGTCCGCGAAAAAGATTATCTGTAACACCCCCAAATTTACATAATTCAATACAGCGGAAGACTCGTTGGTGTTACGGGATAACACATTACTCACATCATAGACAACGCATAAAAATCGCGTCGTTAGATAATAAAGCATTTCCATTTATAAATATCAAATTTACATAGATCCCAAGTCATACTATTTCATACAAGTTTTACAAAACATTTGAATGGAAATTTGTTAATTAAGTGCGGGCCATGAATTCTTGTTGTCTTCCCGAGAATTACCTTCAAGTACCTGAGATAAAACATGTTAAAAGAAAAGGTCAGCGAAAACGCCGAGTGAATTCATAGAGTTTAATGAAATCCATCAATATAATATCGGTATAAAATTATTACTGAAAATCATTTTGTACAAATCATTGTAATAGGCCATAAAATAGCCATAGTCATTTTATACAAATCCTTATCAAAAATTATAATATAGGCTTTCGCCTTCAAAATCATTACACGAACCAATGTCGTAAAAATATCATACAATACGTTTTTATAACGTCGTGTAGAGTTAAATAAAAACCGTTATATGAATATGGTTATGTAAAACCAAAACACAAACACAATATCAATAATATGACCCCGTATTGCTAGTCAGGCAATATATTATAATTCGGTGCGTATAGCAGTATTTCGTTAATTGGATTATTATAAGCCGCATGACACTGTTACCTTACTACAACAAACAACGGGTAGCTAGCCCGAAACTCAAATTTCCCATCTAAATTAGCGTGTCGTCACAATAATCACGCTTGTGTAAATCTTCTCATACATAAATTCGCTTACCAATCAATGTGGCACGACGGGGATCAACCGTCAAGGCGCGAACTGGGGTGATCGTCCCCAAATAGTACTATTGTATGCATAAGCGTCTACCAAATCCCGGTAGTTCACAATTCATGCTAATGGGACTTTTATTGACATAACCTAACTTTAATAATCCATTTCGTTTCATCTATCGGGTCATATAATCATACATCGGGTCATACCATCATTCGGGTCCAAATAATTAAACAAATAATCGGGACAAATGGTGTCCTATTTTATAAAAACTAATATGTTATCTCCCTCGCGGGTTTATAAAACATTTCATAAAAACATTTAAAATGCGAGGCTATGAACTCACGTTGATGTGGGAAGGCGGTTATCGGCGATTTGGATGTACGGTACGTGCTTCAATCACAGAAACCTAGACAAATAATACTCGTCTTAGACTTTTGTACAATGATTTATAAAAATAACAATTATATACATATGATGATTTTATACATATGATGATGATCAAGTGGGTTTATATATTCTTATTTACTCATTTTAGTGTCTATGTATTGGTAACTTTTTACTAGTTTACTAGTTTTACCTATTTACATGTTTTAGGCCTAATAAGCCTATCATAAGTCCATTACCTTATATTAGTCTATTATAAACCTTTTTATCAGTATTATACTTTACATGTTGGGCCCAAATGGGTTAAGCCCAATAAGTAAGTTTATAAGTGTTTTACCAACTAGTCGGGTTTATAGTCCAATAAGGCTACTTTGGCCCGTTAATGTTTACATGTTGTAAAGCTCGGGTTTTATCGGTTTTTACTTGTTATATAAGTTTATATATCAGTATGTGAGTTTATAAGAGTTTACATTAGACGGGTCCGACCGTCTAAGTTTTATTTGACAAAAACGTTAATCTTTCGGTTTTAGCCGAAAAGACGTAAAAATCATGTTTATAGTTTTATAACTTATAAAACTTATCAAACTACCATTTTTATAAAATGTCCATTTATTTATCTTTATACATATTTATATAAATGTAATATATAAGTTAGTGGGTTTTAATTCACATTTTATACTATATTTATTTGAGTGCTATTATAATACTATTATACTTTAATTTCCCAAAATCTGATTTTTACTTTCACTTTCACTATTTTTACCATATCGTGAGTTCTACAAGGAGATAGAAGCTCATTTTTGGACACCATAAACTAAATGATATGTGATACAATTAACTTAGTTTTAGCTACTGCTAAATCCAACTCTAAATATCCCTAACAGTCCGTCCAAAACTGACTATTCAGATTGGTACTTCAATTTTGTTTTAATCATATCTCACTCATTATAATGATTCCATTGTATGGCCAACTCTCACATGTGTACAATGCCTAATAATTACTGTATATTGATTCCACTTTGCCATTTTATCAGTTTAACATGTGGTTAGTTACTGTTTTTATACAGCCATCATATTTAGCAAGATTTTAACCTTGTTACTTATGGTTTTCCATCTTTTTAACCATATTTATCAACACCAAATCCCCACACAATATTTTTATCATCATATATTCATCATATACATATACAATAGGAAAGAAAATACATGATTACATAATCAAAATAACAAGAGGATGGGAAGAACAATCTTTATACCACCAAGATGATGTAGGTTGTGATCAAGACATGGATTTTGATGGAAGAACTTGTGATAGATCAACACCAATCTTCAAGGCCACCAATACTTGTAAACTCCATGTAGAAATTAGCCCTTTTACATCACCAAATCACCTCCTTGGATGTTAGAATCACCTCCAATCTTCAAGACTTCAAAGGAGCATCATCATGTGTATGAATAACACATGAATTTATGGTTAAAATAGATCAAATGAGGGTTGTTTTTGAGGATTGTGGGACGAAAATGAGAGAGAGAGGAAGGGAGGATTAGTGGTTTTCCATATACAAATGAAGAAATGGTTTGTGTTAGATTGTTTTGTTTGTTGGATAGCTTACTTGTTAAGCTTAGGCTAACAAGTGTAGCTAGTAAGCCTACAAACTTGACACCTCATGGTGTTGAGTCAATGTTTTGGCCGTCCCATGTTAGTGGGGTGGGGAAAAACTTGTTTTGTCTCATCCCACTAATTTACGGGTAGTCCTCGATTCTACTTTCCTTGATTTGCGTGCCCTTGGGTCGTTTTACGAAAAACGTTTTTATAAATTATGAGTCAACGGCACAAAACGAATCTAATAAAAATTGTCTCATCAAAAACGGAGTTCGAAAACGTAAATACGTAATCCTAAGGTTTCCGGTTTAGTCATAAAGGACGTTAAATTATAATCGTATGTCCTAATGTCTTCTCATAAATTTGTGAGTTTATGAACCAACACAAATATAAGATCTCAAAATAATATTCACGGACAAATTTATTTTCTGAAATGTCGGACTGTCACCAAAGACGGTCTATGCGAACGTGAGCACGTAACATAGAATTCTCAAGTTTAGACGTAGTCGATGTACTTCAAGACGTAAATCCAAATTACTTCCAAAAATAAGTGAGTTCATAATGTAACATAAAAATAATGTTTTTAAATAATACTTGAGAATAAAATATCAACCATAAATTGATGGATTGTCACAGCATTTACCCCTAAACAGGATCTTTGTCCTCAAAGATCATCTTATCTTACTACTTGCTTCTTATAGAGTTAAAGCCATGTGGGTATTTCCTCCACATTCGGTCTTTTCTCACAAGTGTAATTCATTACAATACGCGAGTTTCATCAAACATAACTACGGGAATAAGATCAGGCTTAATGTTGACTTACTTTCTCTATCCATGATGTTCACGGGTTTTTGATGAATGCAACTTTTCGCCGATCTAAACTTTACTAACAAACAATCAGATTCTTACTTGATAGACATTTCATCAAGTTCGATATACGAAACATAATTCACACAGCTCTTGAAGTCCTAGGGTAGATCCAGTTTATAGGCCTTTCAAATCAATCTTTTACATCATCTCAATTGTCCCATACAACGTGGACTTATATCCCATGATCTTTTAGATCATCAATTCATTATTCCATGGTTAAACTTTTTGGCATAACTTCGCTACCCATCTGGCACTTCAAGATCTACATTTCATATTCATATAACCTCCTGCCCACTACTGGAAGTCAATAATCAAATCCTAATTTCAACAATCAATTCAGGTCTCGCGGGTCGGGTATTTGTAAGGTTAGGTTTGTCATCATAGGAAACCTTAAACCTAAAGGACATGTCCAACTCACAATGGGTGTATGTCGGGTGTCTTCATCCCAACTCCTGCTAACAGATGCTCTTATGTTTAGATCCTAACAAGATTCGATCTCGATCCTAACACGATAATTATCAATGATATTCTCTACAAAGGAAAGAGATTATACGGTTTATTACCAAAGGTCAATCATTTAAGCATAAAACAACGCTTCTAGTATTTTGTATCGTTACTTTACCTCGTCCCTTCGATTGGGGTGGTAAACAGTACTCTCATCAAGGTTCGTTCCAAATGACTTCTGAGCAAATCTCTAGAAATTCGATGCGAAGCGAGGATCTTGATAGAGATGATCGATATATGCACACTATATTTACACAACTCCTTTAAATACAAAAGAGTCAATTTCTTCATCGAGAATCTATCATTAACAGGAATGGTATTAGCAGATTTGGTCAGTCTGTCGACGATGACCCAAATTGAATCAAATTCAGATGATGACCTTTGCAATAGTTAGAGGTTTACTAATGGATGGGGCGATGTCTGACTTCATAATTTCCCATCTGTACAACTTCCTCAGATAAAGATACATTTAATCAGAAATGACATGAATAGAATACTTAATCTTACGAGATTCCAACATGACTATATCTCACAATCCTCCATATTTAGACAACCACAAGCAGCCTTTAAAACTTTTAACGCCATGGGCTCCTCAATTCTAATGGTTCATGTTAACCGCGAAACCACTTTTTATTATCTATATTATCCTTTTTACAAGCATCGACTATATTTTAAATTGCTCGGCAATTTATTTTGCACATTCATTATTAAGGAACACATCCTAATTGATTCTTTATCCTTTCTATATAATGTGTCAATATCTACATTCACCTTTCCTGATGAACTAATTAACATGACCACAATTTACTCAGAAATTCTTTCTTCATATTTTCTATGTTTTGGTTTCGTCTCAACTATTATCTTTATTAGTTTCGCTCAATCCGATGTTTAAAGCGTCGATAATTATTACAAGTAATTAAATAATAAATATTTAATTTTTTTTATGAAACGTAAACGTAAAAGTTTTTAAATTTTCTCAGTTTGTCCAATTATATAAAAATGTTCAAAATAAATTTGAATTTAATTAACACAATTTTTGTTGATTTATCAAAAATAATTAGTAAGATCCGTAAATGTTCAAAAAATCTTTGTTTATACTTTGGTCAAAATTTTCTTAGTTGAAAAGCAAAAATTTTCGTTTCGAATTCCAAGTCATGGTTAAAATGGTTTCCCCAATCCTTCTTAAGTTGTCTTAAGGTATGCAAAAACATTTACCCCTAAACAGGAGTTTAGTTAAATGTTTTGGGTATAAGGGAATAATCCCTTAAAAATCCTTTGTTAAAACATTTTTCAAAACATATTTGCACCTCCTTTTTGGTAAAACCCAAAGTCTTAAAAGGGCTCTAAATTTTTGAAGAGTCAATATAGATTCCATTATCTTATTAATCACACGGTCAAATAATGTAAAGGATTAAGTCTTTAACCACATGTTAAATACTCAAGGTACAATTTTTCATTGTTCGGCCAATTCAGGGCTGTTTATAAATAATTATTAACTCATTCTTATTCTTATAAATAAACAAATGGTCCTTAATGATCATAAGCATGAATTTATCAAATTACAGCCTACACACGTGATTCACCAAATTTATGAATGTTACATGTGTATTAGTCAATCCAAACGAAATCACGTGAAACTCATAATGTTCATTACAAGTTCTGGATGTACTGATTGGAGTAGATAATCTTTTTCGCGGATGCGAAGTTGATGATAACCATGTTGTGGATCAAATTCCTGAATATACGCTAGAACCTTGTAAATGATCGAACAAATCTATCATCTTGGGTAGTGGATATAGATTTTTAATCGTCAATTTACCTAGTTCATGGTAATTCAACAAATATAAGGAATAATAACACCATAGCTCTTCATAATGACGAGTCTGGTAGAATAAAAGCTTTCCCCGACAACTCTCTTAGTTGTATGGTAATTCCTTTAATTCAGATGGTGCTGACGTACAGTGCACACACCACGGGTACAGCACCAGGAATATAATCAATACCAAATTCAACTTGCCTTAATGGGGAAAGTCTAGGTAATTCACCAGCAAATACCTCCTAAAGTTTCAAACAACGGAAACATCTTTTAATAAATTCATATTAGGTTCTTCTAGATTACAATATCTATAACTAGTTCACCACCATTCATGGTATAATTTCAAGTCTAAATGCAGAATATGGCCATCCATCAAGAATTATTTGGATCACTTTTGATAATCAACATCTTATCATTTAGGGGAATTCTATTCGAGTTCCCATCAATTAAGACAATGTCGTCATGTCATAATCAATCAATCCATTCTATTGGCACTATCAACTTTTTTCAGTTTTATTGCCGTCAATAAGATGTGAACTTCTCAAAAGACTAATAATAACTTATAATCCTTCACAAGTTCAAGGATATCTGGAGACATAACTAACCTTAAAAGAGTAAGGTCAACGCATAATCTACGCGAGAGAATTTCAAATCAGATACAGACAAAAACATTAACGAATATGAATATATCCCATGTTTTCATAAATTGAGTACGCATTCGAAAGCTCCTGGAATCGTTACCCAGGTCATTCAAATGAAATCAAATCAAAAGAAATGATAGGAACGTCGATACATCCAGTCGGGTATCAACACTCGGTAATCAGATACTTTTCCTAAGAATCTCACTACGGGAGAATTGGAAAAGAAAGAATTGTCAATTGTCAAATAAGACAATTTCCACAGATGAGTAAATTCGATTCAGAAGAATAGATGCTACAGGCACATATGTAGGTGTCCCTAACACTATGTCCCTATTTTTCACTTCTTGTAGATCTCATAAAATTTAATCTTTCACAATCTTCAAAGAAAATTTAGTGTTTATTAATAATTTCATGGTGACTACTAATCAGCCTTGCATGGTCACTTCCAAATTGTATGTAGGCGCGCAACTATATACAATTTCAAGATTAACGATGCAATACTCAGTTCGTCAAAATTTTATCATCATGTTTATAATAAAAACCTTTTCGTGCTTAATTCTTAAATAAGAATCAAAAATAAATTTACAAAGATTTTCTTTGTTATGAAAACAATTAAGTTTTCTAAGGTGTTTTATAAACAACTTTACTTCGATAACGATTATTTATAAGTCTCACTTTAAATAATCCATATAGTGATGAAAATTCAATTTTCTCAAGGGATACTGTTTTAACTTATAAAAACAATGAGTGATCTGCAAAAGAGTGATGAAAAGTTGTTCACCAAGAACTAACTACAATATAATAGGAAATGAGCTTAGCCAATTAATCATGAGGTTCATGACCTCGATGGCACTCAGGAATACAAAGAGAATAATCCACAACGTAACTCAATTCGAGATGAGTACTTGTTCAATGGTTGCATCACTAATGCGAACATTAGGAACAACCAAGAAAAGATAGATAACATCGATACATGTATGATTTAGCAATCAAAGGTAGTATTTTTCATTAATCACAAACAAGTCAAAATTGTACCGTAACACATTATGTGTCACTATGTCACACAATTCTCAGAACTCATCCTACCAACTGATGTCTCAGTTAAGTTAGGGATTTTTAAAAGATACCATAATGAATACTAATCTACAAGAGTCATGGGGGTTCCACCTATCCCGGAAGATCCATCGGTCCCTATTCAGAAGAAGATTTCTTTAATTTATTTCCTGGACACTGGGCATCCTCATTAGTGAACAATGGCCTAGGAAAAACCCTTAACACAAACTAACAATCATTTAAAACCTTATAATTAATTCACAGAACTTAACGAATTCCTCTTAACAATCTCATTTTCCATACGGGTTAAATTTTACTTTATTCAAGTTTTAACCAACTTATACTCAATGCGATATCCTACTTCATTCTCCAATACTTTCAAACTTATTCTTAGGCCTTAATAGGGCAATAAAAGCTCGATATGTATAACACTTAATTTCAAATCCTATATCTCCTTCATCAATACTTATCAAATAAGTCACTAGTATGAAATGATTCATACATTCAATCAGGCTTCTCGAAAAGGTACTAGTGGCATGAGACTTTTGGGTAATGGTTCCAATGACAGCCTCAAGTACAACATTCACCCTTTCGATTTTAAATTTAAAAATTGGGTGACAACGAATCAGATGCCATCTTTCTAGGTGGTAACGTTTTGTCAAACTCCAGTCTATAAGAAAAGATCGTCATGACATCGATATCAGTTTTAATCTTGCCAATTCTTCTTCAATCACAATCAACTAATATCTACATTTCTACGAATATCAACCATTTTGTTGGGATCATAAATATCCACAACTTGGTTTAGATCTAGAATAGCTAGAATTCCTACGGGAATAGCTTCGATTGATTTGCTAGGGGAGTTAGGGTTTCTTGTGACAAACTACGTCGTATAAATACCTCGTATAAATATAGAAATAATCATCAAACAATCATGTAATCAAATTACATCATATGTATATATATAATCCAAGTTATTTTGAGAAAAATGTTTATAGTTAAAAGATTTTGAAATGTTATATTCAAAACCTTGGTTTTAAAAATATTTCGTTCTCTATAACGAGACCTCTGATACCAAACTGTAACACCCCCAAATTTACACAATTCAATACAGCGGAAGACTCGTTGGTGTTACGGGATAGCACATTACTCACATCATAGACAACGTATAAAAATCGCGTCGTTAGATAATAAAGCATTTCCATTCATAAATATCAAATTTACATAGGTCCCAAGTCATACTATTTCATACAAGTTATACAAAACATTTGAATGGAAATTTTTTATTAAGTGCGGGCCATGAATTCTTGTTGTCTTCCCGAGAATTACCTTCAAGTACCTGAGATAAAACATGTTAAAAGAAAAGGTCAGTGAAAACGCCGAGTGAATTCATAGAGTTTAATGAAATCTATCAATATAATATCGGTATAAAATTATTACCGAAAATCATTTTGTACAAATCATTGTAATAGGCTATAAAATAGCCATAGTCATTTTATACAAATCCTTATCAAAAATCATAATATAGGCTTTCGCCTTCAAAATCATTATACGAACCAATGTCGTAAAATTATCATACAATACGTTTTTATAACGTCGTGTAGAGTTAAATAAAAGCCGTTATATGAATATGGTTATGTAAAACCAAAACACAAACACAATATCAATAATATGACCCCGTATTGCTAGTCAGGCAATATATTGTAATTCGGTGCGTATAGCAGTATTTCGTTAATTGGATTATTATAAGCCGCATGACATTGTTACCTTACTACAACAAACAATGGGTAGCTAGCCTAAAACTCAAATTGCCCATCTAAATTAGCGTGTCGTCACAATAATCACGCTTATGTAAATCTTCTCATACATAAATTCGCTTACCAATCAATGTGGCACGACGGGGATCAACCGTCAAGGCGCGAACTGGGGTGATCGTCCCTAAATAGTACTATTATATGCATAAGCGTCTACCAAATTCCGGTAGTTCACAATTCATTCTAATGGGACTTTTGGTGACATAACCTAACTTTAATAGTCCATTTCATTTCATCTATCGGGTTATATAATCATACATTGGGTCATACCATCATTCGGGTCCAAATTAATAAACAAATAATCGGGACAAATGGTGTCCTATTTTATAAAAACTAATATGTTATCTCCCTCGTGGGTTTATAAAACATTTCATAAAAACATTTAAAATAATGCGAGGCTATGAACTCACGTTGATGTGGGAAGGCGGTTATCAGCGATTTGGATGTACGGTACGTGCTTCAATCACGGAAACCTAGACAAATAATACTCGTCTTAGACTTTTGTCCAATGACTTTATAAAAATAAAAATTATATACATATGATGATTTTATACATATGATGATGATCAAGTGGGTTTATATATTCTTATTTACTCATTTTAGTGTCTATGTATTGGTAACTTTTTACTAGTTTACTAGTTTTACCTATTTACATGTTTTAGGTCTAATAAGCCTATCATAAGTCCATTACCTTATATTAGTCCATTTTAAACTTGTATTATCAGTATTATACTTTACATGTTGGGCCCAAATGGGTTAAGCCAAATAAGTAAGTTTATAAGTGTTTTACCAACTAGTCGGGTTTATAGTCCATTAAGGCTACTTTGGCCCGTTAATGTTTACATGTTGTAAAGATCGGGTTTTATCGGTTTTTACTTGTTATATAAGTTTATATATCAGTATGTGAGTTTATAATAGTTTACATTAGACGGGTCCGACCTTCTAAGTTTTATTTGACAAAAACGTTAATCTTTCGGTTTTAGCCGAAAAGACGTAAAAATCATGTTTATAGTTTTATAACTTATAAAACTTATCAAACTACCATTTTTATAAAATGTCCATTTATTTATCCTTATACATATTTATATAAATGTAATATATAAGTTAGTGGGTTTTAATTCACATTTTATACTATATTTATTTGAGTGCTATTATAATACTATTATACTTTAATTTCCAAAAATCTGATTTTTACTTTCACTTTCACTATTTTTACCATATCTTGAGTTCTACAAGGAGATAGAAGCTCATTTATGGACACCATAAACTACATGATATGTGATACAATTAACTTAGTTTTAGCTACTGCTCAATCCAAATCTAAATATCCCTAACAGTCCGTCTAAAACTGACTATTCAGATTGGTACTTCAATTTTGTTTTAATCATATCTCACTCATTATAATGATTTCATTGTATGGCCAACTCTCACATGTGTACAAGACCTAATAATTACTGTATATTGATTCCACTTTGCCATTTTGTCAGTTTAACATGTGGTTAGTTACTGTTTTTATACAGCCATCATATTTAGCAAGATTTTAACCTTGTTACTTATGGTTTTCTATCTTTTTAACCATATTTATCAACACCAAATCCCCACACAATATTTTTATCATCATATATTCATCATATACATATACAATAGGAAAGAAAATACATGATTACATAATCAAAATAACAGGAGGATGGGAAGAACAATCTTTATACCACCAAGATGATGTAGGTTGTGATCAAGACATGGATTTTGATGGAAGAACTTGTGATAGATCAACACCAATCTTCAAGGCCATGTAAACTACATGTAAAAATCAGCCCTTGTACATCACCAAATCACCTCCTTGGATGTTAGAATCACCTCCAATCTTCAAGACTTCAAAGGAGCATCATCATGTGTATGAATAACACATGAATTTATGGTTAAAATAGATCAAATGAGGGTTGTTTTTTAGGATTGTGGGACGAAAATGAGAGAGAGAGGAAGGGAGGATTAGTGGTTTTGCATGTACAAATGAAGAAATGGTTAGTGTTAGATGGTTTTGTTTGTTGGATAGCTTACTTGTTAAGCTTAGTCTAACAAGTGTAGCTAGTAAGCTTACAAACTTGACACGTCATGGTGTTGAGTCAATGTTTTGGCCGTCCCATGTTAGTGGGGTGGGGAAAAACTTGTTTTGTCTCATCCCACTAATTTATGGGTATTCCTCGATTCTTGTTTCCTCGATTTGCGTGCCCTTGGGTCGTTTTACGAAAAACGTTTTTATAAATTATGAATCAATGACACAAAGCGAATCTAATAAAAATTGTCTCATCAAAAACGGAGTTCGAAAACGTAAATACGTATTCCTAAGGTTTCCAGTTTAGTCGTAAAGGACGTTAAATTATAATCGTAAGTCCTAATCTCTTCTCGTAAATTTGTGAGTTTATGTACCAACACAAATTTAAAATCTCAAAATAGTATTCACGGACAAATTTATTTTCTGAAATGTCGGACTGTCACCAAAGACGGTGTATGTAAACGTGAGCACGTAACGTAGAATTCTCCAGTTTAGACGTAGTCGATGCTACTTCAAGACGTAAATCCAAATTACTTCCAAAAATAAGTGAGTTCATAATGTAACATTAAAATAATGTTTTTAAATAATACTTGAGAATAAAATATCAACCATAAATTGACGGATTGTCACATTATCTATTCCAATAACTACATCCAGAACTTGTAATGAACATTATGAGTTTCATGTTATGTCGTTTGGATTGACCAATGCACATGTAGTATTCATAAATTTGATGAATCATGTGTGTAGGCTGTAATTTGATAAATTCATGCTCGTGATCATTAAGGACCATTGGTTTGTTTCTAAGAATAAGAATGAGTTAATAATTATTTATAGACTGCCCTGACGTGGCCGAACAATGAAAACATGTACCTTGAGTATTTAACATGTGATTTAAGACTTAATCCTTTATATTAATTGACCGTGTGATTAATAGATAATGGAATATATTGACTCTACAAAAATTAGAGCCATTTAAGATTTTGGGTTTTACCAAAAAGAAAGTGCAAATATGTTTTGACAAATATTTTATCAAAGGATTTTTAAGGGATTATCCCCTCATACCCAAATCATTTAACTAAACTCCTGTTTAGGGGTAAATGTTTGTGCATACCTCAAGACAACCTAAGAGGGATTGAGGAAACCATTTAAACCATGACTTGAAATTTGAAACGATAATTTACGCTTTTCAACTAAGAAAATTTTGACCTAAGTATAACCAAAGATTTTTCGAACATTTACGAATCTTATTAATTATTTTCAATAAATCAACCAAAAATTGTGTTAACTAAATTCAAATTTATTTTGAACATTTCTTTTATATAATTGGTCGAACTGAGAAAATTGAAATTTTTAAGTTTACGTTTCATAAAAATTAAATATTTATTATTTAACTACTAGTAATACTTATCTATGCTTTAAACGTCGAATCGAGCAAAACTGATAAAAATGATAGTTGAGACGAAATTAAAAATTAGAAAATATGAAGAAAGAAATTCTGAGTGAATTGTAGTCATGATAATTATTTCATCAGGAAGGTGAATGTAATTACTAACATATTATGTAGAAAAGATAAAGAATCAATTAGGATGTGTTCCTTAATAATGACTGTGCAAAATAAATTGTTGAACAATTTAAAATAAACGATGTTTGTAAAAAGGATAATATAGATAATAAAAAGGGGTTCGCGGCTAATGTGAACCATTAGAATTGAGAAGCCTATGGCGTTAAATGTTTTAAAAGCCACTTGTGATTGCCTAAATATGGAGGATTTTGAGATTTAGTCATGTTGGAATCTCATAAGATTAACTATTCTATTCATGCCATTTCTGATTTAATGTAACTTTATTTGAAAAAGTTGTACTGATGGCAAATTATGAAGGCAGACATCGCCTCATACATTAGTAAATGTCTAATTATTGCAAAGGCCATCATCTGAATTTGATTCGATTTGGGTCATCATCGACAGACTGACCAAATCTGCTAATATCATTCTCGTTAATGATAAATTCTTGATGAAGAAATTGACTCTTTTGTATTTAAAGGAGTTGTGTAAACATGGTGTCCCTGTATCGATCATCTCTATCAAGATTCTCGCTTCGCATCGAATTTCTAGAGATTTGCTCAGAAGTCATTAAGAACGAATCTTGATGAAGAGTACTGTTTACCACCCCAATCGAAGGGACGAGGTAAAGTAACGATACAAAATACTAGAAGTATTGTTTTATGTTTGAATGATTGATCTTTAGTAATGAACCGTATAATCGTTTTCCTTTGGAGATATTATTATTGATAATTATCATATTAGGATCAAGATCGAATCTGGTGAGGATCTATATAAGAGCATCTATAAGCCGGAGTTGGGTTGAAGACACTCGACATACGCCCATTGTGAGTTGGACATGTCTTTTAGGTTTAAGGTTTCCTATGATGATGAACCTAACCTTACAAAATACCCGACCCGCGAGACTTGAAATGATTATGGAAATTAGGATTTGATTATTGACTGCCAGTAGTGGGCAGGAGGTTATGTGAATATGAAGTGTAGATCTTGAAGTGCAGGATGGGTAGCGAAGTTATGCCAAAACATTTCACCTTGGAAAAATGAATAGATGATATGAAAGATCATGGGAAATAAGTCCCCATTGTATGGGATCATTGAGATGATGTAAAAAGTTGGTTGAAAGGCATATAAGCTGGATCTACCCTAGGACTTCAAAGGCTGCGTGAATTATGATTTGTATATCTAACTTGATAAAATGTCTATCAAGTGAAAATCTAACTATTCCTTAATGAAGTTTAGATCGGCGAAAAGTTGCATTCATCAAAAACCCGTGAACATAATGGATAGAGAAAGTAAGTCAACATTAAGCCTGATCATATTTCCGTAGTTATGTTTGATGAGACTCGCGTATTGTAATGAATTACACTTGAGAGAAAAGACCGAATGTGGAGGAAATACTCACATGGCTTTAACTCTATAAGAAGCGAGTAGTAAGATAAATTGATCTTTGAGGACAAAGATCCTATTTAGGGGTAAATAATGTGTCAATCCGTCAATTTATGGTTGATATTTTATTCTCAAGTATTATTTAAAAGCATTATGCAAATGTTATATTATGAAATCACTTATTTTTGGGAAGAAATTTAGGTTTACATCTTGAAGTAGCATCGACTACATCTAAACCGGAGGATTCTACGTTACGTGCTTACGTTTACATACACCATTTTTGGTAACAGTCCGACATTTCAGGAAATAAATTTATCTGTGAATATTATTTTGGGATTTTAAATTTGTGCTGGTTCATAAACTCACAAATTTACGAGAAGAGATTATGACTTACGAGTATAATTTAACGTCCTTTACGACTAAACCGGAAACCCTAGGATTACGTATTTACGTTTTTGATGAGACAATTTTTATTAGATTCGTTTTGTGCCATTGATTCATAATTTATTAAAACGTTTTTCCTAAAACGACCTGAGGGAACGCAAATCGAGGAAACTAGAATTGAGGAGTACCCGTAAATTAGTGGGATGAGACAAGCAACCTAACAAAACCATTCAACATTAAACCACTTCCTCACTTTTCTACATGCAAAACAACTCACAACTCACTCTTGTTCTCTCTCTATGAACGTCCCATATACCCTCATAAACCACCATTTGATTAAAAATTCTACCATGAATCATGTGTTTAACTTACACAAGATGAAAACCCTTTGAAGATATGAAGATTGGAGGTGATCTTAACATGTGAAAAGGAGTTTTCTTGGAGGTCTTTGGGCTGATTTTCAAGAAGGAGTTTAGGGCTGATTTCATGGAGGTGTTCATCCATTTGAAGGACTCAAGGAGTTGCCTTGCTAAAGTTGAAGATTTGGTAACAAGGAACCAAGCCTTGTTCATCAAAATCCCATCTTTTCATCATCTTGGTGGTATAGAGATTATTTCTGCCTATCATCTTGTTATTTTGAATATGTAATCTTGTATTTTATTCATTTATGTATATGTATATGATGATGAATGATGATCAAAATATTATGTGGGGATTTGGTGTGGATAGATTTGGTTAAAAAGATTGAAAACTACAAGAAAAAATGTTAAAATCTTGCTTAAAATAGTAGGCTGTATAAAACATTAAACAACCTTATGATAAACTGATAAAATGATATAGATAAATTGATATACAGTAAGTATTAGGACTTGTACACATGTGAGAGTTGTTCATGCAATGGAATCATCAAAATGAGTGAGATATGATCAAAACAAAATTAGTATACCAATCTGAATAGTCTGTTTTGTAGGGACTGTTAAGAATACTTAGACATGGATTGAGCAGTAGCTATAGCTAACTTATTTGTATCACATAATATGAAGTTTATGTCATCCAAAAATGAGCTTCTATCTCCTTATAGAACTCAAGATATGATAAAAATGGTGAAAGTGAAACTAATAATAAGATTTTGTGAAATTAAAGTTTAATAGTATTATATAAGCACACAAAATAATATTGTATAAAATGTGAAATTAAAACCCACTAACTTATATATTTCATTTATATAAATATGTATAAGGATAATAAATGGACATTATATAAAAATGGTAGTTTGGTAAGTTTTATAAGTTATAAAAACTATAAACATGATTTTTACGTCTTTTCGGCTAATACCGTAAAATTAACGTTTTTCGTCAATTAAAACTTAGATGGTCGGACCCGTCTAATGTAAACTTTTTAAAAGTCATATACTGATATATAAGTACTCAATACAAGTAAAAACCGATAAAACTCGAGCTTTACAACATATAGACATTAACGTGCCAAAGTAGCCTTATTGGACTATAAACCCGACTAGTTGTTAAAACACTTATAAACTTACTTATTGGGCTTAACCCATTTGGGCCCAACATGTAAAGTATAATACAGATATTAAAATTATAATTGGGCTAATGAAAAGTATTGGGCTTGTAATAGGCTTATTGGGCCTAAAACATGTAAATAAGTAAAACTAGTAAACTAGTATAAAAGTTACCAATATATAAACGAAAATGAGTAAGCGAGAATGTATAAACCCACTGGATCATCATCATATATATAAAATCATCATATTTATACATAATTGTTATTTTGATAAAGTCATTGGACAAGAGTCTAAGAAAAGTATTATTTGTCTAGGTTTCCGTGATTGAAGCACGTACCGTACATCCGAATTGCCGATAACCCGCTTTCCCACATCAACGTGAGTTCATATCCTCGCACTCTTTTAAATGTTTTTATGAAATGTTTTATAAACCCGCGACGGAGATAACATGTTAGTTTTGATAAAATAGGACACCATTTGTCCCGATTGTTTGTTTATTGATTTGGACCTGAATGATTGTATGACCCGATGTATGATTATATGACCCGATAGATTGAATGAAATGGATTATTAAAGTTAGGTTATGTCACTAAAAGTCCCATTAGCATGAATTATGAACTACCGGGATTTGGTAGACGCTTGTGCATATAATAGTACTATTTGGGGACGATCACCCCAGTTCGCGCCTTGACGGTTGATCCCCGTCGTGCCACATTGATTGGTAAGCGAATTTATGTATGAGAAGATTTCCATAGCGTGATTTTTGTGACGACACGCTAATTTAGATGGGCAAATTGAGTTTCGGGTTAGCTACCCGTTGTTTGTTGTATTAAGGTAACAATGTCATGCGGCTTATAATAATCCAAAAATAACGAAACCACTGCTATATGCATTGAATTACGATATATTGCCTGACTAGCAATACGGGGTCTTATTATTGATATTATGTTCGTGATTTGGTTTTACATAACCATATTCATATAACGGTTTTTATTTAACTTTATACAACGTTATAAAACGTATTGTATGATATTTTTACGACATTGATTCGTATAATGGTTTTGAAGGCGAAAGCCTATATTATGATTTTGATAAGGATTTGTATAAAATGACTTTGGCTATTTTATGGCCTATTACAAAGATTTGTACAAAATGATTTTCGATAATAATTATATACCGATGATATATTGATGGTTTTATTAAACTCTATGAATTCACTCGGCGTTTTCGATGACCCTTTATTTTAATATGTTTTGTCTCAGGTACTTGAAGATAATTCTCGGGAAGACAATAAGAATTCATGGCCCCCACTTAAATAATAATTTCCATTCAAATGCTTTGTAAAACCTGTATGAAATAAAATGATTTGGGACCTATGTAAACTTGATATTTATGAATGGAAATGCTTTATTATTAAACGACGTGATTTTTAAGAGTTGTCTATGATGTGAGTAATGTGCTATCCCGTAACACCAACGAGTCTTCCGCTGTATTGAATTGTATAAATTTTGGGGTGTTACAATCTTGTTTAGCCATAAGATACTTGATAGCCGAATGATCCATATACACTATGCATTTCGTCAAGACGAGATAAGGTCGAAATTTCTAAAATGCATACACCACGGAAAGGAACTCCTTTTCCGTTGTAGTGTATTTAAGTTGAGCCTCGATTATCGTCTTGCTAGCATAGTGAATAGGCAAGAAGTGCTTTTCATGACGTTGCCCCAATACGGTCCCAATAGCGTAGTCACTAGCATCACACATGAGCTCAAAGGGGAGGTTCCAATTGGGAGCAACAAGAATGGGAGCTTCGGTAAGTTTCCTCTTAAGGATTTCAAAGGTTGGTACACAATCTTCGTCAAATACAAAACGTGCCTCTTTTTCAAGGAGATGTGTAATAGGTCGAGAGATCTTTGAAAAATCCTTGATGAATCGACGATAAAAGCCCGCGTGGCCTAGGAAACTCCTAACTCCCTTAACGGTTTTGGGATGAGGTAATTTGGCGATGACGTCTACCTTAGCTTGATCTACCTCAATCCCCGCTTTCGAGACCCTGTGCCCTAAGACGATTCCACTTTTAACCATAAAATGACACTTTTCCCAATTGAGCACAAGGTTGGTTTCCTCACAACGTTTCAACATTCTCTCGAGATTCGACAAACACGAAGTGAACAAATTACCAAACACAGAAAAGTCATCCATGAAGACTTCCATCGTCTTCTCGATCATATCATGAAAAATAGCCATCATGCACCTTTGAAAGGTTCCCGGTGCATTACAAAGTCCGAATGGCATTCTACGATAGGAAAACGTTCCATATGGACACGTAAATGTAGTTTTTTCTTGATCACGAGGATTGATGGGAATTTGGAAGTAACCGGAAAAACCATCTAAAAAGCAATAGAAATCGTTTCCCGCAAGACGCTGCAACATTGGTCCATGAAGGGCAAGGGAACATGGTCTTTTCGAGTGGCTTCATTCAACTTACGATAGTCAATGCACACTCTCCATCTGGTCACGAGTCTAGTGAGAATTAACTCGTTGGCATCGTTGGGCACAACGGTCATTCCTCCCTTTTTAGGGACACAATGATTAGGACTCACCCAAGGGCTATCGAAAATAGGGTAGATCATTCCCGCGTCAAGGAGTTTAAGGACTTCCTTTTTGATGACATCATGAATTTTGGGGTTCACCCTCCTTTGACATTGGATTGCGGGCTTGTAATCCTCCTCCATTAAGATTTTGTGGGTACAAAATTTGGGATCGATCCCCTTAATGTCGGATAACTTCCATGTAATTTCCCCTTTGTGATCCTTTAGAACATCGACAAGTGCGGTTTTTTCATCTTCGCAATAATAACCGGCAACTTGTCGTCCTCCTCCAAATAGACATATTCGAGATGAGGAGGTAAATCTTTCAACTCGAGGATAGGTGATTCCTCAATTCAAGATTTGGGCTCGATACTCATAACCTCCTCGGGTGGAGGAAATGGGAAATCGTTAAGGAAATCCTTGATAATCGAGAAGTCCTCATCGTTGTCGAGGTCTTCGTTACAAGTACGTGGAACATCGAATTCTTCCAACGTAAAACCACCACCTTCAAATGGAGTGAAGGTTGGTGTCGAGTTATCAAGAATGGGATCTAATATAGTGGGATTGCCACTATCTTCATCATCACTAAAACCTAGAACTTCTTGTGAAAATTCCTCACAAACCACGTTAATCATATAAATGAGGTTTATGGTTGCAACGGAATAAACATGAGAAATTTGAGTGTTTTGAGTTGTGTTTATAACAAGCTCCTCGTCGTTGAAACGTAAGGTGATCTTTCTAGCATGAATATCGATCAAAGCCATAGACGTATCAAAAACGAACGACCTAAAATGAGAGGAACTTGAAGATCCGTGGGAATATCGACAACGATAAAGTCTACGGGATAGTAGAACTTTCCCACTTTCACAAAAACGTCTTCCGCCAACCCACATGCGGGAATCGTGGAATGGTCGGCCAACTCGATAGACATTAGTGAAGGAGTAAGATTAGGAAGATTGAGCGACTTGAAGATTGCAAGTGGCATCAAGTTAATGCTAGCACCAAGATCGGCCAAGGCAAAGCATTATTCCATGTCTTGGATTGCACAAGGGATCAAAAATTTACCGGGATCACCGACTTTTTTGAGGTATGCGATTAAGATAAACCGATGAACAACAAGACAATTGGTGCAATTTCTCCTTGTTGTTCAACAAACTCTTAAAGTTAGCGGCAAATCGAGGCATCATGACCAAAGCATCGGCGAAACTCACATTAAAGTGCAAATCACAAAACATTTTCATAAAAAGCTCAAATTGGTAATTGTCGCGCTCTTGATGTTTCTCCTTTCTAAGTCTCAATGGATAGGGCAAAGGTGGTGTGGGTTGAGGCATAGGCATAGCCTTTGGAATCTCGGGTTCCAATGTTGGTAAAGGGTCAACCGTAGGTATGGCATGAGCGGTACTTCGTGGGATTGGAACATGCTCCTTTTGGACCACCACCTCGGGTTCTTCCTCAATTGCTTCCTCCGTAGGAGCAATTGGTTGAGGAGTCGGTTCCTTAAGTGTCTTACCACTACGTGTGGTAATCACTTTCATCTCACCCTTAGGGTTTGATACGGTGTTGCTAGGAAGACTACTCGAAGACGGTTTACACATAATTGCCTAAAACATAGATGAAATTTTATCTTCAAACATGGATTGCCTCTTCTCGGCCTTAATCATTTCTTGTTTAATCTCATGTTGGCCTTGTTCCATTTTTTGTTGGTTTTGTTGTAACCTTGTTACATTCCCTTCCATCTTGTTGGTATGGATTTTAAGCTCATTTGCTAACTCATTTTTCAACTCTTTCTTCAAGTCGTTCTTAAACTCGGATCTTAGGCTAATGATTTCTCTTTGAATGTTGTCAAACCTAGCATCGTTCCCATTAGCGTATTCAACAAATTTATTTGGAAGATCTTTCAACGTTTGCAAACTTTTGTTGTTGTTTTGAAAATCATTTTGATTTTTGTTTGAAACTTGATTATTAGCCCCTTGATTCCCATAGTTTCCCTTGTTGTAATTGTTTTTGAAACCAACTTGATTGTTGCGATAGTTGTTGTTAGCATTTTGATTTGAACCAAAACCCGGTGGAGTCAGTTGATTAGAGTGGGTAACTTGACCGTTTTGGTTGTAAGTTCCCGTGGCCGCGTAGGCACTCGAAGTGTTACCACCGTTGGTAATGCACTCGGAGAAATCATGACCTCCACCACAATACATGCATGAAACCTCAACCTCTTTGGCCGTAGCGGGAGCACTTGGTTCTCCTACTTTGAACTCAATCAAAAGACCTTTAAGCTTATCAAAGATTTTGTTTTCCATGTTCGCCATAATTTGGCAAGCATCGATGGTAGTAGACAAAGAAGGTGAAGCCGAAGACGAAGCCTTACGAACACTAGACGTGCTACGAGGATTATACACCTTAGATCTATTCTCAACTATCACCAAAGCTTCCTCAACCGTTTTACACAAAAAATTACCACCTGCGGCGGCATTTAAATAATCCCTTTCGTGATCATTAAGTCCATTGTAAAACGTGTCAATTTGATGAAAGTCGGAAAAACCGTGATGAGGACATTCATGTAACATTTCTTTAAACCTATTCCAAGCCGTTGAAAAACTTTCATTAAACTCTATGAAAATTTTGAAATCTCGTTTTTCAAATGCGTAGTCTTAGAGGGCGGAAAAAATTGGTTCACAAATTTTGAAACGAGATCCTTCCACGTCAGTATAGAATTAGGTGGCTCTTTCTCTAACCAAATTTTAGCGGGCCCCGCTAAGGAACACGGAAAAAGCATCATCTTAATCGAGTCATTATAGACGTCCCTAAACTTGCAAGTGGCGGTAAGACTATTGAATTGGCGGATATGGTTGTGTGGATTGTCCTTCTCATCACCACGGAATTTGTTGTTTTGGATCATCGACAACAAACCCGTTTTCACTTAAAAATTCTCCGCAAGGTTAGCGGGAATCACAATAGCCTCTCCATAACCCTCGGTGGGTGCTTGAAGTAACTCCATCATAGTACGATTCGCCATGGTTGGTTCCTTTTCTACAATGGGTTCAACAATGGGAGATTCTTCACTAGAAGATGTTTGGTTTCCTTCCTTTTGACGACGTTTACGTGCACGTCTTGCTTTGGAGCGAGTTTGCATAAACGTCACGTACAACGAGGGGATGAGCAAAGAAGATTCTTTTTGGTGTTTTGTATTTTTCAATTTTTTTTTGGTTTTTGATTGTTTTTACTTTTTTGGATTTTTGTGATTGTATTAGGTAGACAAAAATCTACAAATCTCCTCCTTAATTAAATCTCTTGAATAAAGAAGCCTCAAGGAATGAAAACGATTACGTGAAGTGAACGCCTTCGATGACTTTAGAACGTTGGTGGAACACCAAAACGTTCAAGAGGGTTTAATCAAATGAAACCAAGAAAGAATATATGATACTTAATAATACTTTGGGCGGCAAAACCCTCGATTAGCTCTCAAAATCAAATACTCACAAACAAGTGGGGAAACGAGACGGCGGGAAGCACTTAAGAGCCTTTTTCCTTAGGATATATTTTATAATATCCGCCTTATACCCACCTTATAGTTTGTATTTTTCAAAATCGAGCTTCAGAAAGTATTTATCTATTTTTTCCTATTTCTTTGGTTTGTGATTCGAATAAAACGATTGGGTAATGACCTCCCAAGTCAAGGTTGTGATTTCTCACTTTTGGAGTACTTGTGTATTTATTGTTCTACGTATACAATATAGTAATAGTATTCACACAAAAAACGAAAAACCGATAATACGTATTAGTAGAGTGCTACTAATACAATAGATATTATGTCTATATATAAAAACAACAATTGAAAAATCAAAACACAACACGCCTCCCCGGCAGCGGCGCCAAAATGATGTAGATAATTTTTACACACCTTTAGGAAAAGGAGGTAAAATAGTGGAAAGTATTAAGTGTCGGTTTAGGAAAACCAAGCACTAATGACCAATGATAAGTTCGTTTCTCAAGGAGGCTTGTGTGTTGTGTAGAGAAATTATTAGTGATGTGATTATATGATTATGAAGAAGAAAATATAAATAGGATAAGAAGAGAATGACGGTTACGATGACGGATTACACTAAGACGAAAAGGTCGTACACGTAAAACCGTAAAAGCACCAAAATTAAAAATTTACTCTAAAAATTCCTAAAAAATTGCAATAAATCCTAAATAATGTATTAAGAGTTTACAAGAAATCAAAAATCACCCAAACCTTTTATTTAATTAAATAATGATTTTTTAATGCTAATTAAATCCCTAAAATCAATTTAATTAACAAAAAGCCCAAAATGAGTTTTATCACTTTGTAGACTTCTAAAATACCCTAACTTAATTTAAAACTATTTTTGAAAATTTTAAAATTAATTAAAACTATTTAAAAACAATTAAAAATTATTAAAACTTAAAATAATTCTAGAAAATAATTGAAAGACCTTAAAAATATTTGGAAAGTTGTAAAATTCCTAATTAATTGTCTAGAATCTAGGAAAAATTTAAAAACTTAGACAATTAGACTTTTAATTTTTAATAATAAAATAATATTAAATTATTAATAAAAATCCAAAAATCCTAAAAAATTTTAAAAAGTTGCAAACTAGCTAATTTTAACCTAAATAACACAGAAATGAAGTTGAACTTACCTAAATACCCATAATGGGCCTAGAAAATAGGCTAACCCCAAAACAATAACCTTAATGGGCCAAATTGAGCCCAATAAGAAAAAGTTTCTAAAAATGGCCCAAAAAGCACTACTTGACTCAAAGTTTGATTCTGAACAACTTTTTCCAAAGGCCCAAAAGCTGAAAATGTGAAATAAACAAGATTATACCAAACAGCTTATTCTTAATGGGTTTTTTGGCCCATTAAGCTATAAGCTAATGCCATAAGCTCAAATTAGACACACGAGCTTCTTTTGAGCTAAATAAGACTTCTGTAAAAAGAAATTTGAAATAAGCCAAAGGAATAAGCCTGAAAATGCAAATAGCAATCTATAGAAAACGACAAAATAGTCGTTTTTGAGTTCTAGGCTATCCCAAGAGCTGATTCAAATTGCAAAAGCTTTTAAATGACTTAAATAAGGTAAATCAACAAAAAGTTTTCAAATAAGCTGACTCAATAAGCTGGAAAAAGAAAATGAGCACTTATAAAAAAGTCAAATAAGTTGGTTTTCTAGCAAAAAGTCAAAGTCAAAGTCCAATAAGCTCCAGTTCAATCAAATGGGTCAAATAATGAAGATCTATCACAAAAAATAAGTTGTTGCAGGTCTGGATAAGCCAAAATGGCTTATTGATAAGCTGAAAGCAAATTAATACTAGAAGGGGCTAGTTTTGGGTGTTGAGCAGTGGAAACTTTTTCCACTGCTTGACTTGTTGACTTTTTTTGTCTTTAGTAACTTTTTTGGAGATTCAGATTTCACAAAGGCACCCAATTGATCAGTGGATCAAGAGGAGTCAATAACAATCAAAAAATCACAACAAACAACAGCCAATTAATACAGTTTAATCAATTAAGCACTAGATATGACACATACATGAACAAATAAGCAGATTAGGTTCAAAAAGCACTTATAGCACAATTCAGCCAGCCAAACTTAACCAAATGCATACACAAGCAATAATAAACTTAAATAAGCAAGTCTAAACAGGTTTTGATGCAATGATTCAAAGTATTAAGCAAGATTCAAGCACCTTAAGTTACTGATGAACACAAGAACATGCAGTTTTATACTTTTCTGATGCAATTGACCAACAAGCCAAATTCAACCACTCAAATCTATTAAACAGGTTATAATAACTTTTTTTAAACCACTTTTAACCCTAAGCATGCATAAACCCTAAGTGTTTTCAAGATCCTAGGTCAAAACAGTCAAGAACAAAGATTTTATAGCAGATTGTTTGATTTGGTGATTCAAAGCTGAAAACTTGCAGCAAAATGCACTCAAACAAGCATATATCAGATGCCAAGCATAAACACAAACTTCTATCCACAAAATAACAAGCTATGATTTCAAACAGGTAATCCCAAACACCCCTTTAACTTTTCAAAATCAAAATTTTCAAATCATAAGTGAGTTTTAAGACCACCCAAGCCCAAATTAACACAATAACAGTTAAGATAAGCAGATTCAACCAAGATTAAGCCACAAAATTCACAAGAACACAAGTCACACTCAAATATCACAAATTTCCAATATCTTATCAGATTTTGAGATTAAGGGTGTGTACCTCATGGATGTACATCCACACCCACGAATTTTGAGCTCATGTACTAGCAAGAACAAGTACAAGCTTCCACAACAAAGGCTGCTAAGATTCAACAAGGTTAGAAGCAAAATAGTAAAATCAGAAAAGTGAAAAGCCTTGATTAATGCAACTCTTGTCCTCCACACTTGATTATCCCCAAGTTATAAGACTCACCACACCTTCATAACACAATATCAGGATGCTATGATCAGCCCTATAGCTCAAGAATTCCAAGATAGACCAAGAACTTAGCAAAATATCAAGCTTGAAAGGAAATATGCAAACTTTTGCACACTCCTTAAAAACAGGTTTTAAGATTTAAGAATAGCAAACTAAGAACAATAATAAGCAGTTATAAATGATGGAACTTGAGCTATCTTCAACATTTCAAACACATTTCATTAATTCTGAAAATGGATTTACAGAAAAGTGAAACAAGGAAAATTCAAGAGCAAGTTTACATGTAATGAACTAAGGCCTTTATATAGGCATACAATGAACTAGTTAAGCTGAAAAAAACGTAAACCCTAGCTAAGGAAGTACACAAATTGCCCTTGTGAAGTTTGAACTTTTTGGAGAATCATGTGACTCTTTCTTGGCAGTTTGTTGTAGGTGGCATGTGTGAGTGCATCCAATGGCTTGTAAGAAGCTTAAAAAGTAAGCTTTAATCTCTAACGTTGGATTGCTGCCACAATTTTGGTAGTTAGCTCAAAGGTGTAGCGGGGGAATCTCATGTGGGACTGAGGAGTGATGTGGCATAAGTTTTTGGTGTTGGGTTATGATTATGGAATGCTTAATCATCATTCTGGAGCAGATTAGGGCTTAATTGTTACACAATTAAGAAAACCCAAATTTCGTATGAACACTAAGAACAAGGGGTTTGATCTTTGTTGTGGGTTTAAGAGGTGTTTAGCGCCAGATTTTAATATTAACTAACTTTTGAAAAAGTTAGTTAATAATATCCGATGAGTGGGATATGATGTGGAGCATTGGTGGATTTTGATTGGTTGTCGAGTGGTAGTGGGGCACGTGTCACCCCACTACTGGTCTAGGTAACTTGCTTGTCTGGCCACATTGAACCCCTTTCTTTTTAAACTTGTTTCACTTTGTAAATAAATGCCACAAAACCGGATTCCTTTGTAAATGAAGTTTCACTTTTCACACTTTTGCCCCAAATACTTTTCCAAAGTATTTTCAAGGGTATTTCTTGCCATTTTGTGATTCTTGAAGGGCTGTTTTGGTATTTTCTTCAAGGATTATGGTCTTGACTTGTATGATTGGCATTTTGGAGGATTGAAATTGCCAAATCATGTTTGATGAGGGACCATTTTTGCCAAGTCTTCAAAGTCAAGGGTCCTTTTGGTAATTTTGATATTTTCAAAGGACCAAATTTGTAATTCTTGTATCTTGGAGTTCTTCATGGTGTATTTGACTTTGAGAAGGACTAATATTGACATTTTAGCTTTGTTGAGGGGCTAAAATTGCCAATTCTTCAAAGTCAAGGGTCCTTTTGGTAATTTTGACAAACTTTAGGGACCATTCTTGTCATTGTGAAGATACAAGGGTATAAAGTGTCAATTCTTCCATATTGGAGGACCCTTCTTCATAATTCTTCAAATCTTCAAGGGTTTTCTTGGGAAAATCTTCATTAGGGCTTGGTTCATTATGCGGCTTCATTTCCCGTGTTCGTTTTTGCATGATTCTTGTGATCTTTTGTCATTTTCTCAATATCTGTACCTAAAATACACAAGCAACAAACACAAGCATATATATGGGTATTTTGATGATATTTAATGCATTTTAAGCCCTTTTTGGATGATGAGACTATGTATAAAAGCAGTCTCATCACCATGGTTTTAACCAAGTTCACCAAATCAACACCTTATACAATGATTTGAGACCTCACAATCAAGATTCCCTTAACTCGGCTGCGAGTGGGAACATTCTTTCAAAAACCACACAAGATGCATGGGATATTATTGAGAAAAAATCCATGATTCAAACAAATAACCAAAGAGATGAGGGGGTCCATGTTGTGCAATAGATTGCTCATACTTCCATTGATAATCAACTCCTCAAGAGTCACCATGAGATACTTCAAGTAATTGACAAGAACCAAAAAGAGATTATTCAAGCCCTTAGGAGTGTTTCCTTGAACAATTCCTCTTCCAATGATGTGAATGCTATTACCTTAAGTTGTGAGATATGTGGAGGTCCTCACTCATACCTACAATGTGATAAATTTCAAAACTTTAAAGGTGAATGCTATGCTTATCAAGATGAACAAAGAGAGCACTTTAAACCTAACATCAACCCTAACCATATCTCTTACAAGTCAAACAATTACCTTGCTCCACCCGCCTTCCCACCACATCCACCCACCCAAAATCAAACAAACACTCCACAATTGCTTCAAATAAATCAAGGGCCAAGGGAAAATTACCAAGGACACAATAACTTTAGAGCACCCAATAACTTTCAAAATCAAGGAAATAACTTTCATGCAAATAACCAAGGATTTCACCAACCACCTCCACCCTTTCACAATCAAGGATATAATCAAGGTTATGGGCAAAATGAAACCATTAAGCTTCTTCACAAGATGAATCTAGATAATGAAAGAAGGTTTCAAGCAAATGAAAAGAGAATGAGGGAAATGCAAAAGGAAACCAACAAGAGGTTTATGATGCTTCTCATCAAAGACCACAAGGTTCTTTACCTTCCAACACACAAACTAATACAAGGGCTAATGTAAATGCAATCACTACAAGGAGTCGAAAGACAACTATTGATCATTAAATGCCTCCTACACCTCCTTTGGTTACTCCTACTATGGTTCCTCCTTTTGATAAGCCTACAACATCAAAATCAACACCTTCAAGCTCTACAATTTCAACACCGACACCTTCTAATCCTACACTTACTACTCCTTCACCTTCCACACCTATCAATGAAGAAACCAACAAAGAGAGTCCTTCAACAACTACCACTCAACCTACACCAAAACCAAGTCTTCCATATCCTTCAAGATTGAGAAAGGAAATGCTTAAGAACAAGGATGATATGCAAGTGTCTAACTTTTTGAGGATGTTCAAGCAATTGAATATCGACATATCCTTTGCGGAAGCTCCAGCTTATATGCCCAAGTTTGCCAAAATGTTCAAAGACCTCCTCTCAAATAAAGAAAAGTTGGTGGATATGCCTAACACGTCATTAAATGAAAATTGCTCCTCCGTGTTGTTAAAGACTTTACCAATAAAACTTGGAGATCCGGGACGGTTTTTGATCCTTGTAATTTTCCTAGGGTGGAAAATTGAACGGCACTTATGGATCTTGGGGCAAGCATAAATTTGATGCCTTTATCGGTTTGGCAAAAAACTCTCTCTCTACCTGAGCTCACTCCTACTAGGATGACCCTTGAGTTAGCAAATCGTTCAATAGCTTATCCGGTAGGCATTGCGGAGGATGTGTTTGTAGGGGTTGAAAAATTCACATTCCCTGCAGATTTTGTGGTTGTTGACTATGACATGGACCCGAGAGTTCTTCTTATTGTTGGTAGACCTTTCTTGAGGACGGGTCGTACTCTTATTGATGTGGCGGAATGAGAACTAATTATGAGAGTTGAGGATGAGAAAGTAATGTTTAAGTTGGGGAAAGTTACTAAGAAATCTCAAAGTAGTTAAACCGTTAACATAGTGGATGATCTTGATAAGGTGTGTAATGAGCATTTTCATGAAGCTTGTAAGAATGATAATGAGAATGTGCCACATGTGGAGACCGTTGCCTCAATTGCTCCCTCCTTAACACCATTTGGATAGAGTGATTTCCTCTTAGAGTGATTTGAGTCTAACATTCTTGGCAATGATGATTCTCCCAGCAATTGGGAAGAAGAAATTCTCACTATCCAAAAGTTACTCAATGAGGATCTCATTCCTTCAACTACTCCACAAAAGGTTACCAATAATGATCCATCATTAGTGAAGCCTTCCATTGAGATTCCACCTTCCCTAGAGCTTAAGGATCTTCCATCACACCTTGAATATGATTTCTTAGTGGGAAAGGACCAATTACCCGTTATCATAGCCAAAGACTTGAAAGATGATGAGAAGCAAAATCTTATAGAGGTTCTTAAGAAGCATAAGAAAGCTATAGCTTGGAAAATATCTGATATAAGGGGGATTGATACAAATTTTTGTACACACAAAATCCTTATGGAGGATGATTACAAACCCGCAATTCAAAACCAAAGAAGGCTTAACCGAAAATACCATGAAGTCATCAAAAAGGAAGTTATCAAACTCCTTGATGCGGGTATGATTTTCCCAATTTCTGACTCACCATGGGTTAGCCCGGTGCATTGTGTGCCTAAGAAGGGTGGAATCACCGTGTGCCTAATGAGAACAATGAGCTAATTCCCATTAGACTTGTCACGGGTTGGAGAGTTTTTATTGATTATAGGAAGCTTAATGATGCTAATAGGAAAGATCATTTCCCATTACCTTTCATGGACCAAATGCTTGAACGCTTAGCGGGAAATGAGTAATATTGCTTTCTAGATGGATTCTCGGGTTATTTCTAAATACCCATTGATCCAAAGGATCAAGAAAAGACCACATTCACTTATCCCTATGGCACATTTGCTTATAAGATAATGCCTTTTGGCTTGTGCAATGCCCCGGGGACATTCCAAAGGTGTATGATGGCAATCTTTCATGACATGATTGAGCACACTATGGAAGTTTTCATGGATGATTTCTCGGTCTTTGGAGATTCATTCACTTATTTTCTCTCCCATTTAGAACTTATGCTAAAGAGGTGTGTAGAAATACGTCTTGTTCTAAATTGGGAGAAGTGCCATTTCATGGTCAAAGAAGGGATAGTTTTGGGACCTAAGATATCCAACAAAGGTTTAGAAGTGGATCGAGCTAAAATAGATGTTATTGCCAAACTTCCTCCACCTACCACGGTGAAAGGTGTTATGAGCTTTTTGGGTCATGCGGGTTTCAATAGACATTTTATACAAGATGTTTCTAAGATAGCAAGACCCATGACCCACCTCTAAGAAAAAAAGGATCCTTTCATATTCACACAAGAGTGTTTAAAGTCTTTTGAGATTCTTAAGGAAAAGTTGACTAAGGCTCCCGTTTTGGTATCACCAAATTGGGATTTGCCTTTTGAACTCATGTGTGATGCTAGTGATTATGCCATGGGGGCGTTTTGGGACAAAAAGTTAATAAACATTTCCAATCTATACACTATGCGAGTAAGACAATGACGGGTGCTCAACTTCATTATTCCACTCCAAAAAAAGAGTTGCTTGCTATTGTTTATGCCTTTGAGAAATTTAGACCTTGTCTTGTGCTTTCTAAGACCATAGTGTATACGGATCATTTCGCTCTCAAGTACCTCATGACAAACCAAGATGCTATGCCTAGGCTTTTGAGATGGGTTTTGTTGCTACAAGAGTTTTCTATAGAAAACCGTGATAAGAAAGGAGCCGAGAATTTAGCGGCGGATCACTTGAGTAGACTTAAGCATCCTTTTCAAGTAGAATTACCTCATAAGGATATCAATGAATCCTTTCCACTTGAGGAGCTCATTTCTATCTCTTCATAAGAGGATGCCACCCCTTAGTTTGCGGATATTGCAAACTATCTTGTGGGGTATGTGCTTAGTTAGGGTCTCACTTCCCAACAAAAGAAAAAGTTTCTCAAGGAAGAAAAATATTACTTTTGGGATGACCCTTAACTCTTTAGGCAATGTGCAGACCAAATCATAAGATATTGTGTAGATGGGCCCGAAGCATTTAACATCTTTGAAGCTTGCCATAAAGGACCCACGAGGGGGGGGGCATTTTGGGCCTAACTACACGGCTAAGAAAGTCTTTGATTCGTGTTACTATTGGCCTTCCATTTACAAAGATGCCCAAGAAATTGTGAAACATTGTGATGTTTGTCAAATACAAGGAAAAATTCATCAAAGAGATGAGATGCCACAAACTTTCATACAAGAATGTGAGATTTTTGATGTATGGTGTATAGATTTCATGGGACCTTTTTCATCATCAAAGGGCAATAAGTACATACTTATAGCCGTGGACTATGTTTCTAAGTGGGTGGAGGCTAATGCCTTACCTACCAATGATGCTAGAGTTGTAGTCAAGTTCTTGAAGCAATTATTTGCTAGATTTGGTGTACCTCGGGTTATGATAAGTGATCGTGGCACTCATTTTTGTAATGATCAATTAACAAGAGTCATGAAGAAGTATGGTGTTAACCATAGACTTTCTACCGCGTATCACCCTCAAACCAATGGGCAAACCGAGGTCACAAATCGTGGTTTAAAGAGAATTTTAGGAAGAACGGTGGGAGTGCATCGAGCTTCTTGGTAGGATAAGCTTGATGATGCTTTGTGGGCTTTTCGGACGGCTTTTAAGACACCCATTGGTTGTACTCCTTATAGACTTGTCTATGGAAAATCATGCCACCTCCCATTCGAGTTAGAGCATAAGGCTTCATGGGCTCATAAATGGGCTAACTTTGATTTAAACCAAGCTGGTTCACATAGGAAAGACCAACTTAATGAGATTAATGAACTAAGAGCCAATTCCTATAAGAAACTTGTTGCTTTATGATGTAGTGGTTTTGCTACCCTTTAGGAAAAGGATGACAAAAGTGGCAAGTATCAAGTGTCGGTTTAGGAAAACCAAGAACTAATGACCAATTAAGTTCAAGTTCGTTCACGAGGAGGCTAGTGTGTTATATGTGTAATGATATGGATTAATTTGTGATTATATTTGAATAAGAGAAATAGAAAGGGGATTAGAAGAGAATGACGGTTATGAAGACGGATTAAACTAAGTCTAAAAAGGCGTACACGTAAAGTCGTAAAAAGCACCAAAATTAAAATTTTAACCTAAAAATTTCTAAAAATTACCAAAAATCCCTAATAATATTCTAAGAGTTTACAAAAAATCAAAACTTGCAAAAACCTTTTAATTAATTAGATAATGACTTTTTAATGCTAATTAAAGCCCTAAAAATCAAAATGAATTATTAAAAAGCCCTAAAAAAGATTTTCAAGTTTGTAAACCACAAAAATACTCTAATTAAGCTAAAAACTATTTTTTAAAATTTTAAAACCAATTAAAACTATTTTTAAACAATTAAAAACTCCTAAAATCAATTAAATCTTAAATTAATTATAACAAATAATTAAAAGACCTAAATAATATTTGGAAAGTTGCAAAAATCCTAATTAAGTATTTAGAACCTAGGAAAAATATAAAAACCTAGAAAATCAGACTTTTAATTTTTAATAATAAAATAATATTAAAAATCCAAAAATTATAAAAAATTCTAAAAACTTGCAAACTAGCTTAATTTAACCTAAATAACTCAGAAATGAAAGTGAAATTACCTAAATACCCCTATTGGGCCTAGAAAATGGGCTAAACCCAAAACAGTCCCTTATTGGGCTTAATTAAGGCCCAATAAGAAAAAGTGCTCAAAATAAGCTCAAAAAGCACAGGTTGACTCAAAATTTGATTTTAAACAACTTTTTCCAAAGGCCCAAAAGCTGAAAATGTGAAATAAGCCAACTTATAATAAGCAGCTTATTCTTAATGGGCTTTTTGGCCCATTAAGCCATAAGCTGATGCCATAAGCTAAAATTTAACACACAACCTTCTTTTGACCTAACAAAGACTTCTGCAAAAAGAATTTTCAAATAAGCCCACTCAATAAGCCAGAAACAAGTCACAAACTTATTCACAAAACGACAAAATAGTCGTTTTTATGATCTAGACCACCTTAGAAGCTGATTCAAGTTGCAAAATGTTTCTTTTGACAAAACTAAGCTTAAAAACCAAAGACCTTTCAAATAAGCACACTCAATAAGTTGGAAAATCAAATAAGCACTTATGTTAAAAGTCAAACAAGTTGGTTTTCTAGTAAAAAGTCAAAGTCAAAGTCTCATAAGCTCCAGTTCACTTAAATGGGTAAAATAATGAAGATATATTACAAAAAATAAGTTGTTGCAAGTCAGAATAAGCTAGAATAGCTTAATGATAAGCTGATGACAAAATTGCACTAGCAGGGGCTAGTTTTGGATGTTGAGCAGTGGAAACTTTTTCCACTGCTTGACTATTTTGACTTTTTGTCTTTAGTGACTTTTTCTTGGATTCAGATTTCACAAAGGCACCCAATTGATCTTTGGATCAAAAGGAGTCAATAACAATCAAAATAACACAATCACAAACACCCAATTGATACAGTTTAATCAATCATTCATCAGACATGATACAGACATGAACAATAAGCAGTTCAGCATTCAAGAGCAGTTTTAGCACAAATCAGCCAGCCAAATTCAACCAAATGCACACACAAGCTATAATAAACTCCAATGAGCAAGTCTAAACAGGTTTCATGCACTGGTTCAAAGAATTAAGCAAGATTCAAGCAATGAAAGTCACTGATGAACACTAACACATGCAGTTTTCTACTTTTGTTTAAACCACTTTTATCCCTAAGCATGCATACACACTAAGTGTTCCCAAAATCCTAGGTCAAAACAAGCAGAAACAAGGTCTATATAGCAGATTGATTGATTCAAGTGTTCAAACCCAAAAACTTGCAGCAAAACACTCTCAAACAAAGGTATATCAGATACAAAGCATAAACAACAACTTCCCTTAACTTAAAAACAAATTACAAGCAATAACCAGTAGACCCAAACACCCCTTTAACTTTTTCAAATCAAAATGTTCAAAAGCACAATGAGATTTCAGGCCAACCAAGCATCAATTAACACTCAAACAAGTCTAATAAACAGATTCAAGCAAGAACAAGCCACAAAATTCACAAGAACAACAGTTTCATACAAATATCACCAAAAATCACAATTTAAGCAGATTTGGAGATTAAGTATGCAAACCTCATGGATGTACATCCACACCCACGAATTTTGAGCTTATGTGCTAGCAAGAACAAGCACAAGCTTCCACAATAAGCCTGCTAAGATTCAACAAGGGTTAAGCACAATATCATAAAAATCAGAAACTTGGAAAAACTTGATTAATGCAAACTTGTTACCCCACACTTGATTATCCCCAAGTTATAAGCCTCACCACACCTTAACCAACTCAGTTAGGATGCTATGATCAGCCCTATAGCCCAATAATTCCAAGATTGGAACAAGACTTAGCAAAATATCAAGAAAATGAGGAAATATGCAAACTTTTGCACACTCCTCTTTTGAAAACAGGTTTAAACTTCAAAAGCAGTAAACTAAGAACATAAACAAGCAGAATAAAGATGGCACTTGGTCTTTCTTCAAAGCACTTAACTCAAATTCATTAATCAGAAAGAGGATTTACAAGTGTTTGAACAAAGGAAAAACCAAAAGCAGGAATAAATGTAATGAGCTAGACCCTTTATATAGAGGGTGTACATGGTCCTAGAAAGCTGAAAAATGTGAAAACCCTAGGCTTGATCTTCCAAAATTGCCCTTGTAGAAATTTGAAATCTTGAGCTCATGTGACTTATCTTGGACGTTTGTGGGGTGTATAGCTGTTGGAATTGCATCCAATGGCTCGAGTGAAGCTTAGAAAGTAAGCAAGTCTATGGGACGTTGGATTTGCTTTACTGTTTTGTCTTCTTCTCCAAGGGATGGGACAAGGGTTTAACATGTGACATGGTTGATGATGTGGCATAGGGTTTAAGGATTTGGATGTGTTCATGTTGACCTTAATCACAAATCTGGACACTTTGGTGGCTTAATTTTAAGTAGTTTAGAAAAACCCAATTTGGATTATGAATGCCAAGAACATGGGTTTGATCTGTTTTAGTTTTTAAACCAGGTGTTAGGCGCCATAATTAACTTAATAAATTAAGTTAGTTATGGCTGGTGTGAGTGGATTGGTGATGTGGAAGGAAGGAGGGCTGCCATTGGTTGAAAAGAGATAGTGGGGCACGTGGCAAGAGCTGGTTGGTCTAGGTAAGTTTTATGTCTGGCCCCTTTTGGTCCCTTCTTTTCTTTCTTCTTGTCTTTTCTTTTGAAAACTCTATCAACGCCATAATCAGCTTTGTCAACTTTTGCCTTTTTACATTTTTGGCCCAAAAACATTCATAAAATGAATTCAGGGGTATTTCTTGCCATAATTGAATTCTTCAACGGCTGGTTTGGTATTTTCTTCAATGATAATGGTCTAGACTTGTATGTTGAGCATTTTGGAGGACTGAAATTGCCAAGTCTTGATGATTGAGGGACCTTTTTTGCCAATTGTTGAAAGTTGAGGGTCCTTTGTGTAATTTTGAGATTTTCAAAGGACCAAACTTGTCATTTCTTGTACTTTGAAGGACTTCATGATGTATTTGACTTTGTGGATGATATTGGTTGACAATTTAGTTTTGTTGAGGGACTAAACTTTCCAATTCTTCAAAGTTAAGGGTCCTTTTTGTAATTTTGACAAACTTTAGGGACCAAACTTGTAATTATGAGGATACAAGGGTATAAAGTGTCAATTCTTCATAATTGGAGGACCCTTCTTCATAATTCTTCAAATCTTCAAGGGTTGATCTTGGGAAAGTCTTCATTAGGGCTTGGTTCATTGAGCGGCTTCGTTTCCCGTGTTCGTTTTTGCATGATTCTTGTGATCTTTTGTCATTATCTCAATATCCGTACCTAAAATACACAAGCAACAAACACAAGAATATATTTGGGTATTTTGATGATATTTAATGCATTTTAAGCCCTATTTGGAAGATGAGACTATGTATAAAAGCAGTCTCATCACTCCCCCATACTAAGCCATTGCCGTGCCCTCACGCAATGCTAGAATAAAGTATCAAAGCATCTCCAAAATTTAATTTTATTCACTTTATTGAACGATAAACTAACTACACTACTACTACTACTACTTGTGTTATAGACATAATGTATGATTTTCATCGCAAAATGGGACGTTTAGGTTCATAGAATAAGAACACGTAAATGCTTCGTTAGAAATAATTTCATCGTCCTCGATTTTCACCCCAATTCCATGATAAGCGTGCAACGAGATCATTATCATTATAAGTTAGTAATGCTAACACTACTCATATGCCCTAATCACGTACTTAATTATTCCTAAGTTATATCTCTTATATTTTATGATGTCTTGAATGTTCACGAGGATACATTGTTGACTTATGCGATAATAGAGATTTAGGTCTAAAAATAGAGTCCTAACGGTGTAACTAAGACCATCAAATCAATAACCCCTCCTAATAGACAACGATGTTAAAAAATTAAGTTGACAAGAAGAATCGATAAACACGGTTTTATAACGGTTTTGAACATGAGACTTATTACCAAGACTTTTATACGCCCCCTAACGGAAGGGTCTTATTATCTTTGGTTTACCTCCATCTTTTATTCAACTTCGCCATGAAGCTTTTATTATGACTTCGGTCTTGCCTTGCCTTTTATTATCCGCCTCATCGGTGGTTTTATTAGCCAAAGACGTATATCCTCACGCTAAGGCGAATTTTGGATCTTTAAATCTTCGAAGATTAAGGCTTGATTCACTTTCAATTTTTGCATAGATTTTTCGCCTTGTGGGGCTTCAAATTGTTTGCTAGATTTAGGTGAGCACTTGAAATCTTATTATTGGGTGAAGCTTTCGATTATATGGGTGCCAATACTTCAAAACCGTGACGCTGGCGATACCTTAATGTCTTCCCAATTTAATTACACGGAAGCTACTAGAAAAGACTAGAAACCCAACAATCCTAACTAAACCGCTAAGTCAATATTTATTAAGTAAAAAATATTTACATGCGAAGGGAGAATAAGCAAATAACGAGAACACATGAGTTTTTGAAAGAATAAGAGTACTCTACGTTTAGCATAGTAACTTATAATTAACTCTATCATTTCTCGTCCTCATTTAAGAGACTTAGCCTAATGTGTAGTTAAGGAATCAAAGCTAAGTGCTCAACACGCACGGTCGAGTCAAAAATTACTCTTATTCTCGCCATCGGAAAACCTACATTCGTGTCTTCAAACACTTATAAAACATGAGAAAAATTTTAAAATTTGGCCATTTTTAGACTTATTTTGCAACAAAACGATAAACAAAATGATAAACTTTGGAAAGCGTGAAGGTTTGGCAAGGCAAGTATCTATTCACCCCCCCATACTAAAGTTAAACATTGTCCTCAATGTTTCGAGTCTAGGGGTGCAAACACCCCCATACTAGAGACGTAGTCGAATGCATAATCTAGCATGGAAAGGGTGTAACCATTAAATAAATAGCCGTTTATGAAGTGTGCTAAAAACCTAAGGTTAGAACATCAAAGGATATATCATGGATATTGAGAAATGTCTCCAAAGCAAACGATTGAGTGCTCCCATAAAACGAACACGAGAGGCTCCAATCGTGAAGATCATGATCTAAAAACCACATATCACAAACAACCACGGAACAAAGGTTGGAAGGGCACGAATCCCCACACGTAAGCTACATTAGACTAAGAAAGCGATAATATGTACATAGGATAAGCATGGGACTCCCCCACGAGGCACCTCGTTTTTGATTACCAAGTCATGAGCTCGACTCGATCCCCTCAATACTAATTATCATTGGGGAAAGTGATTTGGTCGAGGTAGTTCAATGATGGAACTTCCCCGCCAAAGTAGTGCTTCAACCTATGTCCATTCACCTTGAAGTTAGGACCATCATCTTGAGCTAGCTCGATGGTCCCATACGGAAATACTTGAGTCACGGTGAATGGACCGGACCAACGGGATTTCAATTTACCGGAAAAAAATTTCAATCTTGAATTAAAAAGCAAAACTTGATCCCCAATGTTAAAAACCCGGTTTTTAATTTTAGAATCATGCAACTTTTTAGTTTTCTCTTTATAAATCAATGAATTTTCATAAGCAATATCCCTCAATTCATCCAATTCATTTAATTGCATTTTCCGGTGTTTTCCCGCGGTCTCCATATCATCATTACAATGCTTTAGGGCCCAATAAGCCTTGTGTTCTAACTCGATAGGCAAATGACAATTCTTTCCATACACAAGCTTATAGGGAGTGCACCCAATGGGTGTCTTATGAGCGGTCCTAAAGGCCCATAAAGCATCGTCTAACTTATCCGACCAAGATTGTCGGTTTTCCCCTACGGATCTCTCCAAGATCCTCTTCAAAGCTCGGTTTGAAACCTCGGCTTGCCCACTCGTTTGTGGGTGATAAGCCGTAGATAGACGATGTGTAACCCCATATTTCCTTAAGACTCTTTCGAATTGGTCATTACAAAAATGGGTTCCACGATCGCTTATGATCGCACGAGGGGTTCCAAACCGAGCAAACAAGCTTTTCAAGAACTTAACTACCACACGAGCATCATTAGTGGGCAAGGCCTTCGCCTCCACCCACTTAGATAGGTAGTCAACCGCAACGAGAATGTACTTATTACCACGAGATGATGGGAACGGCCCCATAAAGTCTATGCCCCAAACGTCAAAGATCTCACATACTTGAATGATATTTTGTGGCATTTCATCTTTTTGTGAGGCTTTTCCTTGTCGTTGGCATGCATCACAAGACTTCACAAGAATATGTGCATCTCGGTAAATCGTAGGCCAAAAGAAGCCGGCATCAAACACCTTCTTAGCCGTGAGATTAGCACCGTGGTGACCACCCGTGGGTCCCTCATGGCAAGCTCTAAGGATATTAGAAGCTTCGGTGCCAAAAACACAACGTCGGATGATTTGATCCGCACAAGTTCGAAACAAGTAAGGATCGTTCCAAAAGTAGAACTTGACGTCACGAAATAATTTTCGTTTTTCTTGAGTCGTCATTCCCTTAACGATGAAGTTACCCGCATGGTAATTTGCAAAATCCGCAAACCATGGGGTGGAAGAATCGAGCTTAGAATTCACTACACCAGGTGTTTCGAGCGGAAATGTTTCGGTGATTTCCTTAGGCTCGTAAACACTTTGGTGAGGATCTTCCAAACGAGAGAGATGATCGGCCGCTAGATTCTCGGCTCCTTTTTTTTCAACGATGGTGTGATCAAATTCTTGAAGGAGGAGAATCCAACGAAGTAATCTCGGCTTAGCATCTTGCTTTGCCATGAGATACTTAATATCCGAATGGTCTGTATACACTATGCATTTTGTCAAGACGAGATAAGGTCGGAATTTCTCAAATGCATACACCACGGCAAGGAACTCCTTTTCCGTTGTAGTGTATTTAAGTTGAGCCTCGGTCATCGTCTTGCTAGCATAGTGAATAGGCAAGAAGTGCTTATCATGACGTTGCCCCAAAACGGCCCCAATAGCGTAATCACTAGCATCACACATTAGCTCAAAGGGGAGGTTCCAATTGGGAGCAACAAGAATGGGAGCTTCGGTAAGTTTCCTCTTAAGGATCTCAAAGGCTCGTACACAATCTTCGTCAAAGACAAAACGTGCCTCTTTTTCAAGAAGATGTGTAATGGGTCGAGAAATCCTTGATGAATCGTCGATAAAAGCCCGCGTGGCCTAGGAAACTCCTAACTCCCTTAACGGTTTTAGGATGAGGTAATTTAGCGATAACGTCTACCTTAGCTTGATCTACCTTAATCCCCGCTTTCGAGACCTTGTGCCCTAAGACGATTCCACTCTTAACCATAAAATGACACTTTTCCCAATTGAGCACAAGGTTGGTTTCCTCACAACGTTTTAACATTCTCTCAAGGTTCGACAAACACGAAGTAAAGGAATCACCAAACACAGAAAAGTCATCCATGAAGACTTCCATCGTCTTCTCGATCATATCATGAAAAATAGCCATCATGTATCGTTGAAAAGTTCCCGGTGCATTGCAAAGTCCGAATGGCATTCTACGATAGGCAAACGTTCCATATGGACACGTAAACGTAGTTTTTTCTTGATCACGAGGATCGATGGGAATTTGGAAGTAACCGGAAAAACCATCTAAAAAGCAATAGAAATCGTTTCCCGCAAGACGCTCCAACATTTGGTCCATGAAGGGCAAGGGAAAATGGTCTTTTCGAGTGGCTTCATTCAACTTTCGATAGTCAATGCACACTCTCCATCCGGTCACGAGTCTAGTGGGAATCAACTCGTTGGCATCGTTTGGCACAACCGTCATCCCTCCCTTTTTAGGGACACAATGAATAGGACTCACCCAAGGGCTATCGGAAATAGGGTAAATCATTCCCGCGTCAAGGAGTTTAAGGACCTCCTTTTTGATGACGTCGTGAATTTTGGGGTTCACCCTCCTTTGACTTTGGATTGTTGGCTTGAAATATTCCTCCATTAAGATTTTGTGGGTACAAAACTTGGGATCGATTCCCTTAATGTCGGATAACTTCCACGCAATCGCCCCTTTGTGATCCTTAAGAACATCGACAAGTGCGGTTTTTTCATCATTCGAAAGATCCTTCGCAATAATAACCGGCAACTTGTCGTCCTCCTCCAAATAGACATATTCGAGGTGAGGAGGTAAATCTTTCAACTCGAGGATAGGTGGCTCCTCAAGTGAAGATTTGGGCTCGATACTCATAACCTCCTCGGGTGGAGGAAATGGGAAATCGTTAAGAAAATCCTTGATAATCGAGAAGTCCTCATCGTTGTCGAGGTCTTCGTCACAAGTACGTGGAACATTGCATTCCTCCAACGTAAAACCACCACCTTCAAAAGGAGTGAAGGTTGGTGTCGAATTATCAAGAATTGGATCCAACATAGTGGGATTGCCACTAGTTTCTTCATCACCAAAACCTAGAACTTCTTGTGAAAATTCCTCGCAAACCACGTCAATCATATCAACGAGGTTTATGGTTGCAACGGAATAAACATGAGAAATTTGAGAGTTTTGAGTTGCGTTTATAACAAGTTCCTCGTCGTTGAAACGTAAGGTGATCTTTCTAGCATGAACATCAATCAAAGCCATAGACGTATCTAAAAACGAACGACCTAAAATGAGAGGAACTTGAGGATCCGTGGGGATATCAACAACAATGAAGTCTACGGGATAGTAGAACTTCCCCACTTTCACAAAAACGTCTTCCGCCAAACCACATGCGGGAATTGTGGAATGGTCGGCCAACTCGATAGATATTAGTGAAGGAGTAAGATTAGGAAGATTGAGCGACTTGAAGATTGCAAGTGGCATCAAGTTAATGCTAGCACCAAGATCGTCCAAGGCGAAACATTCTTCCATGTCTTGGATTGCACAAGGAATCAAGAATTTACCGGGATCACCGACTTTTTGAGGTATGCGATTAAGATAAACCGACGAACAACTAGACAATTGGTGCAATTTCTCCTTGTTGTTCAACATACTCTTAAAGTTAGCGGCAAATCGAGGCATCATGACCAAAGCATCGGCGAAACTCACATTAAGGTGCAAATCACGAAACATTTTCATAAAAAGCTCAAATTGATAATTGTCGCGCTCTTGACATTTCTCCTTCCTAAGTCTCGATGGATAGGGCAAAGGTGGTGTGGGTTGAGGCATAGTAGGCATAGCCTTTGGAATCTCGGGTTCCAATGATGGTAATGGGTCAACCGTAGGTGTGGTATGAGCGGTACTTCGTGGGATTGGGACATGCTCCTTTTGGACCATCACCTCGGGTTCTTCCTCAATTGCTTCCTCCGTAGGAGCAATTGGTTGAGGAATCGGCTCCTTAAGTGTCTTACCACTACGTGTGGTAATCACTTTCATCTCACCCTTAGGGTTGGATATGGTGTTACTAGGAAGACCACTTGACGACGATTTACACATTATTGCCTCAAACATAGATGAGATTTTATCTTCAAAATTAGATTGCCTCAATACGGCTTCGGTTTGCCTTTTCTCGGCCTTAAGCATCTCTTGTTTAATCTCATGTTGCCCTTGTTCCATTTTTTGTTGGTTTTGTTGCAACCTAGTGACATTTCCTTCCATCTTGTTGGTGTGGATTTTAAGTTCATTAGCTAACTCATTTTCCACTCTTTCTTCAAGTCGTTTTTAAACTCGGATCTTAGGCTAATTATTTCTCTTTGAATGTTGTCAAACCTAGCATCATTTCCACTAGCATATTCAACAAACTCACTTGGAAGATCTTTCAATGTTTGCAAACTTTTGTTGTTATTTTGAAAATCATTTTTGTTTGAAAGTTGATTATTAGCCCCTTGATTCCCATAGTTTCCCTTGTTGTAATTGTTCTTAAAACCAACTTGATTGTTGCGATAGTTGTTAGCATTTTGATTTGTACCAAAACCCGGTGGAGTCATTTGATTAGAGCGGGAAACTTGACCGTTTTGGTTGTAATTTCCCGTGGCCGCGAAGGCACTCGAAGTGTTACCACCGTTGGTAATGCAATCGGAGAAATCATGACCTCGACCACAATACATGCAAGAAACCTCAACCGCTTTAACCGTAGCGGGAGCACTTGGTTCACCAACTTTAAACTCAATCAAAAGTCCTTTCAACTTATCAAAAATCTTGTTTTCCAAGTTTGCCTCAATTTGGCAAGCATCGATGGTATTAGACAAAGAAGGTGAAGCCGAAGACGAAGCCTTACGAACACTAGACGTGCTACGAGGACTATACACCTTAGATCTATTTTCAATTATCACCAAAGCTTCCTCAACCGTTTTACACAAAAAATTACCACCCGCGGCGGCATTCAAATAATCCCTTTCATGATCATTAAGTCCATTGTAAAACGTGTCAATTTGATGCAAATCGGAAAAACCGTGATGAGGACATTCATGTAACATTTCCTTAAACCTATTCCAAGACGTTGAAAAACTTTCAATAAATTCTTGTGAAAACTTTGAAATCTTGTTTTTCAAGTGCGTAGTCTTAGAGGGCGGAAAAAATTGGTTCACAAACTTAGACACGAGATCCTTCCACGTCAATATAGAATTGGGTGGCTCTTTCTCTAACCAAATTTTTGCGGGCCCCGCTAAGGAATACAGAAAAAGCATCATCTTAATCGAGTCGTTAGAGACATCCTTAAACTTGCAAGTAGCGGTAAGACGATTGAATTGGCGGATATGGTTGTGAGGATTTTCCTTCTCATCACCACGGAATTTGTTGTTTTGAATTATGGACAACAAACCCGTCTTAACCTCAAAATTCTCCGCAAGGATTGCAGGAATCACAATAGCCTCTCCATAACCCTCGGTGGGTGCTTGAAGTAACTCCATCATAGTTTGATTCGCCATGGTTGGTGCTTCTCTTACAATGGGTTCGTCAATAGGAGACTCCTCACTAGAATTGTTGGGAGTGGGAGTTTTGTTCTTTCGTTTACGTGCACGTCTTGCTTGATTTCGAGTTAGCATAAACGTCAGTACAACGAGGGGATGAGCAAAGAAGATTCTTTTTGGTGTTTTGTATTTTTTAATTTTTTTTGTGGTTTTTGATTGTATTAACCTTTTTGGAGTTTGGTGAAATGTATTAAGTAGACAAAAATCTACAAATCTCCTCCTTAATCAAATCTCTCGATTAAAGAAGCCTCAAGGAATGAAAACGATCACGTGGAGTGAACGCCTTCGATGACTATAGAACGATGGTGGAACACCAAATCGTTCAAGAGGGTTTAATCAATAGAAACCAAGAAAATATATATGATACTTAGTAATACTTTGGGCGGCAAAACCCTCGATTCACTCTCACAATCAAATACTCACAAGCAAGCGGGGAAACGAGGCGGCGCGAAGCACTTAAGAGCCTTTTTCCTTAGGATATATTTTATAATATCCGCCTTATACCCACCTTATAGTTTGTATTTTCAAGATTAAGCTTCACGAAAGTATTTATCTATTTTTGCCTTTTTCTTTGGTTTGAGATTCGAATACAATGATTGGGTAATGACCTCCCAAGTCAAGGTTGTGATTTCTCACGTATTTGGAGTACTTGTGAATTTATTGTTCTACGTATACAATATAGTAATAATATTCACACAAAAACCGAAAAACGATAATACGTATTAGTAGAGTGCTACTAATACAAATACTAATTATGGTTAGTATAAAAACAACAATGCCAAATCAAAACACAACACGCCTCCCCGGCAGCGGCGCCAAAATGATGTAGTGGTTTTGCTACCCTTTAGGAAAAGGATGACAAAAGTGGCAAGTATCAAGTGTCGGTTAGGAAAACCAAGCACTAATGACCAATTAAGTTCAAGTTCGTTCACGAGGAGGCTAGTGTGTTATATGTGTAATGATATGGATTAATTTGTGATTATATTTGAATAAGAGAAATAGAAAGGGGATTAGAAGAGAATGACGGTTATGAAGACGGATTAAACTAAGTCTAAAAAGGCGTACACGTAAAGTCGTAAAAACCACCAAAATTAAAATTTTAACCTAAAAATTTCTAAAAATTACCAAAAATCCCTAATAATATTCTAAGAGTTTACAAAAAATCAAAACTTGCAAAAACCTTTTAATTAATTAGATAATGATTTTTTAATGCTAATTAAAGCCCTAAAAATCAAAATGAATTATTAAAAAGCCCTAAACAAGATTTTCAAGTTTGTAAACCACAAAAATACTCTAATTAAGCTAAAAACTATTTTTTAAAATTTTAAAACCAATTAAAACTATTTTTAAACAATTAAAAACTCCTAAAATCAATTAAATCTTAAATTAATTATAACAAATAATTAAAAGACCCAAAAAATATTTGGAAAGTTGCAAAAATCCTAATTAAGTATTTAGAACCTAGGAAAAATATAAAAACCTAGAAAATCAGACTTTTAATTTTTAATAATAAAATAATATTAAAATAATATTAAAAATCCAAAAATTATAAAAAATTCTAAAAACTTGCAAACTAGCTTAATTTAACCTAAGTAACTCAGAAATGAAAGTGAAATTACCTAAATACCCCTATTGGGCCTAGAAAATGGGCTAAACCCAAAACAGTCCCTTATTGGGCTTAATTAAGGCCCAATAAGAAAAAGTGCTCAAAATAAGCTCAAAAAGCACAGGTTGACTCAAAATTTGATTTTAAACAACTTTTTCCAAAGTCCCAAAAGCTGAAAATGTGAAATAAGCCAATTTATAATAAGCAGCTTATTCTTAATGGGCTTTTTGGCCCATTAAGCCATAAGCTAAAATTTAACACACAACCTTCTTTTGACCTAACAAAGACTTCTGCAAAAAGAATTTTCAAATAAGCCCACTCAATAAGCCAGAAACAAGTCACAAACTTATTCACAAAACGACAAAATAGTCGTTTTTATGATCTAGACCACCTCAGAAGCTGATTCAAGTTGCAAAATGTTTCTTTTGACAAAACTAAGCTTAAAAACCAAAGACCTTTCAAATAAGCACACTCAATAAGCTGGAAAATCAAATAAGCACTTATGTTAAAAGTCAAACAAGTTGGTTTTCTAGTAAAAAGTCAAAGTCAAAGTCTCATAAGCTCTAGTTCACTTAAATGGGTCAAATAATGAAGATCTATTACAAAAAATAAGTTGTTGCAAGTCAGAATAAGCTAGAATAGCTTAATGATAAGCTGATGACAAAATTGCACTAGCAGGGGCTAGTTTTGGATGTTGAGCAGTGGAAACTTTTTCCACTGCTTGACTATTTTGACTTTTTGTCTTTAGTGACTTTTTCTTGGATTCAGATTTCACAAAGGCACCCAATTGATCTTTGAATCAAAAGGAGTCAATAACAATCAAAATAACACAATCACAAACACCCAATTGATACAATTTAATCAATCATTCATCAGACATGATACAGACATGAACAATAAGCAGTTCAGCATTCAAGAGCAGTTTTAGCACAAATCAGCCAGCCAAATTCAACCAAATGCACACACAAGCTATAATAAACTCCAATGAGCAAGTCTAAACAGGTTTCATGCACTGGTTCAAAGAATTAAGCAAGATTCAAGCAATGAAAGTCACTGATGAACACTAACACATGCAGTTTTCTACTTTTGCTGATGTATTTGACACACAAGCCAATTTCAACACCTCAAATCTTTCAAACAGGTTATATTAACTTTGTTTAAACCACTTTTATCCCTAAGCATGCATACACACTAAGTGTTCCCAAAATCCTAGGTCAAAACAAGCAGAAACAAGGTCTATATAGCAGATTGATTGATTCAAGTGTTCAAACCCAAAAACTTGCAGCAAAACACTCTCAAACAAAGGTATATCAGATACAAAGCATAAACAACTTCCCTTAACTCAAAAACAAATTACAAGCAATAACCAGTAGACCCAAACACCCCTTTAACTTTTTCAAATCAAAATGTTCAAAAGCGCAATGAGATTTCAGGCCAACCAAGCATCAATTAACACTCAAACAAGTCTAATAAACAGATTCAAGCAAGAACAAGCCACAAAATTCACAAGAACAACAGTTTCATACAAATATCACCAAAAATCACAATTTAAGCAGATTTGGAGATTAAGTATGCAAACCTCATGGATGTACATCCACACCCACGAATTTTGAGCTTATGTGCTAGCAAGAACAAGCACAAGCTTCCACAATAAGCCTGCTAAGATTCAACAAGGGTTAAGCACAATATCATAAAAATCAGAAACTTGGAAAAACTTGATTAATGCAAACTTGTTACCCCACACTTGATTATCCCCAAGTTATAAGCCACACCACACCTTAACCAACTCAGTTAGGATGCTATGATCAGCCCTATAGCCCAAGAATTCCAAGATTGGAACAAGATATAGCAAAATATCAAGAAAATGAGGAAATATGCAAACTTTTGCACACTCCTCTTTTGAAAACAGGTTTTAAACTTCAAAAGCAGTAAACTAAGAACATAAACAAGCAGAATAAAGATGGCACTTGGTCTTTCTTCAAAGCACTTAACTCAAATTCATTAATCAGAAGGAGGATTTACAAGTGTTTGAACAAAGGAAAAACCAAAAGCAGGAATAAATGTAATGAGCTAGACCCTTTATATAGAGGGTGTACATGGTCCTAGAAAGCTGAAAAATGTGAAAACCCTAGGCTTGATCTTCCAAAATTGCCCTTGTAGAAATTTGAAATCTTGAGCTCATGTGACTTATCTTGGACGTTTGTAGGGTGTATAGCTGTTGGAATTGCATCCAATGGCTCTTGTGAAGCTTAGAAAGTAAGCAAGTCTATGGGACGTTGGATTTGCTTTACTGTTTTGTCTTCTTCTCCAAGGGGTGGGACAAGGGTTTAACATGTGACATGGTTGATGATGTGGCATAGGGTTTAAGGATTTGGATGTGTTCATGTTGACCTTAATCACAAATCTGGACACTTTGGTGGCTTAATTTTAAGCAGTTTAGAAAAACCCAATTTGGATTATGAATGCCAAGAACATGGGTTTGATCTGTTTTAGTTTTTAAACCAGGTGTTAGGCGCCATAATTAACTTAATAAATTAAGTTAGTTATGGCTGGTGTGAGTGGATTGGTGATGTGGAAGGAAGGAGGGCTGCCATTGGTTGAAAAGAGATAGTCGGGCACGTGGCAAGAGCTGGTTGGTCTAGGTAAGTTTTATGTCTGGCCCCTTTTGGTCCCTTCTTTTCTTTCTTCTTGTCTTTTCTTTTGAAAACTCTATCAACGCCATAATCAGCTTTGTCAACTTTTGCCTTTTTACATTTTTGGCCCAAAAACTTTCATAAAATGAATTCAGGGGTATTTCTTGCCATAATTGAATTCTTCAAGGGCTGGTTTGGTATTTTCTTCAATGATAATGGTCTAGACTTGTATGTTGAGCATTTTGGAGGACTGAAATTGCCAAGTCTTGATGATTGAGGGACCATTTTTGCCAATTGTTGAAAGTTGAGGGTCCTTTGTGTAATTTTGAGATTTTCAAAGGACCAAACTTGTCATTTCTTGTACTTTGAAGGACTTCATGATGTATTTGACTTTGTGGATGATATTGGTTGACAATTTAGCTTTGTTGAGGGGCTAAACTTGCCAATTCTTCAAAGTTAAGGGTCCTTTTTGTAATTTTGACAAACTTTAGGGACCAAACTTGTAATTATGAGGATACAAGGGTATAAAGTGTCAATTATTCATAATTGGAGGACCCTTCTTCATAATTCTTCAAATCTTCAAGGGTTGATCTTGGGAAAGTCTTCATTAGGGCTTGGTTCATTGTGCGGCTTCGTTTCCCGTGTTCGTTTTTGCATGATTCTTGTGATCTTTTGTCATTATCTCAATATCCGTACCTAAAATACACAAGCAACAAACACAAGCATATATTTGGGTATTTTGATGATATTTAATGCATTTTAAGCCCTATTTGGAAGATGAGACTATGTATAAAAGCAGTCTCATCACTTTACAAGGAAAAGACTAAGCAATTGCATGATGCTAAGATCAAGAACCGTGAGTGTAAAGTTGGAGATCCGGTTCTCCTTTTTAACTCAAGGTTGAAACTCTTTGCGGGTAAGCTTAAGTCACGATGGTCTGGTCCATTCACTATTGCTCAAGTATTTCCATATGGGACTATTGAGTTATCACAACCAAATGGCCCAAATATAAAAGTGAATGGTCACCGTATTAAGCATTACTTTGGGGAGGACATTTCTGATGAAATGGTCTAAGAGATCCCCATTTTCCCTATGAATTATTTCATTGTGGTAAGAGTTGAGCTAGAGACTCCATAAATAAAGCTTGAATAACTAGGCTTAGATCTTTTAGACTAGAGTGTGGTAGGATAGGAATAAGGGTATATATATGAGCTTAAGTGTAGGGGGATGCCTCTCTTTTGTCTTCTTGATGTTTGTAGGGTTGCTGTCTCTCATTACATGCATTGGAGCTTATGCAGGAGGCCCGTGTATCCGGTTCAATTCGATTAGTTTTTGCTATTGTGATATTCACACTTGTGCTTAAAATGAATTCACTATAGTAGATGTTTCCTTAGCTCGAGTAAGCAAAGTTATCAATGTCATAAGTGTAGGGGAGTTTACTCCAATACTCTTAAACATTCAGGACAATTTTTATCTCAAGTGTAGGGGGGTCTTCTATCGAAGTGACCTTACCTAGAAAATTGTCATTGACTTCATGATAACTTGGAAATTAATTTTTCAAAAATTTTTCAAATTTTTGATATACTTTGGCCACCAAAAATATGCATTCATGATTTTTGCATTAATTATTTTTCATTTGCATAACACATTTACATTGTATATATATTTCTTCTTTTATTTTGCATAAAAAATATATAAAAAGGAAAAAATATATATATTAAAGGATATGGTTTAACAAATTTAGACTTCTTTGACATATTAGGCCCGCCATGGATACTTTGACTCAACCCGAGTTTGCTTATCTAAGCTTACTCTAGTTAGTAACCTTAACCATGTAAACCTTTATTGGTCTATTAGGCTAAGCATCCACTAGTCTCATTATTGATATTTTAAACTGTGGAGAACGAGAGATGATAGAGTTTGAAGTAAGTGTTAAGGGCTAGATAAACCTCATATTAATTAATTGTGGCTTTTATATCCCCTTTCGTAACCTTTACTTTCTTGTCAACGCATGTATATATGTTAATAAATAATCAAGAATGGTTTTAATTGGTTTGTAGTCTCTTATGCATTTTTGACTAATCATTCGTGGTTGATATAAGTATGTCTTAAGATTCTAAGTTTGAACGTTTTATGTGTACTAGAGTTATGTGATACTTAATACTTAGCGGGTGTTTTTCCTTTTATTCTTTTCAACTTTCTTTGTGAGGAATAAAGAAAAATAAGAGTGGCCTATGAAAAAAATGAGTGGCTAGAAAAAAAAGAAAAAGAAAAAAAATAAAGAAAAAATAATATTATACAAGACTCCCAAGAGGGGCAGTGAAGTGTTAATTATAGTAGCTATTGAATTCCAATATTACTCTCACAAGGGTTGCGGGGATTTGATAGTTGCTCCAATCAAATATTACATTGACGGGTTTCGAGATTGAAAATCCAAAGTCTCAAAAAGGCGGCGGGATATAAATTATTGCGTGAGTTTTATTTTTCTTTTCTTAGCGAGTGTGTAGCTACTTATTAATGCATGACATAAGGATCTTACACAAAACGCGAATGACTTATTATTTTGGGTCGGACTTATATCAATTATGGGCGGTTTTTCAAGTAATGGATAAGATGGTTACTTAGGAATAAAACCGTGCTTCCTTATTTTAAGATTTTACATTTCTTATATTTCACGCTTTAAATAATGGCAAATTTGGTCTCAAGCAATTTGCTCAAATAATAACCGGTCTTAGAGGCATAATAAGCGGGGGTATGGTAGTAACACAATTAATGCTTATGAATAAGTAGACGCACTTTAACTTATGGATAACAATGATCTTGTTTTTAAGCTTGGTATGGGGAAAGTTAAACTTGAGGATGATAAGTTTTCATGGTACCAAAGCCCTAATTAAAGTCTTTGATTTCTTTATGAGTTATTTCCATCAAAACCATTTCAAAAAAAAATCCAAAAATATATAAATAGAATTGTTTACTTTTTCATTTCATTGTATAAATCAAAATCATGCATCATATAGTGTAGTGTAAAAGCATTCCATATCGGCCAAGGTGGATTAATTATGAGGAAAGTGTAAATTGGTGCTGTAAAATGTGGCATTGCATGAGGTCATGGCAATGATCAAGTGTAGGGGATTTGATATAAGTGAAATCTCATATCAATTATATCACAAATCATCCTAAAACACAAAGCAAAATACCTGATTTTGATTCATAAAAGCAGTATTATGGGTATGTTTTGTTGTTTGTGCTTGTGTAGGTAAAAAGATACAATTATGAAGCAAACGATGGAATCAAGCCTTTATTGATGAAGAAAAGAAAAAAGGAGGATGGAAAGTGACTAGTCAATCAAAGTCAACACTAGTACAAAAATGGGTTTCGGTCACACATACCGAAATTCGTGTAGTCGCAAATAAATTTTTTGTGTGACTGAATTCGCCAATCAAAAATAAACAGTTACACTCGAAGTCATTTTGCATGACCATTTTGTATTTTGTTTGTCACGCATATGAATATTTACGTGACTAGGGCTAACAAATGCTTTTTTGATGAGTCGTTAATAACTTAATAATTTGAGAGTGTTACCGAATCAAATTATGGTTCAAGTAGTAGTCACATTATACGTATACATGTGTGGCAAATATTTGTCATACACCCATTGAATGTGACCAAAAATCATATAGGTAAAATAGACTTATTTTACAAGTGACAAATTGATAAACAAGGTTGTCACACACATTATTTTAATGTGCCTAGTATATTTTGTTAAATGTTAACCACACATGAATTTTGTGTGTGTGGCAAATTGAAAGTAGGTATTGAAACATTTGCCACTATATTAATTTTAATGTGACAAATATTTTACAATTACTTGAACATTATGATCAAATATAATACATGATCATATTAAATTCTTAAACAATTATGTGACTATATGATTGCCAATAGTCACAACATTTGAGAAATGTGTATCTAAATTATACATATGGTCACATTATAATGGGATTAACTATGAACAACACATTGAAAACGTCACACAGTAAAATATTCATGTGACAAATGTTTACAACCAAATGTAATCTCTATTTTCACTATTGTTAATATTAGTCACATATTTAGAAAAAAAATATGTTCATGTGGCAAACTGGTTAAGTGTATTAGTGTTTGAATGGAAGGTCTAGGGTTCGAGTCTTAGTCCTTGTTTTTTGCTAATTTTTTTTAAAACACAATAAACCCTAAAAACACAGAAAACACACATTTTTTACATGCCTAACAATGACAATGCTCATTCTTGGAACTTCACAAAAATTAATTACATGCATGAATATGCATTAGATGTTTATGTAGGCTACTTACCCTTTGTATTCCATCCTTGGTTATATAAACAAAGATTAAGTAATGAAATTAATCATAACAAAAACACAACAAACACTTAATTATCAGCATTTTAAGAATCAAAAAATGGCTTCTTCCTCAAAAAGAACATTTTATGCTGCTTTTGAAAATACCAGTGCAGTTCTTAACAAGTATGTATCATTATTTATTTTATTAACGTTGTATCTTTGTTATCATTTAGTACTAATAATCTTTTATGTTCTTTTCAGGAAACCTTGTGTGGTGCCCAAAGTAAAAGCAAATGCAGATGGAGAGTTCCCTGCTGATTGTCCTTACGATGATAAATATGATGAGTACGATTTCTATGTTGAGGAAGCTTACGAACAAAGACAATAGAAGCTGGAAGACGAAGAGAATGCCCGACTTGAACAACAATGCCGATGGGAGAAAGCTGATTCCTTAAGAAGGAGGCAACAGGAGCAAGAACAACGCGAGAGGGAGGAAGCTGCTTTCTTTAGAAGGAGGCAAGAGGAACATCGACAGAGGGAGGAAGCGTATAGGAGGCAACTAGAGGAAGAAGGTCACATCATTGATGATGATGTTTATTCTTCTGAGCATGAAATTGAAGAAGACGAAGACGAGTTCAAAGAGGCTTTAGATTACGATGAACTTCATTTGGCTTTTGATCCAGAGAAATCTCCAAAGTTTGATTAGTTAGAGAAACAAAATGTTTGTTTTATTAAAACCTGTAATCCTTTAGTATTATTGAATTGAATTTATGTTTGATCAGTTTTCACCTTGTGTTATTTTTATTTTACTTTAGTCATTTCAAAGTTTTCATTTTCAGTTTAGTTAATAATTAAGCACATTGTTTGAACAAATTAGTTGTCTATGTGAAATTAGACACGAATTGGAATAAATACTTGGGAGGACTAGTGAAAATATATTAAAAAGATAAAAAAAAATCTTAACTTGTGCTTGACTAGATAATGATTAAAAACAAAATAAGCTGAAACAAGCAGCTTTTCAAGGAAATACTCAATATTAGCTTAGTTCTGAGTGAAGAATGGCCTAGCAGTATGGTTACAAACATATGCTCAAAACTTCAGAAGAATAAGGCAAGAGCCTAAAAACTTTATTTCCAATTGGAAAATAATTGCAGATGTAATAGCAAAAACTTAAAAGCACCTTAGAGTTAAGCTAAGTCGAAAACATAAACTGCTAAAATCTTAATTAGTTTTGGCGGGAGAATTAGGGAAAAAAAATTGGGTTATAAGATCCACCGAAGTGGAAAGCCTTAACCGGATGTGTAACAGGTAACTTTGACACAAAAAACTTGGTTATATGTGTTATGTATCTAGGATTATACAACTCACAACATGAATAAATAAAATACAAGATGAACCATGTTTAAATCCATGAAATACAAGTCTAATTACATAATATTGATGATAATATTGCAGGTTCATACAAAATGTGAATGACAACATATTTACATTCCAAAAAAATAATGGATACACCCATCCATGCAGATTAGTGTTTAAAATTGTTTACATAAACTATACCTACACTTAACCGAAATAGTCTAAAGAAGATTCATCAGAAACATCCATTAAACAGAGATAACAAGTTCTTCCATAGCCTACCCCCTACAGGTTCCTCCATAGCCTACCCCCTCTTCCTTTTTCCTAGCTTTGTTTCAAATTCTTTCAATTTTTTTGGACAAGGTAGAAAATATACTACATTTCTGATAGGTGAGGGCCACTCTGTTGTAGAAAATGGAGACCGAGAAGATGACTCTACTTTTGGTGTACATCCCCTGCTAACCCTTGGACTGAGTATATGTTTGGATGATCCACTCGCCTTGCCTGCAGTCTGACTGGATGAGCCAATAGCTTTGCCTTTCTTCTTGGACGGTGAATTAGTCTCTCCCCAAGTATCGTCCGAACTACAATCATCTGCAGAGGTGCTGGAATACTTGGAATGTTCATCCTCATCATCATGAAATGGGTGTTGGAAGTCTTTAGTGTTTACATGTTCAAAGCTTTCATCTAATGACAACAGATCTTCCTCAGAGCTTTCAAAGCTTTCATCTGATGATAGCGTATCTTCTTTAGAGCTTTCAGAGGAATCAATGATGATAACATCTGTAAATTACAAGACAAATTTTAATAAATTCAGATACTAACAGCCACCCAGATACTCAAAACAATAAAACATTCATATACAAACTTATTATAGGTTAAAAGTTAATATACTAACCTCCCTGCAACAGTGTCTGTTTGAAATGTTGGAATTCCCTTTCAAGCTTTTCCACCCTATTATGTAGGTTAGAAAGAGCAGCTGTGGTATCAGTTTCCATTGAACCGTTTCCTTTTTCTTTTTTTTTTCAAGTCACCTCCTGTATCTACATACCATAATACCGCATAAGTTAACTACAAATAAATAATCACATGTCTGCTATAAAGTTTAACAACTACACATAAACGATATCTTAAGCCCATTTGCTCTTCGAGGTAGATATCTCCACGATTCCTCTATCTCGTGAACATGTTCATCTTCGTGCCCAATATATGAATCCAATATGGACCTACTTCTTTTTCGTTAATCCTTCTTTTATGAAAGTAGCTCAAAATTTGACATTCGCATTCGGTCTTTGATTGATATCAGTATCATCAATACCCATGAAAAAGCGAATATGAGTGCCAAAGTAAGAGGTCGTTTACTAAAAAGGCTAAACAAAAAGATGTTAATGCATATTGAATTCACATATCTGGCACGAAGATGATGATTTTCACGAGAAAGAGAAATCATGGCGATGTTTACCTCGAAGAGGAAACGGGCTTGAGATGTCGTCTATGTGGAGCTATAATACTTTATAGCTTACATGTGATACCGAAGCTAGTGAATAACTATATTTCTATAAAGGTTAAAACTTGGTTTACTTACCTCCCTTCAACTGTGTTTGTTTAAGAAGTTTGAATTACCTTTCAAGCTTTTCCACTCTATTATCTAGATTAAAAAATGCTTTATCAACTTCTGTTGATCCCTTGCCTTTTTCTTTTTTCTTTAAGTTAGCTCTTGTACCTGCATCAGCATATAACCAACATATAAACAACATAGTAAATGAACCAATGCAGCTGTGAAAACATATAGACTTCCTGGCCAACATTTTTGAATCTAAGATGGCATCGACAGAAGAACCTATATATTTTCGTTTACCCTTTTTTATGTAAGCCCCTCTTACTGTGGCCGTCGCATTATCTTTTTCATGGGCATCACTACCATCAACTAAGGTCTTTACTGAGCGATCTGTTTCCTTTTTGTTGATTGGTCAAAGGGTTTCCTTCCCATTTGTAAATTTTGGCGCTTATTTCGGCATCAAATTATCCGAGTCGTCACTCTGAACACGTTCACTCTCACTTTTAGTTTCAGTATCGAAATATAATCCACACATGGATCAACCCAAATACTAAATGCATGATATAAACCACACAAGTCTGTATCTAGATACTCAACTGGAAAGAGTATTCAGATACTGAAACTGATACTGAAAACAGAGTATTCATAGTGGTGACTCGGATAACTTGCTACCCCATGAAGCCCCAAAATTGGGAACTGGGAATAAAAACATTCGACCAATCAACAAAAAAGAAAAGGGTTGTTTATTAAAGACCGTAGTTGATGTTAACAAGGACCATGAAAAAAGGAAATGACACGGCCATAGTAAGAGGTACTTACATAAAAAAGGGTAAACGAAAAGATGTAGGTTGCTCTATCGATGCCATCTTATATTCAAAAAAGTTGGCCAGGAAGTCTATATGTTTTCACATCAAGATAATCAAACCTAATCTCAACTCAAATGTTTACGCTTTGTTCTTGAGTCCTATTTTAAAGGAATGAAAGGGGGTGGAATGGGAAGGGCAAAGTAGGGGAGGATATTTTAGTAAAACCAACCATTAGCTAACAACACAACAAGGAAGATGCAAATACATGATGTTATTCCTTTATGACCAGGACAAACGAAACTCATAATCTAACTCAAAAATATGCAAATACATGATCTAAATCCTTTTTTACTATACCTAATAACTTAATGAGAATGTATTTTAGCATGATCAAAAAATTAGCATGTAATGGACATATATAAAGGAGATGCCAGTTACGAATAACTTCTGTATAAGGTAGAAACCCTAGTAGAAATATATAAAATGTGGATGAATAATAAGGATATAAATGTATTTTTATACAAGCCTAACCCATTTTTCTTCCCAATCTCCCCAAAAATGGGCGGAACAGATATACATAAAAATGCCTGCACCTTTCCTTCCTTCCTCCTTCCCGTTCCCTACCCTTTCTTCTTCAAAAAAACTTAAGAACATCATTTTTTAAATTTCCCTTTCCATACTCTTCCATCCCTTTAAAAAACAACTTGAGAACTTAAGGTTTCTAGTATGACCAACCCCCTATTTAAAAATTTATGGTGTGTTTTTCTTAGCTTATATAATGGGCTTATATAAGCCATTTTTTGCTTATATAAGCCTATGTTTAATAAACTTATAAGCCCATGACTTATATAAACTTAAGTTAACATGAGGGTAAAATGGTAAATATGTTATATAAGCCCAAACCTTCCTAAAAAAGCCACATTTTTATGGCTTATCGTAACACCCATATATAAGTTTATAAGCCTACTAATATAAGCTTAGCTAAACACTTGGTTTGAGCTTATAAGCCCATTATATAAGCTAAACCAAACACCCCCTTATCTCTTGTATCTACATAATCATATAACCAACAGAATACTTGAACCATTTATCATTTTCACTACTCCTAAAACATTACATGGTAAACACTAACTAATGATCCATCTAACGCCTTTCTGACAAACATATAAACATAAAATTTCACAAAATTGACCTTTTATATGTGCCTTCGTAGCTTCATCAACCTTCATAGCTTCATCAACCTTCATAGCTTCATCAACCTTCGTAGCCTCATCTGCCTTGTCATCTATGTAACACATATTAAAACAGAATCAATTATTGGTATTTTCGTAACATGCAACATCATCAAAACAAAGACAAATCATCAAAACTTCAATAATACTGTTGCGAAGTAAAAACCCTAACCTTCTTTTGATTTTCCTTTAGTCCGTTTTTTTAAATCTAACTGCATCAAGTCTTCAACAATATTTTCAGTAATCGGATCAGGATATCTCCAGTTGGTTCCATACTTTTCTATCACATAATCCATCATCTCAGGAGTGATCTTAAAATCAATATCCAACTGGTCACTAAGGTTTGATTTATCAGGGTTTGTAGATTTGTTACTGTTTGTGTCTAGGTGGGTGGGTGGTTGAATCATTATTTGACCTCCGGATATTGAATGTGTGCGTGTGTGAGTGAGTTATTAGTGGACGGGATACCGGTGAAATATATCAAGTTGCATGCAAATTAAACGATTCACTTTTTAGACACGTTAGTATAAGTCTAGTTTAGTAGTATAACATTATTAGTTTTTCATGATTTTACTAATTGAACTTTACCTTACATGATAATTAGATAATTAAATTAGAGCATGTTATTAATTTAATTAAACCTTGGTTAAAAATTAATATAACATAATTAAGCTATGTTTCTTAATTAATTAAATGTAACATGAATAATTATATTAATAATTATTTTAACCTAAAGTTTATTTAAATAAAATGGTCATGTTTAATTATCATGAAAATTATATTAATAATTATAACATAAATCTTGTTTATTAATTATATAATATAAGTCGGGTGATTATACGGTTTTATGACTTATTTCAACAAGCTCATGTATGAATGTAACATAAACGATGATTAATTTGTTATCTGATAGATTTTCAAACATTAAAGTTTTTTAACAATATGAAATGTCAAACCCATCTATCTCGAATGATGGTAACCCTAAATCATAAACCTTAACCAATTAAACCATAAACACAAATTAAACCAAAAACCAATAATAAAACCTAAACCGCAAACCTTAAACCATTTAACCATAAACCATAAACCATTAAGCCATAAACCTTATTTAAACCATAAATCATAATCATACATACCATAAACAATAAACCATAAACCCTAAACCATAAACCCTAAACCCTAAACCGCAAACCCTATGCCCTAAACCTTAACCCCAAAAAATCCTAAACACTAAATCATAAACCTTAAACCATTTAACCTTAAATTATAAACATTATTCCATTAATTAACCCTTAAACCACAAACCATAAACCTTAAACCCTAAACCCTAAACCCTGAACCCTAAACCAATGAACCCTAAACACTAGATCATAAATATTAAACCCTTTAACCTTATACTATAAACATTAAACCCTTAAACCACGAACCCTATCTAAGTAAACCATTAATCCTAAACCTTAAACCCTAAACCCTAAACCGCAAACCCTAAGCCATAAACCTTAAGCCCGAAAAATCCTAAACACGAAATCATAAACCTTAAACCATTTAACCTTAAACTATAAACATTAAACCATTAATTAACCCTTAAACCACAAACCATAAACCTTAAACCCTAAACCCTAAACCCTGAACCCTGAACCCTAAAACCAATGAACCCTAAACACTAGATCATAAATATTAAACCATTTAACCTTATACTATAAAAATTAAACCATTAAACCACAAACCCTATCTAAGTAAACCATTAATCCTAAACCTTAAACCCTAATCCCTAAACGGCAAACCCTAATCTCTAAACCTTAACCCCAAAAAATCCTAAACACTAAATAATAAACCTTAAACCATTTAACCTTAAATTATAAACATTATACCATTAATTAACCTTTAAACCACAAACCATAAACCTTAAACCCTAAACCCTGAACCCTAAACCAATGAAGCCTAAACACTAGATCATAAATATTAAACCATTTAACCTTATACTATAAACATTAAACCATTAAACCACAAACCCTAGCTAAGTAAACTATTATCCTAAACCTTAAACCCTAAACCATAAACCGCAAACCCTAAGCCCTAAACCTTAACCCCCAAAAACCCTAAATACTAAATCATAAACCTTAAACCATTTAACCTTAAACTATAAACAATAAACCATTAATTAACCCTTAAACCACAAACCATAAACCTTAAACCCTAAACCCTAAACCCTAAACCCTAAACCCTAAACCCTAAACCCTAAACCCTAAACCCTAAACCAATGAACCATATACACTAAATCATAAACTCAACCATAAACCATAAACCATAAACCGTAACCCAATACCAAATTAGAATGTCCTCACCCTAACCTTATTAATCCGTCCATTAAAAATCGACCTTATTCATAATATGTTGGGAATTATTTGTTAAGTGTAAAGTACCGTTAGTATATTCCAAGTACTGTTAGTGTTATCTAAGTACCGTTAGTATTAACGCGATACATAGTAAGTACTGCTACTTATAAAGTAAGTACTGCTATATTGATTAGGACGAATATATCTTTGTATAAGATATGTCATAGTTATAGTTAGAGTATATCTTATGTGATATATCTAAATAGTTAGAATATTGATAATATATCGTCTGTGATATAGTTATCTTTATAGAATATTCTATGGTTTCTAGGGTTCCTTACTCTATAAAAGGAACATAGGTACAATGTCTTTCATGTACCTCATACAAGTCGATTAATAAGATAATCAAATAGTTAAAAGTAATTTTATTCTTCTGTGCTTTATAAGTTAGATTCCGCATAACTTATTTAGTGTTAGTAAGATGCTCAAAGTGTTTTAGTTTGATTACAAACTATTATACTAATTCTTACCAGAATATAGATCCAACCAAAGGGATCAACAAGTGGTATCAGAGCTTGTTGAGAAACTCTGAAAAAGAAGAACACGACCCCATAGACTCCACACATACCAAATCTCAATGTCTCAACCAGATGGTGATAATGCTCACTTGGATAATGTTCAGAACACTGATCATGTTATGCCACAAGTACAACCACAAGTTGGGCATCCTGCACCAGCACAAGGTGCTCAAGTCGTGAATGATGTAGCTACCTCTAAACCAACACCTTCTCATACTCTGTCTGCTGTTAAACTCCCAGTTCTCAAAGGTGACAATTATGAGACTTGGGCTATGCAGATGGAACATTACTTGAATCACAAAGATCATACTGTGTGGCAATTTATCAAGAATGGGAACACACCAAAGAACCTACACTGGTTGCCAGACGGTACATGCTATGCTCTACCTGCTATGACTGCTAAGCAGATACAAGCAGAGATCAGAGAAAGAAAAGCCATAAATGCTTTGGCTATGGCTATTTCTGAAGACATTCTACAAAGCTTTCATCATTATAAAGATGCCAAATCTATGTGGGATGCTATTAAACATAGATTTGGAGGCAATGACAAATCTAAGAAAATCAAGAAGATTGTTCTTAAGCAAGAATTTGTTAACTTCTCAATTACCAGTATGGAGGGAATACATGGTGGATATGGAAGGTTCAGCAAGTTGCTTATTCAGTTAGCAGTTTATGGACGAGTAATCCATAACGAAGAAGCTAATCTAAAATTCTTAAGAAGTGTTCCACCAGAGTGGAAAGCAATGGCTATGCACTTCATCATAAGAGATGATTTAGAAACAATTCCGTTTGATCATCTCTACAACAATCTTAGAGTATATGAGATGGATGTAAAAGGCACTGAAGTGAAGACAGCAACTGCTTCAAAGTCTAATTTGGCTTTTGTGTCAGATGGGAACAACGGTACTTACTTTCAAAATACCGCTAGTGGATCTAGCAGCAGTACATACTTCACAAATACCGTTGGTGGACTTAAAAGTAGTACTTACCCACAAAGTATTGAAAGCAGTCCAATGATCTCTCAAAATCCACATGGAAGGTCATCACCATTGTTTAGTGACAATGATGCCTTCTCATTCTCTGCTGGACAAGACAATGGGCCAAGATTAATTCTAAATGATGTATTCCAAATGGATGATGCTGATGTTGAAGAGATGGATCTTAAATGGCAACCTGCTATGGTGTTAGTAAGATCCAATAGGTTCTTCAAGAAGACTGGAAGAAAAATGACTGTTGATCCGAATGAGCCATTAGGATATGACAAGTCTAAAGTTGAATGCTATAACTGTGGAAGGAATGGACACTTTGCAAGAGAATGTAATAGAGATAAAGATGAGTCTAGCAATCTGAAATCCAAGAACAGCTATAGAACCAGTCCAATAATAACTGAAAGCTTTCCAAAAGGAAACAACAGGAGTCCTAAAGGAACCAAAGCATTGGTTACTGTAGATGGAGTGGTGAATTGGGCAGAAGAATAAGAAGAAGAAGAGCTTTGATTAATGGATCTCTCACATGAAGATACTGAGGTACACCCTTGTTCTAAAGATTGTATTCTTAAATTTAATAGTCAAAAAGTAGAACTAGAGGAACAGTATCAAAAGGTTAACACATGCATTGTAGAAGTAGAGGCTTTCAAACAGGGTGTTGTTAAACTAGAAGATAATATAGTTTTGTACAAAAAGGCTCAACAAAACTATGAAGAGAAAATAAGGATTTTGACTCTTCAAATGAGGGAAAAAGATGTGGAAATAAAATCTTTTGAAAGACAACTTTTAAAAATAAATTCATAAAATGAAGCTTTAAAAACTAGTCTTTGTAAAAAGAGGGAAGTGATTAGTCATTGGCAACAATCCTCTAAGGTACTGGGAGAATTAATTAATTCACAAATGGGGTATTATGATAAAACAGGCCTAGGATATATTGAGGATCAACCTGGGATAACCTTAACTAACAAGAACTTATCAAAAGGGATTTTTGATAGTTCTAGTGAGGTAGATGATACACCTAAAAATGATAGATATGCTGAAGGTATGAAGGCAGTTCCTCCACCAGTATCAGGAATTTTCATGCCCCCTTGTAATGATATTAGTATAGAGTTAGAAGAACCTAAGATTAATAATGTCTTTAACTCTAGTACTGTGTCTCAAGAAAATACTGATGTGACCAAGAATATTGTTTATCCACCTTTAATGAACAACTTTGTTTCTGAGGAATCTAAGATAAGTTCTGCTCCCAAGCAGGTAAAAACTCCTAGCAAGTTATTGGAAAACAATGAACAACATACTAAAACCAAAAGGGGTGGGATAGGTTTTGAAAAAGTAAAGTCAAAATAACCTTTTGGGTCTTCTTTAAGAAGAAAAGGATGTTATGTTTGTGGTAGTCTAAGTCATTTTATCAAAGACTGTACATTACATGAAGATAAAATTGTGAAACAAAAGGCTACACAAAGGGTCATGAAAAACAATAATGGGAAAAATGCACAGGGTTATAGGAAACAGAAACTTAAAGATGGCAAACCTAAGTTTGATCACACAAGGGTAGTTAAACAGGTTAAAAATAATCCAACCAAAAGTTTGGTTCCTAGGGCAGTACTTATGAAGCAAGGACTTGTATCCTTAAAGTCTGGTAAACCAAGTACCGCCAAGCCTAAATCTACAAGTACTGCTAGACCAAACTCAAGTACTGTTGGTTTAAAGTCTGTGAAACCAATGTTCTCCAAGACTTCTAATAAAGTTTTTGAAAAAGTTAAAACACCTAGAAGTAAGGACCAGAACAAACCAGTACAGATGTGGGTTCCTAAAAGAGATATACCATGTGTTAAAGCAAGTACCGCTAAAGCAATACTTAATTCAAAAAAGTAAAAGCAAATAGAGTCACCCTATGAATTTGACTACATAAATGAAACCATGAGGTATAAGAGTAAAAGTAGCATCACTGGAAATGCTTCAATAAAAACTCTTAAATGTGTAGCTCCTACAAGATCCGAGCCAAATGTGGCTTGGGTCCCTGTTAAAAACTAATGTGTTTTATTTGTGTGCAGGGGCATCTCATTGATGAATTAAAAGATAAAGGAATTGTAGATAGTGGATGCTCAAGACACATGACAGGGAACAAAGATTTTCTTGCTGAATTTGAAGAATTCAGAGGAGGTCCAGTAGCCTTTGGGGGTAGCAAAGGTAGAATCACTGGCAAAGGGAAAATCAACACAGGGAAGTTAGAATTTGAAGATGTCTTCTTTGTAAAAGAATTGAATGAGTTCAATCTCTTTTTCTGTATCACAAATGTGTGATAAGAAGAACAAGGTACTATTCGCAGACAAAGACTGCTTGGTGTTGTCCAAAGACTTTGATATGCCCAAGGAATCTCAAATACTGTTTAAAGTACCCAGGCAAGAAAATATGCACACCTTTAATCTTCATTCTATTACTCCAACAGGTGGTATTAAATGTTTGCAAGCTAAGGCTTCTTTAGATGAGTCAATGTTATGGCATTGAAGGTTAGGTCATGTGAATTTCAAGAATCTTAATAGATTGGTAAAAAGGAATTTTGTTAGAGGTCTACCTAACGAATCTTTTCAAAATGATTTCATATGTGCTGCTTGTCAAAAAGGTAAACAACATAGAGCCTCTTGTAAGACCAAGACTGTAAACACTGTGACAAAACCTTTGCATCTCTTGCATATGGATTTATTTGGTCCAGTTTCTATCAGAAGCATTAGCCAAAAGACCTTTTGTCTAGTCATAACTGATGATTATAGTAGATTCAGTTGGGTTTTCTTTTTAGCCCTTAAAAGTGAAACAAGTGAATTACTAAAGGACTTTATCACTTTAGTTGAAAAGTAGTTCACTAAACAGGTTTTAATCATTAGGACTAATAATGGAACAGAATTTAAGAATGCTGATTTTGATGAATTCTGTAGGTCTAAAGGAATTAAGAGACAATTTAGTAATCCTAGAACTCCACAGCAGAATGGAGTAGCTGAAAGGAAGAATAGGACATTAATTAAGGCTGCTAGAACTATGTTGGCTAATTCACTTTTTCCAAATTCCTTTTGGGCAGAAGCAATCAATACTGCATGTTATGTGTTAAATAGAGTCCTAGTAACTAAGCCTCAAAACAAAACACCTTATGAACTCTTGACTAGTGTAAAGCCAAACATAAGTCATTTAAAACCTTTTGGGTGTCATGTGTACATACTAAATACTCTTGATTTTTTGGGAAAGTTTGATGGAAAGTCTGATCCAGGATATCTTGTAGGATATTCATTGCAAAGTAAAGCCTATAGGTTTTACAATTTGTCAACTAAGAAAGTTGAAGAAAATGCTCATGTCAATTTCTTAGAAAATAAACCCAATGTTTCAGGAATAGGTTATGCTTGGATGTTTGATTTAGACTATCTAACTAACTCCATGGATTACTACTCTTTGCAAAAGGATTGTCAAACTAACAATGCAAGTGAGGAGTCAAGTGCAACTAATGTAGGTACCGAAGAAGGTGTTTCTTCATCAGATGAAGATGTTCATATCTATGTGCCAAACATGCCTACTGTTACTCCCATGTCTACAACTCCCAAGAAGCAAACCATGCCATCAAATGATGATCAAGCCTCCCAGGAGCTTCAGAGGCTTCAAGATCAAGAAAAGAATGCTACATCTTCTAATAAGCATTCAGGAGAAGAGTCTCTTGAGTCACAACACTCAGCAATACATACTATACCTAGCGGTACTTCATCTGCAAGTACTGCTAAGTCAAAATCTGCTAAATCTACTGACTCACTAGAAGAGATTTTGCAAGCATTGGACGATGAAGACTTATATGCCAGTCCAGTTGAAGGAATCTTCTCCAAAGCTTCCAATGATGAGCAGGGTGCAGTAACTGATTTCAACAATTTGGAAACAGAAATTCCAGTCAGTTCTTTCCCACTCATAAAGTCAACAACAACCATCCTGCTACACAGATTATTGGTGATCCAAAATCTGTTATACAAACCAGAAGACAACTGCAAACTAATATTGAAACTCATGCACTAGTGAGTTATGTCAAACAACAACAGAGAACAAATCATAAAGATACTCAACATTGTTTGTTTGCCTGTTTCTTATCTCAAGTAGAGCCCAGAAATATCTCTTAGGCTCTTGATGAAGAAAGTTGGGTAGATGCCATGCAAGAAGAATTAACACAATTTGAGCTACAAAAGGTTTGGATTCTTGTGGATCTTCCCTCAAGTAAAAGAGTCATTGGTACTAGATGGTTCTTCAGGAATAAGAAGGATGAAAGAGAGGTTGTTGTGAGGAACACGGCAAGACTTGTTGCTCAAGGCTACAGACAGGAAGAAGGGATAGACTATGATGACGTTTTTGCACCAGTGGCAAGGATTGAAGCCATTAGGTTATTTTTTGCCTTTGCATCATATATGGGATTTATAGTCTATCAAATGGATGTGAAAAGTGCCTTTCTATATGGTACTATTTCAGAGGAGGTATATGTCTTACAACCTCCAGGTTTTGTAGATCCTAAATTCCCCAATAGAGTCTACAAAGTTATCAAAGCACTTTATGGTCTGCATCAAGCTCCAAGCGCCTGGTATGCAACTTTATCCAGCTTTCTACTAGATCATGGATATAGGAGAGGAAGCATTGACAAAACTCTGTTCATCAAGAAAAATGCAAAAGACATCATTCTAGTTCAAGTCTATTTGATGACATGATTTTTGGTTCTACCAAGAAGACATGGTGTGAAGAGTTTGAAGCTTTGATGAAAGGAAGATTTCAAATGAGTTCTATGGGAGAAATAACTTTCTTTTTGGGACTACAAGTCAAACTAACGAAAGATGGAATATTTATCAACCAAGATAAATATGTTGCTGAAATCTTAAATAAATTTTCATGTATGGATACAAGGAGTACAAGCACACCTTTTGAAGCCAAGAAATATTTACCAAAAGATGAACATGGAGAAGATGTTGACATTAATCTCTATAGGCCAATGATTGGTTCATTGATGTATCTTAATACTTCAAGACTAGATATAATGTTTGCTTTGTGTGCCTGTTCAAGATTCCAAGTTCATCCAAAGGTGTGACATCTTTATGCTGTGAAGAAGATTTTTAAATATCTTAAAAGTCAACCTAATTTAGGATTATGGTATCCTAGAGATTCCACCTTTGAATTGGAAGCTTACTCAGATAGTGTTTATGCTGGAGCAAATCATGATAGGAAATCCACAACAGAAGGTTGTTAGTTCCTAGGCAGAAGACTTATATCATGGCAGTGTAAGAAGAAAACCATTGTTGCTACTTCTACAACTGAAGCTGAATATGTAGCTGCTGCTCATTGATGTGGACAAGTACTTTGGATTCAAAATCAATTGTTGGACTATGGGTTTAACTTCATGAACACCAAGATTTACATTGATAACTAAAGTACTATATGCATTGTCAAGAATCCAGTATTTCACTCCAAGACTAAGCATATTGAAATAAGACATCACTTTATAAGAGATGCTTATGACAAAAAGCTTATTCAAGTCTTGAAGATTCATATAGACACCAACGTAGCTGATTTGTTGACCAAGGAATTTGATGCAAAGAGATTCGAATTCCTGGTGACACACATTGGTATTCTCAGCCAATAACATGTTGCATATGTTGAGGGGAGGTAATAGCTGTACAAGTTTTATATAAATTTTATTGTATAGTCTATGTTTTATGTTTTTGATGTTATTGCAGGTTTAAAGAAAAAGGTAAAAGAGGTTACATGTCTAGTGGAAAGCATGAACTGGTCAAAATTGTGAGGTATCGTTGTCACTCCAAGTACCGCTAGCACAAAACCAAGTACCGCTTATGTTCCATGTACCGCTACATGTCCGTTGTACCATTAAGGGTCTCTTTTGTAAATTGGCGGTTTCTTCGGGCTTGGGTTTCTTATTTAATTAAATACTTACCCCAATTACACAATTGATTCACCCAATCCTTTATTTTTCTCTCTTGATTCTATAACCTTCTCTCTAATCTTTCGATCATAAAAAATACTAATGGCTGCCTTACAAGTAATATCTAAGCATAATTTGGTTGTGAATCTTGCTACGAATGATGACTCTCTTGGTTTCTATGAGATGCTTGGTTTCCTATCTCGAAGTCATGTTCGCTTCGCACTCACTGTAAGTCCAGTTGTCTATATACCCATTGTTGAACAATTTTGGGATATTGATGTGTTAGGTACTCGTTTTGATCAACCTTGCATTAAGGCTACGGTAAATCATAGGAATATATATGTCACTAAGGTACTACTACGAGCAAGTTTGAGACTTAATGACGAAAATGGACTTAGTATGCTTAATACTACAGAGTTTCATGATGGCCTTGCAGCCATGGGCTATGGGGTGGTAGGGAAAGTCTTACTTTCTTTAAAGCATTATTTTCACCTCAATGGAAATTGCTTTTTCATGCTATTATTAACTGTTTAAGTTCAAAAAGTACATCTTTTGATCAAATACCTGCTGCATTGACATCTGCTGGTATTTGTCTAGCAAATAACAGGGTTTTTAAATTTTCAAAATTAATTTTTGAAGGCATGACTAGGAATTTGGAAGGGACTAAGAAGTTTTTAATGTATCTTAGATTCATTCGGGCTTTAGTTAGTGACCAAATACCTAACCTACCAGAATTAGCTGATACATGGGATGTTTCTTCATTCACAAAGAGAACTTTCTCTTTCTTGACCAAATAAGGCAATGCCTTTACAGGAACAGTAACACCATTGTTTTCTCATATGTTAGCCCAACCTGCCAATCAAAAAGGTGAGGAACCTAGCAATGCTAGTGCTTCTCAGCAAACTCCTTCTCACCAGAGCTCCCACTCTCTAGAAGATTCATAATCTTCTTCTCACAATGTTGGTGTTCCACCAAACACTGATGAGATGATCCACACACCTGCTGCTTCTATTGCTGCTAGTGGTTCACCACAAGCACAAGCACCAGAGGTGGTGGATGTTGCAAATTTAACTGCTTTGTGTACAAGTTTGTCCCAACAGGTACAGGTGTTGTAGAAAGATAAGCTTGTTCAAGACAAGAAAATTGGTGAATTATAAGCTAGCCTACTCAAGTTAAGGAACAAAGTGTCATCTTGGATGAGGCAATATAGATCTGTTCAGAAATCTACAATTAAGAAGCAAAGACTCAGGAACCACAGGAAAAGGCAACTGAATGCAACCAAACAGGGGAGGAATAATGAAGAACAGGGAAGGAATAATGAAGAACAACCACCTTCTTCCGATAATCAAACAAGGATCTCTGGAAATGACATCAATTTTGAATTGGATGAAGATGTCATGGGGACTTTTAAAGATGGAATTGGTTTAGAGACTGGTGTGGATGGACCTTCAGATATGGAGATTCAACAGCAATACCCACAACCTACTCCAGAAGAACCACAAGTTCAAGAAATGTTGGTAACTCAGCTAGAGGAGCCACAAGTTCAAGAAAAGTTGGTAAATCAACCAGAGGAGCCACAAGTTGCAGAAACATTGGCAACTCAGCCAGAACCATCAGTTCAATCACCACTTCAAGCTAATTGTAGTGCTTTCTATGAGAAGTTGGAGGAAATTTCTAATCAGTTTCCTGACCCATCACCACAAAGCAATAAATCAGATAAGACTGAAGAAGTGCAAGTTGATATAATGACTTCTATGGAAGAAAAAGTATCTGGGGATACACAAGTGATTGAAGAAACAAGTGTGTCTAATACTGGTGAAGTCAACTTTGTTGAAGATCCAAGTACTGCTAAGCCAACTAAGCCGACTGCGAGTACTACTGACATTGTTGAAGACCCAAGTACTGCTAAGCCAATTGCAAGTACTGCTGAGCCAATTACAAGTACCGCTGGTGATCATCCTTCACTAGAAAGTCAAATTTCATTTGGAGAAAATGAGACTTTAGCCCAATTACTGCTTGATCTAAAGAAGAGTTTAGTTGAGAAGACTAAGCAAGCAAAAGTGGAAGAAAAGACACAACAAGAAGTTCTTGCCACAACGGATCAAATTCAAGGTAAGAAAGTTCAATCTTCACACCCTACAAAAGGTATAGTTATTCAACAATTAGCTAATGAAGAAGTAGCTGCCAAGCTGAAGAGGCTGCTACCTAAGATAAATCCAAAGGATAAGGGGAAGAAGCAATTATTGTCAGAATCTGAAGATGAAAGTGATTCAGATGATGATGTAAACAAAGTCATGTACAGATTTAATCAAATAGACCATGGTGAGGAATTTGCTTATAGAATACAAGCACAAATTCGTGAAAGTGAATTGCAGGAAGAACTTGCAGCAAAGCAAAATTTATTAGAAGCTAAAAGGATACAGCAAGAATGGAACATACAAGAGCATGACATGATTCAAGCTGAGATACATGCAAGTGAGCTTCTTGCAGACTCATTGATAGCTGAAGAAAAAGATGCATATGATGAAGAAGAGAAATCAAGATTGATTGATGATCTGGTAAGGGAGCAACAAAGATTCTTTGCTAAATAGAGAAGGAAAGAAAAGATTAACCCTCCAACTACTATGCCGATTAGAAATCAAATGATGAACTTTCTAAAGAAAGTAAAAGGATTTACTCATATTTAGTTGGTCAAGAAGAATTGTGAAGAAATCAAGACTTTATGTGAGCAAAGTAAGAGGACTGGATTGAATTTTGTTGAGATTGGATCTGAAGCAGACAAGAAAGCTGCTGAAGAATTCAAGAAACATCTACAACAACAAAGAAAATTTGGTAGTACTCCTAGAATTGAGCCAAGTACTGCTGAACCTACAAGTACATATCCACCTATCAAGACCACTTGTGTGAGGAAGAATAGAAAGGAGAAAGTAAGTTCAAGGGAGGAAGAGACTGCTCAAAGGATGAATACAGAAGTTGAAACTCAAGGTATTGCTCAGACTAAAAATGTACAAGCAGTACATACACAGTCAACAGTACATACAACAGTACATATTGAGAAAACGGTACATACAAGCTTGGAAGAGGGTTCAACAGAACTTGAGGTAATTTCCAAGAATGTTAAAAGGAAAAGATCAACAAAGCTAAAGAAGAAAGCTAAGAGAGATAAAACTACAACAGAAGATAGTGATGATGATGAGAGCTTAAGGAACTACTTGAAGATTGTTAAATTTGAAGATCAATGTATTGATACAGAGATTTTTGGAAAAAGAACATCCATTTTTAAGTTGATTTACTCTACAGATCAAGGACTTGAAGCTCATGGAATTCAGAGATCTGATGGCACAAAAAGGATATTCAGACTTTTGGAAGATATTCTTCATATTTTTGACAGACAAGATATTCAAGATCTTGTTAGGTTAGTTGAGGAAGCCAGTGCAGGTAAAACTGAAGTATCACTATTATATAGGGAATTTCTCTTTATGTATGAGCCACACAAATGTGATCAAGAAATGTTGAAGGTATTAGAGGATTAGGTTCCTAGTTACTGGAGATATTACTGGTCATGTGGATTGCATATTTTGGATGTAGATGATGTTACATATTATATGCTGCAAGAGAAGACTTACCCCTTCAAAAGAAAATTGTTGGAAAGGATGTTAGAACAACAATCAGAAGTTACAGAAGAGTCTGTTGATGCTTTGGAGTTGATTAGAATGGTTAAACAAAAAATCAAGGATTTGAAATATGAGGAAGAAGCTGAGAAAGAATCTTAAGTGTTTGATTTTAAGTCACACTTCATAAATGGTTCTCAGTTCACCATGTCTAACACACATAAGAACTGGCTAGTCCATAAGCAAACAGTTTGTGGTAAATACTTATCAAATCCGTTAAAAGCTGATAGTTTGCTAAAAACTATATGGTTCTAACTCACCTTGTTTTGAGACAAAGAGTTGGCTAGTCCTAGACAAACGGTACTAGGTAAAGACTTCATCAAATCTGTTGATGGTTGACAATTTACCAAAAGTTGTAAGGTTTTCATTACACCTTATTCTTTGTGAATAAAGTATTGGCTATTCCAGAATGTACGGCTAACTGGTAAAGAATTTATCAAATCCGTTGATAGCTGGTGATTTTCTAAAAATCATGAAGCCAATACAGATTGGTGTTTGTTGTTAACTGTTTTATTTAAGGTATGAAGATTGCAGACAAAGAAGTATTAAAAGATATAATACTTAGAAGGTTTTGTTATCATCAAATCAAGAGAAGATTTATGATCAAGAGTTCAAGGACTAAACTCAAGAAGACAAATACTGATGCTGCAAAGATAGATGAATGTTTAGAAGACACAAGAAGATCATAGTTTGAAGACAAAGATGATACTCATGATGTTTGAAGATTATCTTATCAGAAGAAGATCTATATTTGAAGTGTTTGGCTACATTCAGTTGGATACAAATACAAATTACCATGTTCAATCCAAGGATGAAGGAAAGACTGAAGACATGTATTTTTAATAAATCCAGTACAAGAGAAACAAGCAGACAACAAGTTATCATTTCTTGTTTAAGGGAGGATTTTTTGGAATTATTTGTTAAGTGTCAAGTACCGTTAGTATATTCCAACTACTTTTAGTGTTATGTAAGTACCGTTAGTATTAACGCGGTACATAGTAAGTACTGCTATATTGATTAGGACGAATATATCTTTGTCTAAGATATGTCATACTTATAGTTAGAGTATATCTTATGTGATATATCTAAATAGTTAGAATATTGATAATATATCGTCTGTGATATAGTTACCTTTATAGAATATTCTAAGGTTTCTAGGGTTCCTTACTCTATAAAAGGAAAATAGGTACAATTTCTTTCATGTACCTCATACAAGTCGATTAAAAAGAGAATCGAATAGTTAAAAGTAATTCTGTTCTTCTGTGCTTTATTAGTTAGATTCTACATAACTTATTCAGTGTTAGTAAGAGTGCTCAAAGTGTTTTAGTTTGATTCCAAACTATTATACTAGTTCTTAACAAAATATAGATCAAACCAAAGGGATCAACATAATAAATTGCTTGAGATGATTATTCAAGGTGATTGATATAAACATCAACTAAATCTCACATACTGTTAAAAAAACAAAAGATATTTATCTCGCGGTTGTCAAGCATTATTATAACCTGATATATGTAAGTTATTGATGTGTCGTGGAATGTGGATAGTATGTGTATTAATTAAGATACGTTATAGGGTAAATTAGAAAATTACCTTTAGGAAAAAGTAATAGACTAAAATTACCAAAGACGGATTCAATTAAACACGTTGGTGAACCAAGTTCGTTGTATACGAAGATCGAGTGAATTTGAGACGTTTTGTTTTGATTTGGACAATTGATTTAACTAGTTTTCGGTTTTTAAAACTAAAATTAATTCTACCAATTTAAATCCTAAGTGCATGAATCGTTTCCCGTATAATCTAAAAATATTATTTAAAATTAACACTAGTTAAATAAACTAAATCTACTTAAACAAAAAAATATTTAAAAACAAATTTAATTAAAACTTAACTAATTAACTTTCTAAAATTTATAAAACATTTTTTATTTGTTTTATTTATTTTTTGAAAACATTAATAAAGAAAATTAAAATGATTTAAAAATGTAAATTAAAGTAAAATAGAGTTTTTAAACTAAACAAAATCTGACAGCTAATTTTAAATAATCTATATTAATTACTTAATACGTATTATAACAAAAACAGTGAGCTAGCACAAGTGGTTAATGCGTTGGGTGTGTGACAAGGAGGTCACGGGTTCAAGTCCCGTAAGGGACATTTTTTGTGATTATTTATTTTTAGACTGTGAAAATCTAAGTCTCAGTCACAGGAGTGACTTTTGATAAGTAATTACTTTTGGACAATTAAATCAATATAATAGTATCACAAAAAGCAATGAAACAATACAGTAAGATTTTGTAGAGTAAAAAGACAGCAATTCAAACAATCATTCAACAAAATTGTACCAACAGCAATATAACAAACTTAATAATAACAAGTTTCCATCCAAATTAAACCACAGATCAGACGAAATAGCAAGATCAAATTATCTAGATCTCATATCCTCAAATATGATACTAAAAACAGCTAAATTTTAAACAAAATTCAGCATACCAAATCCAATATATCAGTACTATCACTTTAATAACAAAACTAACGAAACCTACACTAGTAAGAATACCATCCAAATTAACAGAATGCTTTAGTTTTATATCACAGCTAATATTCAATTAGATTACAACAGCAACACACTAATTTATGAGACGGTTGCAAGAATAGAAAACAAATAAGCTTTCTATACAATCTTAGCAGACTTAAAATGCAATAAATCTAACAAATAAACCCTCAAATTTTAATAACTAAAGCAGATAGACAGTAAATCAATTTCCAAACAAAATCAACAATATCAGAAAACTTCCACTCAAAATACAGATCTAAATCAGCAATCCTTTTCTATCATACATCTCAACATTACATTCATCTTTCAGAATCAATCTCAAGACCTTATCACAACAAGATTAAACTAATACGACTAAAAACAAATTCAATTTCACAGTTAAATAAAACAGACTAAAATAAACAGCAAAAATATAACTCAATCATAATCCATCCCAATAATAATCAGCAAATAACTAGTTGACTTATTTAAACTAAAATATGCAGAAAATAAAACGTGCTTACAGTTATTGATGGATCCGTTGAGCAGAAGGTTGGCGCTGAGCCACCTTGGAACTAAAATGAAACCAACAACGCCTCGAACCACCACTCAAATCACAAACATTTAAATCGAACCACCACGAAGTCACGAACCATTAATATAATCACAATCCAACAGATTTTTATGAACTTAAACAGTGGGTTTAAGTTTTTATCCCCTATTTCACTACATCATTCAAATAGGCTATGAATAAAGCTTATTTAAACAATACACGGTTATAACAACTTTTAGAACTAGATTGCAAGAGAATCTATGAAAAATAACGAAACTGAGTTTAACAAGTATCCAAACAGTAAATTAATTTTATTTAATTAAAATCAAACATTACAATATTTAAAAGAAAATTACAAGTCTATCTAAAAACTACCATTATAACAGTAAAAAAAAAGAAGGGATATTGATTACAATAATTTTGTGGGTTTTTATAGGCAAACCCAAAGCCTTCTTTAGGTGAGTTTGTTGAGGAGAAACCCTCATCTTGATCGTCCAAAGTCTTCCTTCTCTCTCTTTGATTGATCTTGCGGCTGTAAACAGCCAACTAGCATACGGATCGCCAATGTGGCAATCAGGTGTGCTAGTTGTGCTTCTTGAAAGCTGAGTTGTCATCTCATTATTAGAGGATTGAGGGTGAGTGATGTGGTTAAACCAATCAAACGCTGCCACTAAATTGATTCCCTCCATCTTCTCTTCCTTAAAACTTGGGAATTAATTCCCCATACGTGTGAATCACACGTATTTAACAAAAGTCCCAAAAATTATTACTGATTTTATTTGTGATTAGGGTTATAATGAACAGTGGTGTCTGGTTATTTTTTGATTTGGGGAAAGAGATGATGAAAGCTTTGGAGGTATCGAAGGTTATAAAAAACGTGTGTGTGGTGTAGGTTTGAGTAAATAAATGTATATGGGATAAATGAGGTTTAGTAAATGTTTGACCAAGATATTTCGTTTCTTTTGTTCACTGACCAAACGTCAAGAACTTTGAGCCTTGAATAGATAATGGGCTTTTGAGCCCATGTACTACAACTAATAACCATCCGTCTCATGATTGTTAAAATTTGGGCTTTTTGGGCTTTTGAATTAAAAAGTGAGTAATTCATCTTCTCAAATGGGCTTTTGGGCCCATTAACAAAATGTGGGACCCACAAGGCCCAAAATCTTCATAAATGATTAAATCCGCTAAAATCAAACTTGAAATGGCTTTATCGATCTTTTCTTCAAATTCGTGTCGGTTTTTGTCGATTTTTGCGATCTTCAGAACCTACACACACGAAACGACATACAAACATATACAAGGCATTTTCATTGATTTATATGCATTTATTCATTGTTTTTAGATATAAATGATATGAGTAAAATCACTCATATCAAACTCCCCCTTGCTAAGCAATTGCCGTGTCCTCACGCAATGATAAAATAAAACATTAACTACACCATTATTCAACTTTTTGACTTTTATTTTGCAAAGACATAATGTATTGCTTTCATTATTGAAAAATAACTTTGAGGATCATAAAACTCAAATAGATTCATCGTCCCCGACTTTTCACTTTTTCATGCCAAGTGTAAAAACAAGATCATTGTCAATCATAAGCCCCAAAATTATACCAACTCATACAAGTAATTTGTGTTAAACTCAATCTCCTATTATTCCTAATTGTATCTCTAGACTTTCTTTGTCATTCACCCAAAGGCTCTTTTGACTTTATTTGATATTTATTAATCCAAAAATGAAGGCAAAAATGGTGTAAACTCAACACTCAAAACCTAACCTCGACTTCAAAAACCGTTGTCACTAAAGAAAGCCCACATCAAGGATAACATAACACGATTTGAGGGATAAATCCCCGGACCCGAAATTTGGCTAATAGGACTACTTAAAGCAACAATAAAACCTCCAAAGTCAATTTTGACCTTATTAATGGAGTTAGAAACAATCACATCATATCACCTTATGGCTCTTTAAGATGCAATTGTGCTCCTTATTTAAATTCCACACCCGAAGGCTCCTTGGACAAAAACAAGGGAATTGACATTCACCATCCCACCTTATCGCTCATGACGATGAAGCAATTTTTATTCAACATGTACCCTTGCCATACACCCTAAGGCTCTAATGACAAGGTTAGTGCTACATGACTCCCACCCGAAGGCTCCTAGAGAACATGTTTTTATTTATTCTTCTTTATTAATATGATATTTATAGTAAGCCAAATTTCCGCAATCCCATGATCAAAATTCCATGACGCTGACACCCTTAATGTGTTCTCACTTAAATTACAAGGGAAGAAAAAGAAGGAATTACGAGTTAAGATATCAAGCCTAAACCGCTAAAAACTTCATTTATTAAGAAATTATTATAAAAGCGTGAAAAATAAATACAAGGAGATTAAATCAAACGCAAAAATACTTACACAAAGAAGAATTAATTTTAGAAACTTATGATTAAACTCTATCATCTCTTGTTCTCCATATTGTAAAATTTCATAAATGTGAAATCAATGTATATTTAGCCTATTAAATCAAAGTTTTGGGTTTTCAAGTCATCTATAGGATCTTGCATCTTCATATACTTTTTCAAGTTTTAGAAATTTTCGTTTTAAAGGTCCCTTGATAAACGACTTTCTAGGATCAATTATAGGAACTTGCGAAAAGTTCTTGTTCTTAACCCGTATGAATTAAGACTTTCGCGTTTTAAAGCTCCCTATATAAAAGCTTAGCAAAACTTAATTCAAATACGTTAAGGAAAAGCTAAGGTAAAAACCGAGTCGAGTCAAAAACTATTTTTATTTTCACCAACAGAAAGCCTACATTCGTGTCAAAAGCACTTATTTTCTTTATTAAAACTTAAAAATAACAGTAAAAATTTAAATTTTTTAGGAAAAACGAGAAAAACGATTACGTTTGGACACGACAAAAGCAATTGCAAGCGATTATATCGATTGACTCCCCCATGCTAAAAACAAACATTTTCCTCAATGTTTCTTAGCTCAAGAGTAACACCCCCTTGCTAAAACACGAAGAGTCTCATGCAAAATCCTAACATGGAAAGAGCACGTAAATCTATAAGCCGTTTATTAAGTATGCCTCAAGATAAACCGTTAGTAGATAAAAATCAAAGTATAAAGAGTGTGCCCCTTTTTGGCATTCAAAGAATGGAAGATCAAGTGGACCGGCAAAAACCGAACACGAGAGTCTTCAATGATTAGGGTCATACCTAAGATTCAGAACATAACAAAAAACGAGCACGAGCTTGAAAGATCAAGCCTTATTAGTGTTAGAAAATAGAAAGAAGATAGAATGTATGGGACTCCCCCACAAGGCACCTCGTTTTTGTTAACCGAGTCATGATCTCGACTTTGATCCCCGCATTCATTGGTCCTTCAGGAAAGTGATAAAAACCGGCATAATGGAATAGATTCCAACATAAAGCATGATGTCAGGGTCAAAGATCTCATCCTCGTTGTCGGATGACAAACGAAAAGATAAAACTCCAACACAAATCTCTAAAAAGAGATAGTGGTCAATATCACGAATCAGGAAATGAATATAGCATGCTCCCCGAGATAAAATCGCACCAAGATGATCGAAAAATCTTTCAATTATTACATCGGTGAAAGGCCGAGATTTCCCTAAATAAATGATTCCGGGGTCAAATACTTCGTCCTCGGGAGAGAAAGGAATAGACAACACGGTGTCGTCCCCCAATGCTAATCCAAAATCATAAAAAGCACAAGGTAATGGTGGGATAAAAGTTTCATCCATAGTGGAATCAACATTCTTAGCTTTAACGACCATTCACCCTTAGAAATGTAATCAATTGGGTCATGGTACTCAATATGAGACACATGAAAAACCCACACATTAAGGTCAAAGTGGGTGGGAGGAGGACTTGGGACGAACTCATCATCAAGTTAATTCTCTAAAAAAAGAGCGTCCCCCCCCCCGGGTCGAATTCATCAACACCCGGTGGTATCGAATCATTAGAAGCAATAAATATGTCAATCTCCTCCATAAGCGGATCACTATCCTCAACGGCAATAGGAGATGGAGAGAAAGACTTTCTAATAGGCTTAGAATTCAAGGTCTCGATCTTAGAAATAAGAAGATAGACGTTGGATAATTTTTCACGAAGAGTCACGTCTTCCACATCTAAATGAGTAAGTTCATCCATGAACTTCTCAAAGATCGGAATATTCAAATCAACCTCATTTCTCGGTGGAAATGGGTCTAAAGGAGCAAGTTCAAAAGTGAACCTCTCAAAAATCGGATCACTATCATCCTCATTTCCCAGTGGAAATGGGTGAAGAAGAGTAGGTTCATGGTAAACCCCTCAAAATCCGAGTCGTGAATGTCATCTTTATAAGAAAGTTCATCGGAGAAATCCTCGTTAGAAAATTCACTAGAAGTAGAATCATTCTCAAAATCTTCATTTCCATCACAATTTTCATCATTAGAATTGGAGAAAATCTCAAAGTGAATGGACGAAGTAGAGTCATCACATTGTGGCAAATCACACGTTTCATTGGAGATACCATCAAACTCTCTTGGGTTTTGGACAAGGATTTCAACACTAGACTTTATTACTTCGTCCGATTCCGTGTCCGGAATAATGCTAATATGCTCGTCCCCCTTGCTAAGAGAATTTTCGGGTTCCACGATGGAAGAATCATGAATAGGAGTATTGATGTCATGAGATGGAGTGAGATCGAAAATATCCTCATCATCGTCATCATCGTAATCACAGTTCACCAAAATATCATCTTTGAAATAATCTTTGTAAAAATTCATTTGCTCTAGCATAAGTAAATGTTCGATGGAAAGTTGTGAGGAGTCGTCTTTTGTTTGAAAACAAGGGCACAGGCCATTAAACAATGGACTCCCACACTTAACGCAAAAGATAGATGAGGAAATAATGATGATAAAACAAAAATAAACATAACCTTCCAAAATGGAAACGGTCTTCAAATCAACGATCAACAAATCTCCACAAAACGAATCGTACACAAGATCCCCGACAGCGGCGCCAAAATTTGATGTGTCATGGAATGTGGATAGTAGGTGTATTAATTAAGATACGTTATAGGGTAAATTAGAAAATTACCTTTAGGAAAAAGTAACAGACTAAAATTACCAAAGACGGATTCAATTAAACACGTTGGTGAACCAAGTTCGTTGTACACGAAGATCGAGTGAATTTGAGACGTTTTGTTTTGATTTTGACAATTGATTTAAATGGTTTTCGGTTTTTGAAACTAAAATTAAATCTACCAATTTAAATCCTAAGTGCATGAATCGTTTCCCATTTAATCTAAAAATATTATTTAAAATTAACACTACTTAAACAAACTAAATCCACTTAAACAAAAAAATTATTTAAAAAACAAATTTAATTAAAACTTAACTAATTAACTTTCAAAAATTTATAAAACATTTTTTATTTGTTTTATTTATTATTTGAAAACATTAATAAAGAACATTAAAATGATTTAAAAATGTAAATTAAAGTAAAATTGAGTATTTAAACTAAACAAAATCTGACAGCTAATTTTAAATAAGCTATATTAATTACTTAATACGTATTATAACAAAAACAGTGAGCTAGAACAAGTGGTTAACGCGTTGGGGTGTGACAAGGAGGTCACGGGTTCAAGTCCCGTAAGGGACATTTTTTGTGATTATTTATTTTTAGACTGTGAAAATCTAAGTCTCAGTCACAGGAGTGACTTTTGATAAGTAATTACTTTTGGACCGTTAAATCAATATAACAGTATCACAAAAAGCAATGAAACAATACAGTAAGATTTTGTAGAGTAAAAAGACAGCAATTCAAACAATCATTCAGCAAAAATTGTACCAACAGCAATATAACAAACTTAATAAAAACAAGTGTCCATCCAAATTAAACAACAGATCAGACGAAATAGCAAGATCAAATTATCTAGATCTCATATCCTCAAATATGATACTAAAAACAGCTAAATTTTAAACAAAATTCAGCATACGAAATCCAATATATTAGTACTATCACTTTAATAACAAAACTAACGAAACCTACACTAGTAAGAATACCATCCAAATTAACAGAATGCTTTAGTTTTATATGATGATGTGATCGTGATAGTATAGTGATAATTTGAAACGTTATAGGGTAAATTAGAAAATTACCTTTAGGAAAAAGTAATAGACTAAAATTACCAAAGACGGATTCTATTAAACACGTGGGTGAACCAAGTTCGTTGTACACGAAGATCGAGTGAATTTGAGACGTTTTGTTTCGATTTGGACAATTGGTTCGAATTGGTTTTTGGTTTTTATCTAAAAATCCTACGAATTTTAAAAGTGCATGAATCGCTTAAATAAATTCTACAAAACGAAATTTAAACTATATTTTAAAAAAAAAACTATTATTCTAATTAAACTGATAATAAAAGGAAATTAGATGAAATTTTAAAGTAAATCAAAAACATCTATTAGTTAATTATACAAATCGGCTGAAAAGTAGTTAAAAGAAAGGTCAGACAAGATTATTTAATAATCTAAATGCAAGTTATTGATAAATAGATCTACTAGATCAGACGGCTAAGTTGTTGGACCTTTGAAGAGCAGGTCTCGAGTTCAAGACCTGCTGGTGACAAAATCTTTTTTTAGCAGCAAATTTTTAGTGCTCAACCAAATGAACAATGAGAAATGTCCAAACTCCCACTTCTGAGGACAAAAATGACAGCATAATCAACCTGAATGCCCCAAATGACCCAATTCGCACAGTAATTCAAACAATAACATCAAACTAAGTGAAATTATACAGTAACAATAAATGAATTATAACTATTAAACCACACTATATTAATCAGAAGAAAAAAAACAAAAGAAACAAGCATAAAGCTGGCATCCACCATTAAGCAAAAGCAGATAAAAATCAGTAAATAAAAGAAATCTAAATAAAGTCAGCAGAAAATCTAAAACACGCAACAGCATACATCACAACTCCTTAGACTAAGAATTATCCAAAAAAAACCTCTTTCGCAGAAGGACATATAACAAAAAGAACAGAGAAAACGTAGTAATAGTGAATCTGACCAAACTTACACAACTATTACAGTGATAACGCAACAATCACAAAGCTAATAGCAGAATATCCCTATAACAGATTATTATAAACCTAAACTCTAATCAGTCCAACATTTGAGTCCATCTATAAATGAGATCCTAAGATCATAGAGATTCAGATTTATGAAATTAAGAAAAACGACTTCAATCGTAGTAGATTAACAAAGTACATCAGTTTCAACTATCATCAAACAATCACAAACTCCAATCCTAAACCGTTCAAATATCAGATCTCTAAACAATCAATATCTAAGTTCTACAATCATTTAAATCTTAAAATAACAAATCACTTATAATCAGATTAACAGATTATAAAGAGAACAAATAAACGAAACAAATCAGATATGAGTTACACTAAATAGAACAACGCTAGCAGATTTAAACTAATAATTTCAGAAAATAACATTGTGCTTGACCTTTTGTTGAAGATAAACCTTTGATGACGAATTCGGGCGCTGAGCCGACTTATAACTTAAACGACACCATTAAACATTCAGACCACCATTTAACCCGTCACGAATCAAGAACACCACGATTATAACTCGAACAAAACTAATCAGTAGCTTGTTTTAAATGTTTATCCAGTGGGGATAAACGCGTTCCCAAATCTTACTCAATCGTTTAAATTAGCTATGGTTTAAGCTAATCCAATCGATACACAGTTATAACACTTTTTAGATCAAATATCGCAAAATATTTCAACTAAATGAAAAACGCAAATAAAAGGAAAGATGAAACAGAAAATCGAAGTTTTATTAAATCAATCAAAACATTACAACTTTGTAAAGGTAAATTACAATACCTTAACCTAAACTAGCATTATAACATTAAAAGTAAAAAAAGGGATGATTTTCTGAATGAAAATGTAATACCAGTGAAAGTGCCGTAAAATGCTAAGTTATTGTCTCAAGAGCTGTTCAGTACGAGCATCTCCCTTAAGTTGTGGCTCACTTGTGGATGTGATATCCCGAGCCCAACGTCATTTATTTAATCCTATTTTACGTATATTTTTGAAATTTTTAAGAATTTTTATCGTGGATTTATTTGACGGTTTAAGTTGAAACCAACGTTTACGGTCGTAATTTAACGTTTGACGATTTAAGAAGAACCAATGAAGACTAAAATACCGACGGATGCCCAAAATTTACCTTTTATTATCAATTGATCGATATATGAGTTTTTCGAGATTTTATTTTTATTACGTGTTAAGTCGAGTCAGAACCATATGTATAATCGTTTTATGTGCGTTTGAACCATTTAAAAGTATTTTGAGGTAGCCGGGACGAAACCCGACTCTCGTAAATTTATAAAAACTTACTAGGTACCATTTTTGCCTTTTTAAAAAGATATCTTACAACTAAGGCCAAAAGAAAACTAATATTACACAATCTACCCTCCCCATCATATAAAAGGCCAATTTACACACACACCACTCATTTTTCATTTCAAAACACACACACTCTCTCCCTTTTCTCTCTAGGCCGCCGGCCTACTACCACCACCACCATAGATCCGCCACAAAAACTTGATTTTTGACAAATCCAATCAAATACCACCTCTTGTTTCATCATTGTAAGTAATCTAATCAATTAAAAACACACATGCAACATCTATAATTTTTCCAAAAATTTATAATTTTTCAAAAATGGATTTTGATCTAATTAAATGGTACAAATGTTTAATTCATGTGTTAATAATGTTGAATCATCAATAAACCGAATTGGGGGCTGTTTTTCTTGGGTGTTTTGGCTACACCAAACCCACGGCCAAAGTGGGTTTGGTTGTGGTTTGATGAGTTTGATGTTTTATGTTGTGGGTTTGTTTGTAGGATGTTGTTTTTGGTGATTTAAATAGATAGAACCAATTGCATGTGTGATTTAGGCTTTGGTTTTAGTGAGGATTCGATTTTCATAGTGTTAGAGGCTGTTTGGATGATTTGGGAATGGGTATAATTGGTTAGAATAGGTCTAGGTAATGGTGGAATAGATTGAAAACAAGTAGAAAGGTGATTTTGAATGAGTCGTTTTCAAACAGATTGTTTAGGGCTATTTTCGTGGTTTTAATTTTTGGTCCAGGTTGTGATTGTAGGATATATTTGTAGTGGTCGTCGAGACGCTCGTTTCGGTATAAGATAGAGCTTTTAACTCCAAACGAGTCAAAAGTTATGTTATTTTGAAAATACGTGTACCGGGAGATGAGAATCAACACAATCCGAATTTGTGTTTGGTTTTGGGTCAAATCCCGGGGACCATAGATAGAGTTTGGTAAATGTTTGAAAGTTGATTTTTGGTCTCAAACCTGCATTTGTGAGTCTATTTTTAGACTTAGGTGTCAAATGGGTCAATGGTACATTTTAAATGGGTCAAATGAGTCAAACTTGGTTAATGTGCAAAATCAGTCCGAAAAACGTAGGTTTAGTAATGTGTTGAGTAACGGGTCGTAAAAGCGAAAACTTTTAATGGGATTAAAAATGGGTTTTCTACAGGTCTTAAGGTATTTTTGAGAATTTTCTTAATTTTTATAACAAGGGTTAAGTCTAGTAAAACATCCCATACTTTTGGTAAGTATCGGCGAAATCGTAAAATGGATAGTAACTTTAATAACATTGATAAATGATATAAGTCTAGTAACAACTACTTGTTTGACTTTGGCGTGAGTTTTCATAAGCATTGAGTGTGTTTGCATGTGCGTGTGTTTAGTACAATTATGTACGTGGTGTATTGATTTGGTTTTCGTACTTTGACTTTTAGGTCAAGTGTTTGATTTTCCCGGGCATCCACGTCGTCGGTGACATTTCTCGTTACGTCTTCACTAGAACCACTACTACTACACCAGGTGAGTCTATAGCCTCGCTCTTTACTTATTTGAAATGTTTTTACCTGCGAGGGGGATACATGCTATTTAAATGAAAATGAACATAAGTCATGAATGATTGTTGGACCCGAATGTTGCCTCGAAATTATGTTGAGTACCTAGTTGCAAAAGGCCCTAATTTCATGAACTATTAACAATTGTTTAATCCTAGTGTGGATTGAAAATAGCCGCTTATACAAATTGTAGTACTACGGGGCTGACGACCCAATGCTAGCCGAGAAGCTGTACGTTGAGTAAGTTCTGCGGGAGATTATTTTTGTATAAGAGATAAGGTATAATTGCAACTGATGCCTTTAGTAGGGGCATTGGTTTCATCTAAATCACGCCGGTAATTATTACGCGGGTGATTGAGTTAACGGATTAGTGTCATGAGCTTAAACACAATTGTCATATCCTTGACTAATAGATTGTGAGTACGACAATGCTATTGAACGGTCATGATTGGTTTTAATATTTATGTTCAACTTATGATTTGATAAACCTATAGATTCGCTCAACCTTTGTGTTGACAGTTTTAAGCATGTGTTTTAGGTGACCAAGATTGATAGCAGCAGAGTATGCGAGGATGGAAGTTGTTGTGGCTTGGCGGTCTACTTGTTTTTCCACCCTTATTTAACTTCAAACTCTTTTATTATTCTGTCATGTGAGCAAAAATGTACTTTTGGGTTGAGATTCAGTGGGGACCTAACGCAAACTCTGTTTAGTATTATCTTGGGATTTGGAAAACTGTAGACTTGTATGATTTTAATAATGTTTAAATTTATGTTTAAACTTTTACGTCTCTTTGAGTCGTTTAATATAGCTTATGTGTGATGATAACTACGTAGCACCCAAATGTTGTAGTTCCGCTGCGCATAGCATTTGTTGGGGGTGTTATAGATTGGTAATAAGAGCCATGAGTTATAGAGAACTAGGTTATTTTGAAAAAAAATCCTAAACTATAACTTTTGGTGTCGTAACAAATTGTCCAAGCACACAACTATCCTGCATGGCTCCGGTAAGAATTCTTTAGCATTGCTTTATATTTTAGATGTATCCCTCAAACTGACACGAATTCCCTAGTATTTAGTAAGTAAATACTTTGATATATATTGAGATATATTGTTTTGTACGTTGAGTACTTATCATCGTAATTTGCAAATTCCTGTAAAGATTATCTTATATGTTGCATGTATTTGGCATAACGGGCTACATTGCATTACATGGCAACACTACGTTGTAATCCTACGTGTATGTAGGAATGGTTGTATGTATAAGTATGTATATACTATGGTATTTAAAGGCATTGCACGCGAAGCAATGGTCCTTGGGTAATTATCGTACATTAAAATGCGGTTTTGTTGAGAATTCAGCCTCACCGCCAATTATCAATCTTGATAATTAATTTATTGATCGAATAATCAAGTGTGAACCTCGTTTAATACTATATATACGTAAATGATGCTTCGTAACATATTGTATATTGACTAGATTGATCTCGATTGTCGTTATCGCACCGTGATGTGTCATTTTGGCATTCTCTTTTGAAACGTAATTTACTTACGTATTACTTTATTTTCCTTTATTCCTTATGGGTTTGATATGTTAATTGGCGTAACTATAATATAGACGAAGTATAATCAACGATGCGTACATCGTAGCGACGAATCACATGTGTATTTTATAAAACGTGGTTGAGGCGTGTCGCCATTTAATCGTTTTTATCATCCTACTTGAATTTTAAAGATGTGTTTTAAAATAGACTAGCGTTGTGATCAATCGCGATAACTTGGAATTTGGTTGGTTTTTGTGTTAATTTTGTGGAGTACGATTTCGAGACTCATCTGAGGCCGATAACAACATTTAGTTGACATACGTATTCTCGGTTCGTTTATTTCATTTTGTTTTTGTTGTTTCATTATTTTGAATTTGATAGCATATATGACGAGGTCCGACATTTGTGTGAGTTAAGTAAGCACTAAACTTTGTTGATTGAATGGTTTAAACATAAAGTGTTTTACATATTTAATACTTGGCGGATGAAACTTTTGGATAAAATGACTTATGATGTGTCTTGTAACAAGTAAAAATAAGTGTAGAGAAGAAATGGACAAGATGAAATTATTTTTCCTTCAACCTTGGTTGGTATATCATAATAAGTAATTTATACTACTCGTAAAATCCTTGTTTTTATATATTAATAATTTGATACTAGAAGCTTGTGATGGAACTGTCAAAATTTGTTTAATATAATTTGAAAAAGGAGTTTATTATAAAATTTACGATATGACTGTTGAGTATATGTAACTTGGATTTAGTATAAATTAATTTTCGGGTCAATGTAGCAAACTTTTGGCGTATCTTGTAATATAAAACATGAGTAGAAGAATTGGTCATATATTTTGGAGATAAAAACTTTGTAAAATTTGTTTTATTTTAAACATAAGGTTATGTTATGTATGCATTGGTATAAACTAGAACACGTTACTTGTTATAGCGAATAAACTGGGATAAAAATCGGAATATACACCTTAAGTAAGAAATTATAATGCTTGAAACAAATTATTAAATATTGATGGAATGTTATTTTATTCCGCTGCGAGATGCGTTAATTTTAAAATCACTTGATAATGGGCTAATGATTAAAAGTTGAATTTTATATATCTTTGAATAATTGAAATAAGCACTTTGATTATTTATTTTGTTATTGTATTTGAGATTCGAGTGTCGACAAAAATTAGTAAGTATCCGAGATAATACTACGTGAAACTTCTTTATCATTTGAGTCGAGTTGCGCGAATATGATTTAACAAAACAGTTTTAAGGAAAACATGTGTGTAATAAAAAGTCAAGGTTAATTTTAAGAGTCAATTAGACTAATTTGAGTTGTGTTGGTTACTTGCATATAGGTGATAAGGTAAGCCGTAATAATAAAAACGTAAAACTTGGAAAATTCTTACTGTATACGTTTTGGTACTTAAGATATGAACATTAACGAGATTTTGACACAAGTATGGAGATTTTCAAACCTAATGATTTGTCAATTATGATAACCGAGTCACCGCATCTACTAATGTTAATAATTTCCGAGAGATTGAAATTTTTCCCGAAATGAAAACTTCGTAAAGATTGAAACATGAAAGGTCTGAAATCTTTAATGGTGTAACACAAATTAAAAATGTATAAATGTTCGGTTTTACAATGTACAAGGTAACACTAATTATTATACGCAACTGGATTATACAACACACGCCTACTTGTATATTATTTAATAAAGATGTATATATAATGTTTTGAGTCACGATGGTTCGATCGTCCGACATCCCTTCTTTGATTTTATGAGTCTGTATCTAAACTTGAGTCGTCATGTGACTGTTCATTTTAATATTTTTTCCATAATATGAAACCATTATTATTATATTTATTTTTGGGTTGATACTTCGATAGTACTTGATGATGAGCGTATGTCACCCGGTGTATTTTTGTCCTGTTCATGGACGCCGAACTTTTCTTCTTTCGGTTAATGGAACCTAAAATTCTGTATTTACTTGAATGATGCTATAAATCTTCATTAAAGTGGTTATTTATCTATATTGAACAAAAGCGAGGTGGCGAAGCCGCTTTACCAAATAGTAGAGGTGAAAGAACTCGATATTCCTGGTGATATTGTTTATATTCGACCAGGTGATTCTTCTCCCCTCCCCGTTTACCCTTGGTGGAATGTGTGTACAACTCGAGACGATGGGAATTATGATTGTTGTTCTATTTTTTTTACGCTTTTGTTGATATTCAATTTTTACTCTATGTATTCGTAGATTGCCGTTGATTATTCTGAAACTCTTGTCATATCTCCAAAGTATCTTCATTTCTAATGTAGTTAATTTCAGTTGGCAATTATATTGCTTGTTTACCTAGTTCGATCTCATTGATTTTTGGATTTTATTATTTTTTTTGTGCTTGCAATGATCTTGAATCCTGAACCACCTTACCATTGATTGGTGAGTAGTCTATTTTGAAAATATGTACGAGTGTGTCAAATGGTTCGTTCAACCTAATGTGAATGGTGTCGATTTATTTATTTAATTATCTATTTATTTTCCTCATAAAAAGGCAACGTAATAGTATGTTTTCAAAATGGAAAAAAAATGTTTGATGTATTTTCTTGAAACGAGGGTAACAACATTTTCTCATAGCAAATGATTTGATTATTTTGAAGACTAGGTCGAAAACTTTCATAGTCATATTTGGTATGTAATTAATAATGTTTGTGTCATCACTCGATCCTCAATTATGCACAGCTTAGCTAACTATGCATAATTCGGGAAGAGTCCTGTTTTGTTGGTTGTTGTTGCTTGACCCTTAAGTATGCATGATCTAGCTAATTATGCATAGTTTAGGAAGGGCACTATCGTGTCAAACAAATTGGTCATCTTGAAACTTGTAGTGTTTTGATAAACGTTTGGATGAGAACGTTTCTTTTTAAAATGGTGGATCATTTTTGCAAGTAGTCGTAATTTCTTTGATTCTTAAAGAAATTTTTTGAATTTTCTTGTGTTCTTTGAGATCTTTTCTTTTTGTTTGGCGTTGACTTAGTAAGTCATTGTGGCCAAGTAATTTTGGAAAATGTTTTTATGTGTTGTGTGTGACGTGTGAAATTTATCGGAATCGCTAGGGTATTGATGAAATACCAAAGGGACTCGTATCGACACTGAGGAGAGTTTTTAACAAAAATAGAAGACTGCCGAAGTAGAGGAACTCCGAGTTCGAATAACTCCGAGGGAAATAAAGAAGACTTCTCCTGCATCAAACGTATTGTACCCTATTTTTTTTCTTTTCTATTCTCGTTCTTTTAATATGTTTAACGACACGCGATAAACTGTTGAAGTTTACCAACTGTGCATCGGTAGTTGGAAGACCATTCCATTGCCGTCTTCGTTTAGTTAAGTGAGGAATCCTTTTTGCTTAACTCAACCATCCTTGATTTTCGATGGTTAAACGATAGATAAACATAGTTGATGTTTTTATGGTGAACCCTTGTCTTTTATGTGTTTATGTTGTATGTGATCTGGTCAAGTGATCGTAAGTTGTGAGAACTTGAGACGACATTGTCCAGTGAAGTCCGATCATGAAGAACATGTGCCATGTAATATATTTTCTTTTAACTGTGAACGGTGATGCTTGTTGAGGTTTTGACCACGTTTGGGCGAAAGTAAGATGGTGTTCTTGTAAAATATATATATATATTGGGTATGGATCCGTGTGTGAGCACTCTACGATGGCATATGTTTGTATTTTATTTCTTTTGGATATGCATCCATAACTGGCAAGCTGCGAACCTTCTTAAACTTGCAATTTTCCTTTTGACTAGACTCATCCGAACTCCGTCAAATATTCTTATTTTATCATGGCTTGGCTAATTAGCAAACATGAGTTAACTTGATTGAACCTATTTACTTGGCATGGTTTGGCTATTTTGCAAACATGTCGTAATATGGTTGTCTGTGCGTCATAATGGCTTTTGTGTTTGATTGGGTGTGATGTTTTCGAGAGAGTTACGTATACGTCGAATGAGTACCGTATCGATGAATTCGTTTTTGACGAACTAGGGTTGTATGTACGTAATATTGCAATAAGGTGATTTTGTACGACTAGTAATAATTACTTCGTCTTGTATATTCTGAACGTTTTCGATGGGGTTATATGTGACCCGTGCGATTTTATTTTGTGAGTAGTTGTTTTTATGAGATGATGAACCAAGTGAAAGGGCGATTCGAAAGTTGGAAGACATGCTCCGAACGTGTGTGATTGATTTTGATAGTTGTTGAGATCGATACTTGCCATTGGTAGTATCTTTGTACCACGACTTTTACCTTGTTAGCTTTGAAGCTGCGACATTTGAAGAATTATGTTGATGAAAATATAGATCGCGAGTTGGATGAAATGAAGTAGGAAAAAGTCAGTTGAATGGACCTGAAATGATTTGAGGGACTCCGGAAGAGATGGTGTAGATTAAGAATCACTTGTTGACCGCGAGAAGCTGTGAGAAGAGTCGTGTCGATAACCGAAGGAAGGATTTGAGAAATTGAAGTGGAGATCATGGATCGTGATGTTAAGAGATTGAAGCAAGGTATAATACTCATCGTGAAGGTGTGATGGAATCCGAGACGCGAACCGAAGTCCACAACGTAACGTGAAGACTCCTATAGGAAGAAGTACACATCTTTCTAGTAGTACAAAATGCGAGTATAAGAACCGGAGAGCGCCGGGACGTCGCTCCCTTAAGGAGGGGAGGATGTAATACCAGTGAAAGTGCCGTAAAATGCTAAGTTATTGTCTCAAGAGCTGTTCAGTATGAGCATCTCCTTTAAGTTGTGGCTCACTTGTGGATGTGATATCCCGAGCCCAACGTCATTTATTTAATCCTATTTTACGTATATTTTTGAAATTTCTAAGAATTTTTATCGTGGATTTATTTGACGGTTTAAGTTGAAACCAACGTTTACGGTCGTAATTTAACGTTTGACGATTTAAGAAGAACCAATGACGACTACAATACCGACGGATGCCCAAAATTTACCTTTTATTATCGATTGATCGATATATGAGTTTTTCGAGATTTTATTTTTATTACGTGTTAAGTCGAGTCGGAACCATATGTATAATCGTTTTGTGTGCGTTTGAACCATTTAAAAGTATTTTGAGGTAGCCGGGACGAAACCCGACTCTCGTAAATTTATAAAAACTTATTAGGTACCATTTTTGCCTTTTTAAAAAGATATCTTACAACTAAGGCCAAAAGAAAACTAATATTACACAATCTACCATCCCCACCATATAAAAGGCCAATTTTACACACACACCACTCATTTTTCATTTCAAAACACACACACTCTCTCCCTTTTCTCTCTAGGCCGCCGGCCTACTACCACCACCACCATAGATCCGCCACAAAAACTTGATTTTTGACAAATCCAATCAAATACCACCTCTTGTTTCATCATTGTAAGTAATCTAATCAATTAAAAACACACATGCAACATCTTTAATTTTTCCAAAAATTTATAATTTTTCAAAAATGGATTTTGATCTAATTAAATGGTACACATGTTTAATTCATGTGTTAATAATGTTGAATCATCAATAAAACGAATTGGGGGCTGTTTTTCTTGGGTGTTTTGGCTACACCAAACCCACGGCCAAAGTGGGTTTTGTTGTGGTTTGATGAGTTTGATGTTTTATGTTGTGGGTTTGTATGTAGGATGTTGTTTTTGGTGATTTAAATGGATAGAACCAATTGCATGTGTGATTTAGGCTTTGGGTTTTAGTGAGGATTCGATTTTCATAGTGTTAAAGGCTGTTTGGATGATTTGGGAATGGGTATAAGTGGTTAGAATAGGTCTAGGTAATGGTGGAATGGATTGAAAACAAGTAGAAAGATGATTTTGAATGAGTCGTTTTCAAACAGATTGTTTAGGGCTATTTTCGTGGTTTTATTTTTGGTCCAGGTTGTGATTGTAGGATATAGTTGTAGTGGTCGTCGAGACGCTCGTTTCGGTATAAGATAGATCTTTTAACTCCAAACGATTCAAAAGTTATGTTATTTTGAAAATACGTGTACCGGGAGATGAGAATCAACAAAATCCGAATTTGTGTTTGGTTTTGGGTCAAATCCTGGGGACCATACATAGAGTTTGGTAAATGTATGAAAGTTTATTTTGGTCTCAAACCTGCATTTGTGAGTCTATTTTTAGACTTAGGTGTCAAATGGGTCAATGGTACATTTTAAATGGGTCAAATGAGTCAAACTTGGTCAATGTGCAAAATCAGTCCGAAAAACGTAGGTTTAGTAATGTGTTGAGTAACGGGTCGTAAAAGCGAAAACTTTTAATGGGATTAAAAATGGGTTTTCTACAGGTCTTAAGGTATTTTTGAGAATTTTCTTAATTTTTATAACAAGGGTTAAGTCTAGTAAAACAGCCCATACTTTTGGTAAGTATCAGCGAAATCGTAAAATGGATAGTAACTTTAATAACATTGATAAATGATATAAGTCTAGTAACAACTACTTGTTTGACTTTGGCGTGAGTTTTCATAAGCATTGAGTGTGTTTGCATTTGCGTGTGTTTAGTACAATTATGTGCGTGAGTTTAAACTTTTACGTCTCTTTGAGTCGTTTAATATAGCTTATGTGTGATGATAACTACGTAGCACCCAAATGTTGTAGTTCCGCTGCGCATAGCATTTGTTGGGGGTGTTATAGAAAATCAGGGGTTTATATAGGCTAACCGAGAGGTTGAGGGATGAGGGTTTGTTGAGGAAGAAGCGATTGCAGGACCTTGGATCAACTTTTCTTCTTCTCTCTCTTTTCTGTTAAGATCGGATGGCTGATAATCATCTATCCTCACACGGATTGCCAACCTGGCACTAAGTTTGCTAGTTTGGATCCGATGTGGCATGATATGATTGGTTAAATGATTGGTTGACAGTAAATAAACCAGTCACAGTTGAGGAGTGACGTGTTGAGAGTCCACGTGGGAGCCTTGTGCCAGCATCTTCTTCCCGATATACTTGGCAGTTTATTAAAGCGCGTGTTACCCAATTTATGCTTGAATTAATACCCCTAAAATCTACGGTTTATATGCTGGGTTGTTTTTCCCCCAAAATCCTTTCAGTCGACTTCTTTTTCTTTTGTTGATTTTCTTGTTTGTGTCGAAAAGGTTTGACCAAGGTAAATAAATATACTCTCCTTCCACCGTCAATTCTTTGTAACATGGGCCCTTGAACCCAACTAAATAATACTCCCCTGTCATAAATTGGTACCTTTTGGACCTTATTAGGCTTTCCCAAATAATACTTCACTCATTCCTTAATAATTTAGTATTGGGATTTTATTCAACTGGACCAAAAATATTCTATCCGTCCCATATTATCTTGTAATTGGGCCCTTGTTGGGTTTTTTTAGCTTCGAGACTTTATTAATGGGCTTTTAAGCCCATTAAGCTGAAATGGGACCCACTTGGACAATAAACTTCATTAACTTGAATCCCGTCTTAAAACGACTTGTCTTTTGTCTTAATGAACTTTTCATCAAACTTGTGTCGGTTTTGCCGGTTTTCGCGAACTTGGTACCTACACACACGAAACAAACAAAACATGCATATACAAGGTCTTTTTAATACATTTCATTCATTTTTTGCTTGTTTTAAGATACAAATGATATGAGTATTTTCACTCATATCAAACTCCCCCTTGCTAAGCAATTATCGTGTCCTCACGCAATGACAAAATAAAACACTAACTACAACATTATTCAACTTTTTGACTTTTTATTTTGCAAAGACATAATGTATTGCTTTCATTATTGGAAAAATAACTTTTAGGATCATAAAACTCAAATAGATTCATCGTCCCCGACTTTTCACTTTTCCATGCCAAGTGTAAAAACAAGATCATTGTCAATCATAAGCTCCAAAATTAAACCAACTCATACAAGTAATTTGTGTTAAACTCAATCTCCTATTATTCCTAATTGTATCTCTAGATTTTAAATGTCATTCACCCAAAGGCTCATTTGACTTTATTTGATATTTATTAGTCCAAAAATGAAGGCATGAACGGTGTAAACTCAACACTCAAAACCTAACCTCGACTTCAAAAACCGTTGTCAGTAAAGAAAGCCCACATCAAGGGTAACTTAACACGATTTGAGAGATAAATCCCCGGACCCGAAATTTGGCTAATATGGCTACTTAAAAGCAAAAATAAAAACATCCAAAGTCAATTATGACCTTATTAATGGAGTTAGAAACAACTATATCATATCACCTTGCGGCTCTTTAAGATGCAATTGTGCTCCTTATTTAAAATCCACACCCGAAGGCTCCTTGGACAAAAATAAGGGAATTGACATCACCATCCCACCTTATGGCTCATGATGATGAATCAATTTTTATTCAACACGTCCCCTTGCCATACACCCTAAGGCTCTAATGACAAAGTTACTGCTACATGACTCCCACCCGAAGGCTCCTAGAGAACATGTTTTTTATTTATTCTTCTTTATTAATATGGTATTTATAGTAAGCCAAATTTCCGCAATCCCATGATCAAAAGTCCATGACACTAACACCCTTAATGTGTTCTCACTTTAATTACAGGGGAAGAAAAAGAAGGAGTTACGAGTTAAGGTATCAAGCCTAAACCGCTAAAAACTTCATTTATTAAACAATTATTATTCAAGTGTGGAAAATAAATACGAGGAGATTAAATCAAACACAAAAATACTTGCACAAAGAAGAATTAACCATGGAAACTTATGATTGAACTCTATCATCTCTTGTTCTCCATATTGTAAAATTCCAAAAATGTGAAATCAATGGATACTTAGCCTATTAAATCAAAGTTTTGGGTTTTCAAGTCATCTATAGGATCTTGCATCTTTTAATACTCTTTCAAATTTTAGAATTTGCGTTTTAAAGTTCCCTTAATAAACGACTTTATAGGATCAATTATAGGAACTTGCGAAAAGTTCTTGTTCTTAACTCGTATGAATTAAGACTTTCGCGTTTTAAAGCTCCCTATATAAAATCCTAGCAAAACTTAATTCAAATACGTTATGGAAAAGCTAAGGTTAAAAAAACCGAGTCGAGTCAAAAACTATTTTTATTTTCACCAACGGAAAGCCTACATTTGTGTCAAAAGCACTTATTTTCTTTATTAAAAATTAAAAATAACACTAAAAATTTAAAATTTTATTGAAAAATGAGAAAAACAAATACGTTTGGACACGACAAAAGCAATAGCAAGCGATTATATCGATTTACTCCCCCATGCTAAAACCAAACATTATCCTCAATGTTTCTTAGCTCAAGAGTAACACCCCCTTGCTAAAACACGAAGAGTCTAATGCAAAATCCTAACATGGAAAGAGCACGCAAATCTATAAGCCGTTTATTAATTATGCCTCAAGATAAAACGTTAGTCGATAAAATCAAAGGATAGAGAGTGTGCCCCTTTTTGGCAATCAAAGTACGGAAGATCAAGTGGATCAGCAAAAACCGAACACGAGAGTCTTCAAATATAAGGGTCATACCTAAGATTCACAACACAACAAAACACGAGCACGAGCTTGAAAGCTCAAGCCTTATTAGTTGTTAGAAAATAGAAAGAATATAGAATGTATGGGACTCCCCCACAAGGCACCTCGTTTTTGTTCACCGAGTCATGAGCTCGACTCGATCCCCGCATTCATTGGTCCATAGGGAAAATGGTGAAAACCGATATATGGAATAAAATCCATAGTAAAGCACGATGCCGGGGTCAAAGATCTCATCCTCGTTGTCGGATGACAAACGAAAGGATAAAACTCCAACACAAATCTCCAAAAAGAGATGGTGGTCAATGTTACGAATAATGAAATGGATATAGCATGCTCCCCGAGATAAACTCGCACCTAGATGATCGAAAAATCTTTCAATTATTACATCGGTGAAAGGCCGAGATTTCCCTAAATCAACGATTCTTGGGTCGAATACCTCGTCCTCGTTGGAGAAAGGAAAAGACAACACGGTGTCGTCCCCCATGCTAATCCAAAATCATATGAAGCACATGGTAATGGTGGGATAAAAATTTCATCCATAGTGGAATCAACATTCTTAGCTTTAACGACCATTTCACCCTTAGAAATGTGATCAATTGGGTCATGGTACTCGATGTGAGACTGATGGTTGAGTTTTTACCACCCTTTAGGAAAAGGATGACAAAAGTGGCAAGTATTATGTGTCGGTTTAGGAAAACCAAGCACTAATGACCAATTAAGTTCGTTCTCAAGGAGGCTAGTGTGTTATGTGTGTAATGATATGGATTAATTTGTGATTATATTTGAGAAAGAAAAATAGAAAAGGGATTAGAAGAGAATGACGTTTATGAAGACGGATTAAACTAAGTCTAAAAAGGCGTACACGTAAAGTCGTAAAAACCACCAAAATTAAAATTTAAACCTAAAAATTTCTAAAAATTACCAGAAATCCCTAATAATATTCTAAGAGTTTACAAAAAATCAAAACTTGCAAAGACCTTTTAATTAATTAGATAATGACTTTTTAATGCTAATTAAAGCCCTAAAAATCAAAATTAATTATTAAAAAGCCCTAAACAAGATTTTCAAGTTTGTAAACCTTAAAAATACTCTAATTAAGCTAAAAACTATTTTTCAAAATTTTAAAATCAATTAAAACTATTTTTAAACAATTATAAACTCCTAAAATCAATTAAATCTTAAATTAATTATAGAAAATAATTAAAAGACCTAGAAAATAATTGGAAAGTTGCAAAAATCTTAATTAAGTATTTAGAACCTAGGAAAAATATAAAACCTAGAAAATCAGACTTTTAATTTTTAATAATAAAATAATATTAAAATAATATTAAAAATCCAAAAATTATAAAAAATTCTAGAAACTTGCAAACTAGCTTAATTTAACCTAAATAACTCAAAAATGAAAGTGAAATTACCTAAATACCCCTATTGGGCCTAGAAAATGGGCCAAACCCAAAACAGTCCCTTATTGGGCTTAATTAAGGCCCAATAAGAAAAAGTGTTCAAATTAAGCCCAAAAAGCACAGGTTGACTCAAAATTTGATTTTAAACAACTTTTTCCAAAGGCCCAAAAGCTGAAAATGTGAAATAAGCTAACTTATAATAAGCAGCTTATTCTTAATGGGCTTTTTGGCCCATTAAGCCATAAGCTGATGCCATAAGCTAAAATTTAACACACAACCTTCTTTTGACCTAACAAAGACTTTTGCAAAAAGTATTTTCAAATAAGCCCACTTAATAAGCCAGAACAAGTCACAAACTTATTCACAAAATGACAAAATAGTCGTTTTTATGATCTAGACCACCTCAGAAGCTGATTCAAGTTGCAAAATGTTTCTTTTGACAAAACTAAGCTTAAAAACCAAAGACCTTTCAAATAAGCACACTCAATAAGCTGGAAAATCAAATAAGCACTTATGTTAAAAGTCACACAAATTGGTTTTCTAGTAAAAAGTCAAAGTCAAAGTCTCATAAGCTCCAGTTCACTTGAATGGGTCAAATAATGAAGATCTATCACAAAAAATAAGTTGTTGCAAGTCAGAATAAGCTAGAATAGCTTAATGATAAGCTGATAACAAATTTGCACTAGCAGGGGCTAGTTTTGGATGTTGAGCAGTGGAAACTTTTTCCACTGCTTGACTATTTTGACTTTTTGTCTTTAGTGACTTTTTCTTGGATTCAGATTTCACAACGGCACCCAAATGATCTTTGGATCAAAAGGAATCAATCACAATCAAAATAACACAATCACTAACACCCAATTGATATAGTTTAATCAATCAATCACCAGACATTGCACAGACATGAACAATAAGCAGTTTAGCACTTAAGAGCAATTTTAGCACAAATCAGCCAGCCAAATTCAACCAAATGCACACAGAAACTATAATAAACTCCAATAAGCAAGTCTAAACAGGTTTCATGCACTGGTTCAAAGAATTAAGCAAGATTCAAGCAATGAAAGTTACTAATGAACACTAACACATGCAGTTTTCTACTTTTGCTGATGTATTTGACACACAAGGTAATTTCAACACCTCAAATCTTTCAAACATGTTATGTTAACTTTGTTTAAACCACTTTTATCCCTAAGCATGCATACACACTAAGTGTTCCCAAAATCCTAGGTCAAAACAAGCAGAAACAAGGTCTATATAGCAGATTGATTGATTCAAGTGTTCAAACCCAAAAACTTGCAGCAAAACACTCTCAAACAAAGGTATAGGAGATACAAAGCATAAACAACAACTTCCCTTAACACAAAAACAAATTACAAGCATAAACCAGTAGACCCAAACACCCCCTTTAACTTTTTCAAATCAAGATTCTCAAAAGCACAATGAGATTTCAGGCCAACCAAGCATCAATTAACACTAAAACAAGTATAATAAACAGATTCAAGCAAGAACAAGCCACAAAATCCACAAGAACAACAGTTTCATACAAATATCACCAAAAATCACAATTTAAGCAGATTTGGAGATTAAGTATGCAAACCTCATGGATGTACATCCACACCCACGAATTTTGAGCTTATGTGCTAGCAAGAACAAGCACAAGCTTCCACAAAAAGCCTGCTAAGATTGAACAAGGGTTAAGCACAATATCATAAAAATCAGAAACTTGGGAAAAACTTGATTAATGCAAACTTGTTACCCCACACTTGATTATCCCCAAGTTATAAGCCTCACCACACCTTAACCAACTCAGTTAGGATGCTTTGATCAGCCCTATAGCCCAAGAATTCCAAGATTGGAACAAGACTTAGCAAAATATCAAGAAAATGAGGAAATATACAAACTTTTGCACACTCCTATTTGAAAAACAGGTTTTGAACTTTAAGAACTACAAAGCATATAACAAATGAAAGCAGTAAACAAGATTGGCCAATGACTTTTCTTCAAGATTTCAAACTCAATTTCATTAACTTAGAAATAGGATTTACAGAAACTTGAACCAAGGAAAAATCAAAAGCCAACTGAAATGTGAAGGCCTAAGTGGCTTTATATAGCCTTACAATGAGCTAAGTTACAGCTAAAAACTAAAAACCCTAATGGTTGAAGTTCCAAAATTGCCCTTGTGAATTTGAACTCATATGCTTCATGTGACTGATTCTTGGACGTATGTGAAGGAGATAGCTGTTGAAATTTGATCCAAGGGCTCATACAAAGCTTAAAGTGTAAGCTTGTTTCTGGATGGTTGATTCTCTGGCTGGTTTTGGCAGTATCCCCAAAAGTGTGTAGCAGGGCACCTTTCATGTGCACCCTTGTTTGATGAGGTGGCATATATTAAGGTTGGGATTAGTTGACAATATCCTTAATCATAATTCTGGAAACAATTAAGGTCTAATTTTGAGTAAATAACAAAAGCCCAAATTTTGTTAAGAACATGAAGAACAAGCCATTTGATCTGTTTAAGGATTTAAATAAGTTGTTAGGCGCCATAATCTTTATTTAAATAAAGATTAGTTAAATACGGGTGTGAGTGGGATGTGATGTGGCACCAGGGTGTGTTTTGATTGGAGGAGGGGAGTAAGTGGGGCACGTGGCAGCCCAAGAGTGGTCTATGTATCTTCTTTGTCTGCCAGCTTAACACCCCCATCTTTCAAAAACTTGTCATATGGCTTCCAAACTTCTATCAACGCTTGTTTTAGCTTTGTCAACTTTTGCCTTTTTACACTTTTGGCCCAAAAACTTTTGCAAAGTGAAATCAGGGGTAATTCTTGCCATATTTGAATTCTTCAAGGGCTGGTTTGGTATTTTCTCCAATGATAATGGTCTAGACTTGCAATATTGATATTTTGGAGGACTGAAATTGCCAAGTCTTGATGATTGAGGGACCATTTTTGCCAATTGTTGAAAGTTAAGGGTCCTTTGTGTAATTTTGGATTTTTCAAAGGACCAAACTTGTCATTTCTTGTACTTTGAAGGACTTCATGATATATTTGACTTTGTGGATGATATTGGTTGACAATTTAGCTTTGTTGAGGGGCTAAACTTGCCAATTCTTCAAAGTTAAGGGCCCTTTTTGTAATTTTGACAAACTTTAGGGACCAAACTTGTAATTATGAGGATACAAGGGTATAAAGTGTCAATTCTTCATAATTGGAGGACCCTTCTTCATAATTCTTCAAATCTTCAAGGGTTGATCTTTTGGAAAGTCTTCATTAGGGCATGGTTCATTGTGCGGCTTCGTTTCCCGTGTTCGTTTTTGCATGATTCTTGTGATCTTTTGTCATTTTCTCAATATCCGTACCTAAAATACACAAGCAACAAACACAAGCATATATTTGGGTATTTTGATGATATTTAATGCATTTTAAGCCCTATTTGGAAGATGAGACTATGTATAAAAGCAGTCTCATCAGAGACACATGAAAAACCCGCACATTAAGGCCAAAGTGGGTGGGAGGAGGACTTGGGACGAAATCATCCTCAAGTAAATTCCCTAAAAAGAGAGCGTCCCCCTCTGGGTCGAGATCATCAACACCCGGTGGTATCGAATCATTAGAAGCAAGAAAAGTGTAAATCTCCTCCATAAGCGGATCACTATCCTCAACGGGAATAGGAGATGGAGAGAAAGACTTGATATTAGGCTTAGAATTCAAAGCCTCGATCCTAGAAATGAGAAGATAGACGTTTGATAACTTCTCACGAAGAATCACATCCTACACATCTAAATGAGTAAGTTCATCGGAGAACTTCTCAAGGATCGGAATAGTCAAATCAACCTCATTTCCAGGTGGAAATGGGTCTAAAGGAGCAAGTTCAAAAGTGAACCTCTCAAAAATCGGATCACAATCATCCTCATTTCCCGGTGGAAATGGGTGAAGAAGAGTAGGTTCATCGGTGAACCCCTCAAAATCCGAATCGTGAATATCATCTTTATAAGAAAGTTCATTGGAGAACTCCTCATTAGAAAATTCACTAGAAGTCTAATCATTCTCAAAATCTTCATTTCCATCACAATTTTCATCATTAGAATTAGAGAAAATATCAAAGTGAATGGAAGAATTAGAGTCATCACATTGTGGCAAATCACACATCTCATTGGAAAGACCATCGAACTCTCTCGGGTTTTGGACAAGAATTTCAACACTAGACTTTACTACTTTGTCCGATTCCGTGTCTGGAATAGTGCTAAAATGCTCGTCCCCCATGCTTAGAGAATTTTCGGGTTCCACGGTGGAAGAATCATGAATAGGAGTAGTGATATCATGAGATGGAGTGAGATCAAAGATATCCTCATCATCGTCATCGTCCAAAAGAAGAGAACGCTCGAGTTCACGATTAGCAAGGTATCCTGCTTCAGCTTGATCTCGTTCTTTCTCTCGAATTTCAATGCTTAAACCATTATAATCTTGCGATGTGGTCTAATCTTAAGTTCACAATCTCTTTTAAATCCCTCCTCAATTATTTCTCCATGAAATCGTCGACTTCCCAATTCATTAGTTATATCATTAATCTATTGATTGATTTGTCTCTTTTCAAGCAACATATCTTCAATGCTCTTTTCAACAACTTCAACATTTCTTTGATTCATTATTTGTTGGAAAATTGTTTCAAGTCGTTCAATATCGAAAGAATATTTTGGAGATTGGTCAAAACCGGAAGGAATCGAATTATAGCAAGGACTAGGCTCATAAAAACTTTGATCCATCGGTTGACAACAAAAACTCTCGTGAGGACCTCCACAATAATCACAACAAAGATGTTGTTGTGATAAACTTGGTAAATCTTGTGGATAACAATTATCATTAAAGTTTTGATTGTAGCTCGGTTCTTGCTCGTAATTAAGCGAGAATCGATGCGAACAATCATCACCAAATTGAGAATCGTTTCCACAAAACTCACACGAGGTTGTCTCGTATGTGGGGTGTGGAGGTGGGTAAAAATCGAGAGAATTATTTGAAACATTCGGATTTCCACATGAATTAATATCATTACAAAAAGGACAAAATCCAACTCGTAAATCGTTTCGTAAGTCATTTCCACAACGCTCACACGTGCACCACCGACATGGTAAAAACCATATAACGTTTCTCCACACCCTTCACAATTGACGAAGGAATTCATGGAAGAATTTAAATTTAGAGGGTGAGGAGAAAAAGAATTAAACAAGATAGAGGATTAAGAAGATTATTTTTGTTATTTTTCATAAATCAATCAAAGATTGACAAAAAACGATACATGCTATATAATAGAAAAATAACAAAACTTTCCGAGGACGGAAAGGGTCTTCAAATCAACGATCAACAAATCTCCACAAAGCGAATCGTACACAAGATCCCCGGCAGCGGCGCAAAATTTTTTGATGTGATCGTGATAGTATAGTGATAATTTGAAACGTTATAGGGTAAATTAGAAAATTACCTTTAGGAAAAATTAATAGACTAAAATTACCAAAGACCGATTCAACTAAACTCGTGGGTGAACCAAGTTCGTTGTACACGAAGATCGAGTGAATTTGAGACGTTTTGTTTCGATTTGGACAATTGATTCGAATAGGTTTTTGGTTTTTATCTCAAAATCCTACGAATTTTAAAAGTGCATGAATCGCTTAAATGAATTCTACAAAACAAAACTTAAACTATATTATTATTATTTATTTTTTTTAAACTATTATTCTAATTAAACTGATAATAAAAGGTAATTAGATGAAATTTTAAAGTAAATAAAAAACGTCTATTAGTTAATTATACAAATCGGCTGAAAAGTAGTTAAAAGAAATGTCAGACAAGATTATATAATAATCTAAATGCAAGTTATTGATAAATAGATCTACTAGATCAGACGGCTAAGTTGTTGGACCTTTGAAGAGCATGTCTCAAGTTCAAGACCTGCTGGTGACAAAATCATTTTTTTAGCAGCAAATTTTTAGTGCTCAACAAAATGAACAATGAGAAATGTCCAAACTCCCACTTCTGAGGACAAAAATGACAGCATAATCAACCTAAATGCCCTAAATGACCCAATTCGCACAGTAATTCAAACAATAATATCAAACTAAGTGAAATTATACAGTAACAGTAAATGAATTATAACTATTAAACCACACTTCATTAATCAGAAGAAAAAAAAATAAAAGAAACAAGCATAAAGCTGGCATCCACCATTAAGCAAAAGCAGATAAAAATCAGTAAATAAAAGAAATCTAAATAAAGTCAGCAGAAAATCTAAAACATGCAGCAGCATACATCACAACTCCTTAGACTAAGAATTATCCAAAAAAAAACCTCTTTCACAGCAGGACATATAACAAAAAAAACAGAGAAAACGTAGTAATAGTGAATTTGATCAAACTTACACAACTATTACAGTCATAACGCAACAATCACAAAGCTAATAGTAGACTATCCCTATAACAGATTATTATAAACCTAAACTCTAATCAGTCCAACATTTGAGTCCATCTATAAATGAGATCCTAAGATCATAGAGATTCAGATTTATGCAATTAAAAAAACGACTTCAATCGTAGTAGATTAACAAAGTACATCAGTTTCAACTATCATCAAACAATCACAAACTTCAATCCTAAACCGTTCAAATATCAGATCTCTAAACAATCAATATCTAAGTTCTACAATCATTTAAATCTTAAAATAACAAATCACTTATAAGCAGATTAACAGATTATAAAGAGAACAAATAAACGAAACAAATCAGATATGAGTTACACTAAATAGAACAAGCTAGCAGATTTAAACTAATAATTTCAGAAAATAACATTGTGCTTGACCTTTTGTTGAAGATAAACCTTTGATGACGAAGTCGGGCGCTGAGCCGACTTATAACTTAAACGAAACCATTAAACATTCAGACCACCATTTAACCCGTCACGAATCAAGAACACCACGATTATAACTCAAACAAAACTAATCAGTAGCTTGTTTTAAACGTTTATCCAGTGGGGATAAACGCGTTCCCAAATCTTACTCAATCGTTTAAATTAGCTATGATTTAAGCTAATCCAATCGATACACAATTATAACACTTTTTAGATCCAATATCGCAAAATATTTCAACTAAATAAAAAACGCAAATAAAAGGAAAGATGAAACTGAAAATGGAAGTTTTATTAAATCAATCAAAACATTACAACTTTGTAAAGGGAAATTACAATACCTAAACCTGAACTAGCATTATAACATTAAAAGTAAAAAAAGGGATGATTTTCTGAATGAAAATCAGGGGTTTATATAGGCTAACCGAGAGGTTGAGGGATGAGGGTTTGTTGAGGAAGAAGCCATTTCAGGCCCTTGGATCAACTTTTCATCTTCTCTCTCTTTTCTTTTAAGATCGGATGGCTGATAATCATCTATCCTCACACGGATTGCCAACCTGGCACTAAGTGTGCTAGTTTGGATCAGATGTGGCATGATATGATTGGTTGACAGTAAATCAACCAATCATAGTTGAGGAGTGACGTGTTGAGAGTCCACGTGGGACCCTTGTGCCAGCATCTTCTTCCCGATATACTTGGCAGTTTATTAAAGCGCGTGTTACTCGATTTCTGCTTGAATGAATACCCCTAAAAACTAGGGTTTATATGCTGGGTTATTTTTCCCCCAAAATCCTTTTAGTCGACTTCTTTTTCTTTTGTTGATTTTCTTGTTTGTGTCGAAAAGGTTTGACCAAGGTAAATAAATATACTCTCCTTCCACCGTCAATTCTTTGTAACATGGGCCCTTGAACCCAACTAAATAATATTCCCCTGTCATAAATTGGTACCTTTTGGACCTTATTACGCTTTCCTAAATAATACTTCACTCGTTCCTTAATAATTTAGTATTGGGCTTTTATTCAAATGGACCCAAAATTTTCTATCTGTCCCATATTATCTTGTAATTGGGCCCTTGTTGGATTTTTTAGCTTCAGGACTTTATTAATGGGCTTTTAAGCCCATTAAGCTGAAATGGGATCCACTTGGACAATAAACTTCATTAACTTGAATCCCGTCTTAAAACGACTTGTCTTTTGGCATAATAAACTTTTCATCAAACTTGTGTCGGTTTTGCCAGTTTTCACGAACTTGGTACCTACACACACGAAACAAACAAAACATGCATATGAAAGGTCTTTTTAATACATTTCATGCATTTTTAGCTTTTTTTAAGATACAAATGATTTGAGTATTTTCACTCATATCATATCACAACTAATATTAAATTAGATTACAATAGCAACACACTAATTCATGAGACAGTTTCAAGAGTAGAAAACAAATAAGCTTTCTATACAATCTTAACAGACTTAAAATGCATTAAATCTAACAAATAAATCCTCAAATTTCAATAACTAAAGCAAATACACAGTAAATCAATTTCCAAACAAAATCAACAATATCAGAAAACTTCCACTCAAAATACAGATCTAAATCAGCAATCATTTTCTATCATACATCTCAGCATTACATTCATATTTCAGAATCAATCTCAAGACCTTATCACAACAAGATTAAAGTAATACGACTAAAAACATATTCAATTTCACAGTTATATAAAACAGACTAAAATAAACAGCAAAAATATAACTCAATCATAATCCATCCCAATAATAATCAGCAAATAACTAGTTGACTTATTTAAACTAAAATATGCATAAAATAAAATGTGCTTCCTATTATTGATGGATCCATTGAGCAGAAGGTTGGCGCTGAGCCACCTTGGAACTAAAACGAAACCAACAACGCCTCGAACCACCACTCAAATCACGAACATTTAAATCGAACCACCACGAAGTCATGAACCATTAATATAATCACAATCCAACAGATTTTTATAAACTTAAACAGTGGGTTTAAGTTTTTATCCCCTATTTCACTATATCATTCAAATAGGCTATGAATAAAGCTTATTTAAACAATACTCGGTTATAACAGCTTTTAGAACTAGATTGCAAGAGAATTTATAAAAAATAACGAAAATGAGATTAACAAGTATCCAAACAGTAAATGAATTTTATTTAATTAAAATCAAACATTACAATATTTAAAATAAAATTACAAGTCTATCTAAAAACTACCATTATAACAGTAAAATAAAAGAAGGGATATTGATTACAATAATTTTGTGGGTTTTTATAGGCAAACCCAAGGCCTTCTTGAGGTGAGTTTATTGAGGAGAAACCCTCATATTGATCGTCTAAAGTCGTCCTTCTCTCTCTTTGATTGATCTTGTGGCTGTAATAGCCAACTAGCACATGGATCATCAACGTGGCAATCAGGTGTGCTAGTTGTGCTTCTTGAAAGCTGAGTTGTCATCTCATTATTGGACGATTGAGGGTGAGTGATGTGGTTAAACCAATCAAATGCTGCCACGAAATTGATTCCCTCCATCTTCTCTTCCTTAAAACTTGGGAATTAATTCCCCATACGTGTGAATCACATGTATTTAACAAAAGCCCCAAAAATTATTACTGCTTTTATTTGTGATTAGGATTAAAATGAACTGTGGTGTCTGGTCATTTTTTGATTTGGGGAAAGAGATGATGAAAGCTTTGGAGGTATCAAAGGTTATAAAAAACGTGTGTGTGGTGTAGGTTTCAGTAAACAAATGTATATGGGATAAATGAGGTTTAGTAAATGTTTGACCAAGATATTTTGTTTCTTTTGTTCACTGACCAAACGGCAAGAACTTTGAGCCTTGAATAGATAATGGGCTTTGGAGCCCATGTACTACAACTAATAACCATCCGTCTCATGATTGTTAAAATTTGGGCTTTTTTGGCTTTTGAATCCAAAAGTGAGTAATTCATCTTCTCAAATGGGCTTTTGGGCCCATTAACAAAATGTGGGACCCACAAGTCCCAAAATCTTCATAAACGTTTATGTCCGCTAATATCGAACTTGAAATTGGCTTTATCGATCTTTTCTTCAAACTCGTGTCGGTTTTTGACGATTTTTGCGATCTTCGGAACCTACACACACGAAACGACAAACAAACATATACAAGGCATTTTCATTGATTTATATGCATTTAATCATCGTTTTTAGATATAAATTATACGAGTAAAATCACTCATATAAGTTATTTAACTATAATTTTAATTATGTTTAAAATTAAAGTAATATTTTAAGTTTTTGTTTTCAATAAAAATAAAACGTATATGCTTTTTTATTTACTTATTAACTTTTAAAAATTAAATTTATTATTGACTTTTAAAAATATTTAAGTTATTTAACTATCAATATATTTATGTTATTTAATTATTTATTTGTTATTAACTTTTAAAAATTAAATGTTAATTATACTTTTATTATTAAGTAAATTTAATATTTACATTTACATTAAACACACATAATATCCGGTAACCATCTTGTAACAACCACCATTTTCGACCATTTTCACAATCATACAGGAAGAACGAACCCTAAATTAACCACCCAATAACCGATCAAAAAAATCAAACCTCATAAACAATAGTCACCAATCTACATAATCATTAACAACATGAAACATTAGGAAAGAGGTAATGCAAAAATCAGTATTATTTAATTTAATATTAGGGTTCATACGAATAGTGTATGTTTGTTACTGATATTAGAGTTTACACTTACTTTTAATGCATGTAAGTGGACCTATGTCATATTTAATTAACGTGATTCAGTTTATAGGATTAACCCTTCTTAATGTGTTTATATGGTCTATGTTTCAATCTAGAATATGGGTTTTGTTAATGTGTCTGGATATGGTCCCATGGTATGTTATAGTTTAAGGATATGGTCCCCTGTACAAACATATGAATAACCAAAGCCAAATGTTATTAGGGCATCAACAACCATGATACACATTTTGCGAAACACTCCCTTTATCGACATATAACTAACATTAATATGTACATGTTTGCAGAAGTAATTCATATAGAATCCGACACTTCATCATCTACTTTTGAAAGTGCTAAATTTCGCCCACCCCCTAGTTCTTCCAGTACTCCCTGTTTTCGTCCTCCACTGTTTCAAACTCCTATTGTAGGCATACATAATGTCACAAGTTCTTCATCTGTTCGTCCTTCTTTGTTTCAAACTCCTAATGCCACAAGTTCGTCCGCTCGAGTTCGTCCTCCCTCTGTTCGTCCTTCCTTGCTACAAACTCAAATTTTAGGTGTACCTAATGCCACAACATCTTCAAAAAAAGTTCGTTCTCCCTCTATTCGTCCTACCTGTTTGGAAACTCCTATTATATTCAAACCTACTGCAGAGGATGAATTAGATTCATATGATGAGGATGAAGACACTAATGATGTCGAGGTAGATTCTAGTGATGAGGAGGAAGATACAAGTGATGAGGAGAAAGACACGAGTGATGAGGATTATGAGTTAGAACTCAAGAAGAATAGCAATTCTAAAGGTAAATCTGTTTAAACTAAAAGTTTATGGTTTAATGTACAGTATTGTGAAGTTTTAATATATTCAACTTAATGCTATGTCAGGTTTAAAGTCAAAGCTGACTGCTTACTCGAAAGGATATAAGAAAATTTCAAATATGGTATAGTTAAGTTGTTATGTGTATATGCATAAAGCTGTATACGTTTATACCATCGACTAATTGTTTAAACACATGATGTGGTCAAATATCAGGAGGAATGGGAAAACATAGATTGGATTAGGAAGAGCCCTTTCTTTGACTCTAGTGATGAAGAATTAGTTGCTCAAGCTGATGCTCCAAGACGAAAGCACACTCCATTATCAAAGCACACTCACAAAGCTTAATCTTATCAAGCTAAAGCTCCAAGACCAAATGTCGTTGTTGGCCTAGCCATTAACAAAACTTGGAAAGAAATTGCAAAGAAGGGTCGGTCAATGAATGCTGCAGAGGGGAGCAACAACAAGGGCAAAAGGAAGGTTGGATGATGTCAGTTCTCCCTGTTTAATATGAACAATTTTTTTGAGTTTTGTTGGTGTGGTATTCCTAGGCACCTGTTGTATTATCAAACTACAGGTTGCAACAATTTAATAGATTTGTATGCATTAGTAGCATTATGAAACAATTATCAATTATCTATAATCAACAATATGGTTTGTTAACTAGTTAATCTAAGTATTTTAAGTTCATGTATAATTCAATATCTGTACTCAATCAATTATCAGTTATCTATCAAAGGTTTTTGGTTGAATGTTAAAATGTGTAAAATAGTATAAAATTATGTTCAAAATTTATTTTTACCAGGAAACTCAAAGGGAAAGTTTACATAGTTTGAATGTTTACTTTGGAGGCAAATTGGAGTTCAAAATATTTGGTTGTTTAATTTTCGTATTTGGAGCCAAATGTTTCATGAAAATTTTGAATGTCCATGCTAAGTTAATGCATATGCAGTTACCATAATATTCTAATTCCATCTCCATCTCAAATCTTGATTTTTCTCCAAAATCACAAAATATACCATAAGTTTCTAACTCCATCTCCATCTCAATTACTGCCATCACTAGTTTCATACCATTTCCACTTATTGTTCTTGTACACATGTCAATAATCATGAACGCTGAAAACAATGATCAAGATTATATTGTTAATGATAATGATTATTTGGCTAATAATGATGATGTAAATCACGATAATGAAGGAGGTTATGAATCAGAGTATTAGGGTGATCAATCGGATGCGGATGAAGACATCAGTAAACAGAAGGTTGTTAATAAGAGGGGTATAACTAGGTTAGCCAAGTTTCGGATAAAATATGGAAAACCAGATGTCATGAAGATAAATATGAACTTTGATGCACTGACTAGAATATCAGGGCCAAACAGATCATTGTTTATAAGTTTTTTAGAGAACACGGTTCGGTAGCAGATAGGATTGAAGATTCTATCGTGGAAAGATGTGAAGGAGGAAGCAAGAGAAAAACTTTCGACTGAAACCACGATACAAATACAAATTTTTTTACCCAACTATTAGTCGTGTTCCCACATTTACTTTAACATTATGTTAATATGTGCAGCAATACTTTGAATTTGACGTGTCCTATAAAAAGTTTGTTATGAATAAGCTAGGTGAACTGCTAAAAAATTTCAGAAGCAAATTGACAGCAAAGCACATAGTTCCAAACCTAGATAATCCTAAAAAACTAAATGTAGTTCCAAAGAATTACAAAGCAATCGTCAAAGCCGAACACTGGGTTGCTTTTGTAAACCACACGGTGATAGAAGAATTTAAGGTTGTTAATTTCTATTTCGTTTTACATTTATAAACACTGTATGTATGCATTGTTTGGAAACTCCGTATGACAAACACAGTCTGTTACGTACTAGCAACTTCTCATCCAGTAATCTTTTTTGTTAGGCGAAATCAGCTGGTAATAAATTGGCGCGTTTCAGGTCTCTTTATCAGCATACAATGGGACGTGGTGGTTATATATATATATAAAAGAGCAAATGGTAAGGTTATATTGGTGTAATATCCTAACACTATTGTCCATGTTGGTTTAACTTTTCATCTGTATGTATTTGATGTTTGGAAGATCATAAAAAAAGAAATTACACCAGATCAAGAACCCACCCGTGGTGTATTGTGTTTTAATTGAAGGGTTAGACAAGAAGGAAAAGAGACAGATGATGAAACAATCAAAGTTAGCACTAAGATTGTAAGTGTTATTTTTTATATAATGTTTATATTCGTATAATAAATTATTTACCATTTTTTGTGTGCAGCTGGAAGCATTGGAACATATCAGATATGGAACCTTGACGGTTGATAGTGGCTCAGATTCATTATCACATGTATTAGGAAAGGAAAAGGGAGGGTATGCACGAGGAGTGGGAGGCAGAGTTACGTGTAGGAAGTTCTTTGATCTACCTAGAAGGAAACAAGGAACTGATGTAAGGATTGCGTTGCTTGAAAATGAACTTGAGAAGGAGAGACATGCACGTAAAGAAAAAGAGGATGTAGTCGCTGAATTAACCACCAAGATGTCACAAACTCAGGAAACTATTGAAAAAATGTTGAAAGTTATGTCTTCACAAGGGGTTTATATAGCAGAGTTAATGCCAAGTCAGTCAAATGTAAGAGTAGTTTTCTAATTTTGATTTGATGATTTTCAGTCTGTAATACCATTAACAATTAACATACTTATATATTTCAGGTATTACAAATAGAACATAATGCAATAAGCAAAATACCTAGTGAAGAGCAAAGGACGTCGATCAGTGGTGGTGGACTTCAGAAGGGTGTGTTATTTCCAATTTCTAAGACAATTGCAACTTCGAACAAGGATTTGGACAATGCAACTGCAGCTGCAACTACAACTACGAAGAAGCTAAGTTATAAAAAAACCAGATTTGGTTTGTAAATTGTACTAAACATGACTTATTTACTGTGTTATGTATATATGCAGGTACCTACTAGAACAAGGTTAGCAAAAAATAAGACAACATCGTTGGAAAAGAAGTCTCCACTTCAAAATTCCCAATCTCAAGAAGATATTTATCCAGCTTCCGGATCACAACAAAATCTGTCTCCCTCGCCACAACAAGAGGTACCTATTGCATCATTACGAAAGAAGCGTACACCTTCTAAATCAAAAGTAAACCAGTCTCCACCATCACTACCAGATGTAAGTATTTCATCATTTTTCATATAATTACTTGTTCAACTTATTTGTCATTAACGCATATAAACATTTTTTCTTCAGACATTTAAGTGCAAACTGTGGAACATATCTAGGACAATGATCATTGGTAACGGTAGGGTATACAAGTCTAAGGATGGAGACAATGTAATGATTCATAACCAACCACTACCAAAAAATTGCTACAAAGTTTCAGTTGATGAATCCTTAGTGGATGCATCATTCATACCTGATGCCGGAAATAATGGTTTAAAAACTTTTAAGGATGTAAAAGGTAGTTTCGTGGCATGGCCAAAGGAAAAGGTTATTTTTTTGGAAGAGGTACATACACTTGATTTATCATCCTACATATACATAGCTTTTCATATTTAGTTCAATGTTTAATACACGGCTTTTGTTTCCATACAAGAAACAACACCACCAAATACATAAAAGCTGTTGTTGAAAGTGCACCAAAGATAGGATCTAAGCGCTCGATGAACGTTCCAGCAGACAGTAAATTTACGACTATTCCTCATTTGTAGAAACAAGCTAGGAATAAAAAGGTTCGAAAGACTTTACAACACGGTGATTCAAAGTCTTTACAAATGTGATTCTATGTGAAAAGTATGCTACTTGAGAATAATAGAAGATTACATTTTTTGGTTATGTACATTCAATTTTATATATTAATGCAACTTAAATTTGATTTCTAGAATTTTGTTTTTAGTTTTTATTGAATTCTGAAAGGTTACTAGAAGATGAAACATAGTCACACTTATTCACATTACAATGTGTGACTACATGTCATAAAAGGTCAGAAAAACATACAATTCTATGTGACTATTGGATGCATATAGTCACAGAAAATACAATTTGCTTGACTTGACAAAGCATACAGTCACACTTATTACTACTATTGGTAACTCTTTGGTTAAATGTATGTGACAAACTTAGTGCCATTAGCATGATTTGTGTGACTACATGTCATAAAAGGTCACACGAACATACAATTCATGTGACTATTGGATGCATATTGTCACACAAAAATAAAATTTGCTTGACTTGACAAAGCATACAGTCACACTTATTTCTACTAATCGTAACTCTTTGGTTAATTGTATATGACAAACTCAGTGCCATTAGCATGATTTATGTGACTACATGTTATAAAAGGTCACACAAACATACAATTCATGTGACTATTGGATGCATATAGTCACACAAAATACAATTGGCTTGACTTGACAAACCATACAGTCACACTTATTAGTACTATTGGTAACTCTTTGGTTAATTGTATGTGACAAACTCAGAGCCATTATCATAATTTGTGTGACTACATGTCATAAAAGGTCACACAAACATACAATTCATGTGACTATTGGATGCATATAGTCACACAAAATACAATTTGCTTGACTTGACAAAGCATACAGTCACACTTATTTCTACTATTGGTAACTCTTTGGTTAATTGTATGTGACAAACTTAGTGCCATTAGCATGATTTATGTGACTACATGTTATAAAAGGTCACACAAACATGCAATTCATGTGACTATTAGATGCATATAGTCACACAAAATACAATTTGCTTGACTTGACAAAGCATACAGTCACACTTATTTCTACTATTGGTAACTCTTTGGTTAATTGTATGTGACAAACTTAGTGCCATTAGCATGATTTGTGTGACTACATGTTATAAAAGGTTACACAAACATACAATTCATGTGACTATTGGATGCATATAGTCACACAAAATACAATTTGCTTGACTTGACAAAGCATACAGTCACACTTATTTCTACTATTGGTAACTCTTTGGTTAATTGTATGTGACAAACTTAGTGCCATTAGCATGATTTGTGTGACTACATGTTTTAAAAAGTCACACAAACATACAATTCATGTGACTATTGGATGCATATTGTAACACCCCCAAATTTATACAACTCAGTACAGCGGAAGACTAGTTGGTGTTACGGGATAGCACATTACTCACATCATAGACAACGCATAAAAATCCCGTCGTTTAATAATAAATCATTTCCATTCATAAAGATCAAAGTTACATCGGTCCCAAGTCATTACATTTCATACAAAGTTTTACAAAGTATTGAATGGAAAAGTTTGTTTAAGTGCGGGCCATGAATTCTTGTTGTCTTCCCGAGAATTACCTTCAAGTACCTGAGACAAAACATGTTAAAAGAAAAGGTCAGCGATAACGCCGAGTGAATTCATAGAGTTTAATAAAATCCATCAATATAATATCAGTATAAAATTATTACTGAAAATCATTTTGTACAAATCATTTTGATAGGCCATAAAATAGCCAAAGTTATTTTATATAAATCCTCATCGAAAATCATAATATAGGCGTTTGCCTTAAAAATCAGTATACGAGCCAATGTCGTAAAAAAAACATCATACAATACGTCTTATGACGTTGTATAAAAATAAAAACCGTTATATGAATATGGTTATAAAAACCAAAACACAAACATAGTATCAATAGTATGACCCTGTATTTCTAGTCAGGCAATACATCGTAATTCGGAGCGTCTATTAGTATTTTGTAAATTTTGGATTATTATAAGCCGCATGACATTGTTACCTTACTAAACCAACTACGGGTAGCTAACCCGATACCAGTTTTGCCCATCTAAAGTAGCGTGTCGTCACAAAGGTCACACTATGGAAATCTTCTCATACATAAATTCTCTTACCAAACAATGTGGCACGACGGGGATCAACCATCAAGGCGCGAACTGGGGTGATCGTCCCCAAATAGTACTATTAAATGCATAAACGTCTACCAAATCCCGGTAGTTCACAATTCATGCTAATGGGACTTTTAGTGACATAACCTAACTTTAATAATCCATGTAATTTCATCTATCGGGTCCTTTAATCATTTATCGGGTCATACAATTGGGTCATTCAATCATTCGGGTCCAAATCAATAAACAAACAATCGTGACAAATGGTGTCCAAACTTTTATAAAAACTAACATGTTATCCCCCTCGCGGGTTTATAAAGCATTTATAAAACATTTAAAAGAGTCTGAGGCTATGAACTCACGTTGATGTGGGAAGGCGGGTTATCGGCAATTCGGACGTACGGTACGTGCTTCAATCACGGAAACCTAGTCAAATAATACTCGTCTTAGACTCATGTCCAATGACTTTATAAAAATACCAATTATGTATACATATGATGATTATATATATATGATGATCAAGTGAGTTTACATATTCTCGTTTACTCATTTTTGTGTTATATGTCGATAACTTTTATACTAGTTTACTAGTTTTACTTATTTACACGTTTTAAGTCCAATAAGCCTTTTATAGGTTCTTTAACTTGTTTTAATCCATATTATACCTATATTATCAGTATATATTCTTTCCATGTTGGGCCCAAATGGGTTAAGCCCAATAAGTTCTTTTTTTACAAGTATTTATCTTATTTAGTCCAATTGTTAGTCCATTATGCTTAGTTAGCTCGTAAATGTCCGTATTTCTTATAGTTCGGGTTTTATCGGTTTTTACTTGTATTAGATACTTATATATCAGTATATGACTTTTATAAACTTTACATTAGACGGGTTTGGTCGTCTAAGTTTTATTTGGCGAAAAACGTTAATTTTACGGCGATAGCCGAAAAAGTCGTAAAAATCATGTTTATAGTTTTTATAACTTATAAAACATAACAAGTTACCATTTTTATAAAATGTCCACTTATTTATCATTTTACATATTTATATAAATAAAATCCAAGAGTTAGTGGGTTTTAACTTTACATTTTATACAATATAATTTTGAGTGCTTATATAATAGTATTATACTTTATTTTCCAAAATCTGATTTTTATCTTCACTTTCACCAAAACTGCCATATCTTGAGTTATATATGGAGATAGAAGCTCAAATTTTTATCACATAAACTAAATAATATGTGATTCATTTAACTCTTCTATAGCTACTGTTAAATCATCCTTTAAGTATTTTCTAAAAATCGTCCAAAACAGTAACCTCAGATTTATACCCTAAACTTGTTTTGATCATATCTCACTCATTACAATGATTTCATTGCATGGCCAACTCTCACATGTGTACAAGACCCATAGCTTACTGTAAATCCATTCTACTTCATCATTTTATCAGTTCATGACATGTTTCTTTACTGTTTTATACAGCCATGTAAATTGATCAAGATTTTAAGCTTGTTTCTTATAGTTTTTCACCTTTTTAATCATGTTTATCAACAACAAATCCCCACGTAACATTTTTATCATCATATAATCATCATATACATATACAATAGGAAATAAAATACATGTTTACATAATCAAAATAACAAAAAGATGAGCAGGACAATCTTTATACCACCATGATGATGTAGGTTGATCAAAACATGGATTTTTGATGGAGAAACTTGTGATTCACCAAGACCATCTTCATGACCACCATGCTTCATGAAATCCTTGTGGAAAATCAGCCCCAAGACACCATGAATACTCCTCCTTGGATGTTATAAGCACCACCAATCTATAGGGGTTCAAGAGGGCTTCAACATATATGTAAATAACATAAGATTTCATGGTTGATTTTGATCAAATGAGAGTGTTTTTGGTTGGATATGGACGGCACAATGAGAGAGATGAGAGAAAGTTATGGTTGTTTTGCATGAGTGAATGAAGTGAATGGTTTCTAGCTTAGATGGTTTTGTGTTGTGGTAAGCTTAAGATGTAAGCATTCATGACAAGTGTTGTAGCTTGGCTAAATAAATGACACCTTAGGGTGTTGGTGAGTTTTTGGTATCCCCATGTGTGCTAGTGGGGTAGGACAATGTGTTTTGTCCCATCTCACTAGTTTACGGGTATTCCTCGATTCTAGTTTCCTCGATTTGTGTGCCCTCGGGTCGTTTTACGAAAAACATTTTTATAAATTATGAATCAACGTCACAAAACGAATCCAATAAAAATTGTCTCATCAAAAACGGAGTTCGAAAACGTAAATATGTAATCCTAAGGTATCCGGTTTAATCGTAAAGGACGTTAAAATAAAATTGTAAGTCCTAATCTCCTCTCGTAAATTTGTGAGTTTATGAACCAACACAAATTTAAAACTCCAAAATAATATTCACGGATAAATTTATTTTCTGAAATGTCGGACTGTCACCAAAGACGGTGTATGTAAACATAAGCACGTAACGTTGAATCCTCCGGTTTAGACGTAGTCGATGCTACTCCAGGACGTAAATCCAAATTTCTTCCCAAAAATAAGTGAGTTCATAAAATAATATTTTCAAATAAATATTGAGAATAAAATATTGACCATAAATTGACGGATTGTCACAGCATTTACCCCTAAACAGGATCTTTGTCCTCAAAGATCATCTTACCTTACTACTCGCTTCTTATAGAGTTAAAGCCATGTGGGTATTTCCTCCACATTCGGTCTTTTCTCACAAGTGTAATCGATTCCAATACGCGAGTTTCATTAAACATAACTACGGGAATAAGATTAGGCTTAATGTTGACTTATTTTCTCTATCCATGATGTTCACGGGTTTTTGATGAATGCAACTTTTACCCGATCTAAGCTTTACTAAGAACGATCAAATTTTCACTTGATAGATATTCCATCAAGTTTGATTTAGGAAACATAATTCACGCAGTTCTTGAAGTCCTAGGGTAGATCCAGCTTATATGCCTTTCAAACCAATCTTTTATATCATCTCAATGGTCCCATACAACGGGGACTTATATCCCATGATTTGTCAGATCACGAATTCATTTTTCCAAGTTTAAAAATTTTGGCATAACTTCGCTACCCATTTGGCACTTCAAGATCTACATTTCATATTCACATAACCTCTTGCCCACTACCGGCTGTCAATAATCAGATCCTAATTTCAACAATCATTTCAGATCTCGCGGGTCGGGTATTTTGTAAGGTTAGGTTCGCCATCATAGGAAACCTTAAACCTAAAAGACATGTCCAACTCACAGTGGGTGTATGTCGGGTGTCTTCATCTCAACTCCTGCTCACAGATGCTCTAATTTCTAAATCTTAACAACATTCGATCTTGATCCTAATATGATGATCATCAATGAAAATCTTTCCAAAGGAAAACGATTATACAATCTATTACCAAAGGTCATTCATTTCAACATAGAACAACACTTATATTACTTTGTATCGTTACTTTACCTCGTCCATTCGATTTGGGGTGGTACATAGTACTCTCATCAAGGTTCGTTCTCAACGACTTCTGAGCAAATCTCTAGAAATTCAATGCGAAGCGAGGATCTTGATATAGATGTTCGATACAGGCACACTATGTTTACATAACTCCTTTGCATTTATCATTAACGGGAATGAATTTAGCAGATTTGGTCAGTCTGTCGACGATGACCCAAATCGAATCAAATACAGATGATGACCTTTGCAATAGCTAGACGTTTACTAATGTATGAGGCGATGTTTGTCTGCATAATTGCCATCAGTACAACTTCTCCAGACAAAGATGTTTTTAGTCATTAATGACATAAATAGAATACTTATACTTACAAATTCCAACATAACTATATCTCACAATCTCCATATTTAAGCAATCACAAGTGGTGTTTTATACATTTAACGCCATCGGCTTCTTAATTTTAATGGTTCATATTAGCCGCGAACCACTTTTTATTATCTATATTATCCTTTTTACAATCATTGTTTATTTTTATATCGTTCGGCAATTTATTTTGCACCTTCATTATTAAGGAACATGTCCTAACTGGTTCTTCATCTTTTCTACATAATGCGTCGGTATCTATATTCACTTCTCATGATGATGTAATTATCATGTCCACAATTCACTCAGATATTCTTTCTATATTATGTGTCAGTAATTACGTTCACCTTCTTAATGAAATAAATATCACAACCGTATTTATTCAAAATTCTTTCTTCATATCATCTATGTTTTAGTTTCGTCTTTACTATCGTTTTATCCGTTTTTCTCAATCCGACGTTTAAAGTGTCGATAATTATTACAACCAATTAAATATTAAATATTCAATTTTTATGAAATGTAAACGTAAAGATTTTAAATTTCTTAGTTCGACCAATTATATAAAATGTTCAAAGATAAATTTGAATTTAATTAACAAGATTTTTGTTGATTTATCGAAAATAATTAATAAGATTCGTAAACGTTTGAAAAATCTTTGGTTATATTTTGGTCAAAGTTTTCTTAGTTGAAAAGCAAAAATTTTCGTTTCAAATTTTTAAGTCATGGTTTAAATGGTTTCCTCAATCCCTCTTAGGTTATCTTGAGGTATACACAAACATTTACCCCTAAACAGAAGTTTAGTTAAATGGTTTGTGTATAAGGGAATAATCCCTTAAAATCCTTTGTTAAAACATTTGTCAAAACATATTTTCACATTCTTTTTGGTAAAATCCAAAGTCTTAAATGACTTCTAAATTTTGAAGAGTCAATTTATATTCTATTATCTATTAATCACATAGTCAAATAATGTAAGGGTTTAAGTCTTTAATCACATATCAATTATTCAAGGTTCAGATTCTCACTGTCCATCCAATTCAGGGCAATCTATAAATAATTATTAACTCCTTCTTATTCTTATGAACAAACAATCGGTCCTTAATGATCACGAGCATGAATTTATCAAATTACAGTCTACACACATGATTCACCAAATTTATGAATACTACATGTGCATCGGTCAATCCAAACGTCACCAAGTGAAACTCATAATGTTCATTACAAGCACCGGATGTAGTGATTTGAATAGATGATCTCTTTCGCAGATGCGAAGTTGATGATAACCATGCTATGGATCAAATTTTGCTAGAACCTTGTAAATGATCGAACAATTTTTCCATTTCGAGTTATGGATATCGTTTTCGATTGTCAATTTACTCAATTCACAGTAATCTATAAATATAAGGAATGACAACACCATAGCTCTTCAGGATGACAGGCTTGGTATAATAACATCTTTCTCCGAAAACTCTCTCAGTTGTACGGTAATTCTTTTAATTTAGATGGTGCTGACGTACAGTGCACAAGCCACAGGTGCAGCACCGGAAATATAATCAATATCAATTTCAACTTGCCTTAATGGCAAAAGTCTAGTTAATTTATTAATAAATACCTCCTATAGTTTAGATACCATAAACATCTTTTAATAAATTCATATTAAGTTCTTCTAGATTACAATATCTATGACTAATTCACAACCATTCATGGTAAATATTTTAAGTCTAAATGCAGGATATGGACATCCATCAAGAATTATTTAGATCTCTTTTGATAATCAACATATTATCATTTAGGGGAATTCTATTCGGGTTCCCATCAATTAAGACAATGTCGTCATGTCATAATCAATCAATCCATTCTACTGGCATTACCAACTTTTCAGTTTTATTGTCGTCGATAAGATGTGAACTTCTCAAAAGACTAATAATAACTCATAATCCTTCACAATTCAAGGATATCTGGAGACATAACTAACCTTAAAAGAGTAAGGTCAACGCATAATTTACGCGAGAGAATTTCAAATCAGATATAGACGAAAACATTTAACGAATATGAATATATCCCATGTTTTCATAATTTGAGTACGCATTCGAAAGCTCCTCGGATCGTTACCCAGGTCATTCAAATGAAATCAAATCAAAAGAAATGATAGGAATGTCGATACATCCAGTCGGGTATCAACACTCGGTAATCAGATACTTTTCCTAAGAATCTCACTACAGGAGAATTGGACAAGAAAGAATTGTCAATTGTCAAATAAGACAATTTCCACAGATGAGTAAATTCGACTCAGAAGAATAGATGCTACAGGCACATATGTAGGTGTCCCTAACACTATGTCCCTATTTTGCACTTCTTGTAGATCTCATAAAATTTAATCTTTCACAATCTTCAAAGAAAATGTAGCGTTTATTAATCAGTTTTATGGTGACTACTAATCAGCCTTGCATGGTCCATTCCAAATTGTATGTAGGCGCGCAACTATATACAATTTCAAGATTAACGATGCAATACTCAGTTCGTCAAAATTATATCATCATGTTTATAATAAATCATTTTCATGCTTAATTCTTAGATAAGAATCAAGAATAAATTTACAAAGATTTTCCTTGTTATGAAAACAATTAAGTTTTCCAAGGTGTTTTATAAACAACGTCATTTTGATATCAATCACTTATAAATCTTACTTTGAATAATCCTTATTGTGATGAAAATTAAATTTTTCTCAATGGATATGGTTTTATCTTATAAAAACAATGTGTGATCTGCAAAGTAGTGACGAAAGCTTGTTCACCAAGAATTAACTACGATATGATAGGAAATGAGTTTAGCCAATTAATCATGAGGTTCATGATCTCGATGGCACTCAAAAGAATAATCCGCGACGTAACTAAAATCAAGATGAGTACTTGCTCAATGGTTGCATCACTAATGCAAGCATTAGGATGAAGCAATAAGAGATAGATAACATCGATACATGTAGAATTTAGCAATCAAAGGTAGTCTTTTCATTAATCACAAACAAGTCGAATTGTACCGTAACACATTACATGTCACTATGTCATACAATTCTCAGAACTCATCCTACCAACTGATATCTTAGTTAAGTTAGGGATTTTTAAAAGATACCACAGTGAATACTAATCTATAAGAGTCATTAGGTGTTCCACATGTCCTGAAAGATCCATCGGTCTCAATTCAGAAGAAGATTTCTTCAATTTATTTCTTGGACACTGGGCATCCTCGTCAGTGAACAATGGCCTAGGAACAACACTTAACACGAATCAACAATCAATTAAAACCTTATAATTCAATCACAGGACTTAACGACTTCTATTAACAATCTCATATTCCATACAGTTTAAATTTTACTTTATTCAAGTTTTAACCAATTTATACTCAATTCGATATCCTAACTCATATTCCAATACTTTCAATCTTATTCTTCCGCCTTGTAAAGGCAATACAATCTCAATATGAATCAACACTTAATTTCCAATCCTATATCTCTTACAACAACAATTATCAAATGAGTCATTAATATGAAATGACTCGATCATTCAACTAGACTTCTCGGAAAGGTACTAGTGCCACGAATCAGATGACATCTTCCTAGGTGGTAACATTTTGTCAAACTCCACTCTTATAAGGAAAGATCGTCATGACATCGATATCAGATTTAATTTCGCCAATTCTTTTTCAATATCACCATCAACTAATATCTACATTTCTACGAATATCAACCATTTGTTGGGATCATAAATATCCACAACTTGGTTTAGATCTAGGATATCTAGAGTTCCTACGAGAATAGCTTCGATTAATTTACTAGGGGATTTAGGGTTACTTGTGACAATCTACGTCGTATAAATACCTCGTATAAATACATAAATAATCATCAAACAATCATGTAATCAAATTACATCATATATATAATCCAAGTATATATATATATTAAAATAACACTTCTCAGTCTGGTCTTGTCGGTAACTCGGGAATTCTTGGGCACCGTTATAGTCAAAAGATTTTTAGACATTTTTAGAAAAATGTTTATAGTTAAAAGATTTTGAAAAGTTTTATTCAAAACCTTAGTTTTAAAAATCTGTCGTTCTCTATAACGAGAGCTCTGGTACCAAACTGTAACACCCCCAAATTTATACAACTCAGTACAACGGAAGACTAGTTGGTGTTACGGGATAGCACATTACTCACATCATAGACAACGCATAAAAATCGCGTCGTTTAATAATAAATCATTTCCATTCATAAAGATCAAAGTTACATCGGTCCCAAGTCATTACATTTCATACAAAGTTTTACAAAGTATTGAATGGAAAATTTTGTTTAAGTGCGGGCCATGAATTCTTGTTGTCTTCCCGAGAATTACCTTCAAGTACCTGAGACAAAACATGTTAAAAGAAAAGGTCAGCGATAACGTCGAGTGAATTCATAGAGTTTAATAAAATCCATCAATATAATATCAGTATAAAATTATTACTGAAAATCATTTTGTACAAATCATTTTGATAGGCCATAAAATAGCCAAAGTTATTTTATATAAATCCTCATCGAAAATCATAATATAGGCATTTGCCTTAAAAATCAGTATACGAGCCAATGTCGTAAAAAAAACATCATACAATACGTCTTATGACGTTGTCTAAAAATAAAAACCGTTATATGAATATGGTTATAAAAACCAAAACACAAACATAGTATCAATAGTATGACCTTGTATTGCTAGTCAGGCAATACATCGTAATTCGGAGCGTCTATTAGTATTTTGTAAATTTTGGATTATTATAAGCCGCATGACATTGTTACCTTACTAAACCAACTACGGGTAGCTAACCCGATACCAATTTTGCCCATCTAAAGTAGCGTGTCGTCACAAAGGTCACGCTATGGAAATCTTCTCATACATAAATTCGCTTACCATTCAATGTGGCACGACGGGGATCAACCGTCAAGGCGCGAACTGGGGTGATCGTCCCCAAATAGTACTATTAAATGCATAAGCGTCTACCAAATCCCGGTAGTTCACAATTCATGCTAATGGGACTTTTAGTGACATAACCTAACTTTAACAATCCATGTAATTTCATCTATCGGGTCCTTTAATCATTTATCGGGTCATACAATCGGGTCTTTCAATCATTCGGGTCCAAATCAATAAACAAACAATCGGGACAAATGGTGTCCAAACTTTTATAAAAACTAACATGTTATCCCCCTCGCAGGTTGATAGGTGTGTAAACACCCATCCTTTTACCACTTAATTCGGGCTAAAACGAGACCAAAACACGTATTTAATATCATTTGTTTGGAATTATGCGTGGTTTTTGTGTTTATTGTGTTTTCAGAGCCAACCGGATAAATATTGAAGAAAACATGGGATTGCACGGGTTTTACTGAAGAAAAAGACTCAAGATAAAGTCTATTGTCCAAGAGATGCAAAAGATTTGAAGTCACTGGGCCTATTCGAAGATTTATCGAAGAAAAGGACCAAAGATGGAAGATTTATATAAGTCGAAGAAACTCAAGTCTATTAAATGAAGGAATTAAAAGACGAGTTGAATTTAATCGGCGACAAATCCCGAATCAGAATCGAAAACGGAAACTTTTCTGAAAAGACGAAAAGACACAAAGAACGGGAGAAAGCCCACTCACCAACCAAAGGAAACACCTATAAATAGGCCATCCCACACACATTTTTGGAGTTAGCTAGTTTTTCTTTCTTCCTCCCTTTTCTTTCCTCCTGGTTCGTAGAACACCATCACCACTAGGGTGATTGGTGATTTTTATTAGTTCTTTGATCTTGTAATTTTAATCCTTGTTTCATCTTGTCAAAACATTAATCATCCAATTCAAAGTTCTTGTTTAATCTTTCATTTCATCTTGTTCATCTCCATTTTTATCTTCAAGTTCTTAAGTTTTATTTTTCTAGATTTGATCTTCAAAAGTTGTTTGGATTTGTGTTTTTATTAGTGGGATTTGTTGCTTATATTGTCTAAATGATTTGTGTTTAAATTGGTAAAACCTTTTTAAGTGTTTGATTAGATTTTGATTAAAAACCTGTGTTCCGTGTTCTTCGTTACTGTTTCTGTATCTGGGTTTCCAAAGTTCCGAACCAAGACAAAAAGTTCCGAATGAAGGCTTCATTTGGAAACTTCCGAACCAAACACTAAGTTCCGGATCAGTGACTTCCGGATCAGCAACTTCCGAATCAACCTTCATCCGGAAGGTTCCGAATCAAGCCATAAGTTCCGAACCAGTTCTTCATTCGGAAGTTTAAAACTTCCGAACCAGTGACTTCCGGACGAGACAAAAGTTCCGAATCAATCTGAAGGTTCCGAATCAGCAACTTCCGACTCAGCAAGTTCCGAATGAACATCCATTCGGAAAGTTCCGGATGAGTATGTTCCAAATGAGCAAGTTCCGGATGAGTGAATAGTGTCTTCCGAATCAGTTAGTTCCGAATCAATTATTTTTGAGTATTTTAATGCTATTGTTTTACTGTTGATTAATTTACTGTTTCTCTACTCATATTTCACAATTTATTTGTTAACTTTAATTTTAATTTGATTCTATTTTGAACTTTAAATTTTCAGCCAAGTTTTTGTTAATCTTAATTAGAGTAATTGCCTTTGATTTAAACCTTCATTTCCCCTTTTTTATTAGAATAGAAAACCAAACCCCTTTATTTAGTAACCAAGAACAATCATTCCACTTAAGGCCTAGATCAATTCGAGAGGATATCGAGAGACTAAAAATTGAACCCATTGAAAAGCATTGTATCAAATGGCGCCGCTGCCGGCTCTTCTCGTTAAGATCAAAAGTTTTTTGTGAGAAATTGGATTTTGGGATCCGTTCCCCGTGAACGTTACTTTTTAAAACATATTCAAAAACACTAAAAAATATAAAATTTTCAAAAAATCCTAAAAATTAAAAAACCAATAAAAACCAAAAATATTTTTGTTTTGTTTGTTCGTTCTTTTGCAGGTGTATGCGCACTCGATCCACGTCCTATCAAGAGCCCGAGCCTCTCGATAACTTAGACATGGCTGGTGTTCAAAACAACAATAACATACCACCTCCGAACAACAATAATAACAACAACAACCCGCCTTTCAACAACATGAATAACAACAACAATGAGCACCTTCCGGATAATCGCCCAATGATTGAACTGCTGCAAGCTCATGTTGATGGCAACACGGATCCAATTGTCATTCCTCCAATTGCCGCCAACAATTTCGAGCTCAAGTCAGGCTTTATCCAGATGGTCTCAGCTCAACCGTTCTTGGGACGAACCATTGATGACCCACATGATCATATCAAGAGATTTCTACAACTCACCAACACGGTCAAGTTCAATGGGGTTCCACAGGAGGTTATAAGATTACAACTTTTTCCCTTTTCTTTAGAGGGACAAGCCCGGCATTGGCTTGCTAAGGAACCGCCACAGAGTATTCTCTCGTGGACGGATTTGGAAACAAAGTTTATCAACTACTTTTTTCCACCCTCTCGTACTACCGCTTTGCGGAATGAGATTATAAACTTTGAACAAAAGTACGATGAGTCATTCAGTGAATCTTGGGATCGTTTTAAAGATCTTTTAAGAAAATGCCCACAACATGGTTTTACCAAAGTACATCAAATAAATACTTTTTACAATGGTTTAAGCATGAGTGACCAAGATTCACTGAATAGTGCCTCAGGGGGTAATTTATTGGCTAAGACTTCCAATGCTGCTTGGGATATCATTGAGAACAAGTCTCGTGTGCAAACCAAGAGCGTTAGGACCAATGTTGCTAGTGCTAGCACTAATGACAGCGACAAGCGACTTGACAAAATCACCACGCTTCTTGAATCGCTTGTCACCTACACCGTCAGCAACAACAACAGCAACAACGCTAAGAACACCCAAGTCAACGCTGTCAGCCAACCTTGTGAGATATGCGGTGGTCCTCATTCTTACACAACTTGTACCGCCACCCAAGATTACCCTGCTGAGAATGTGAATGCGGCATATGGCACCTACCAACAACCTGCTTATCAAGCTAGACCTCAAGGTGACCGTAACTTGCTTAGCTACCGCAGCAACAACTATCTTTCACCACCTGGCTTTCCTCCAACCAACCCAAACCAACAACAAAACCTTAACCGCCCACCTCAACAACAACAACAACCTCGACAACCATATATCCCACCTCACAAGCAGCAACAACCACCTCAACGTAACAATCAAGTCTACCAACAACCTGCTTACCAACCACCTGCATACAATGCTCCTTCCAACCAAACCACCACTGCTTTACACCAAGAGGTCGCCACCTATATGAGGACCAATGATGTGATAGTGGGAAATCTCCAAGAAGAAGTGCGCAATTTGAAGGCAGATCTGGTCAAGCAAGGAAATGATTTGAGAGCTGATATGAGAAACACGTTGGATAGCCAGACTAATGATCTGAGGAACATGATGGCTAGTTTTTTCCAAAGTAGTCAACCCTCTTCTTCGGGTACTCTTCCGAGTAACACCGTTGCGAACCCAAGAGGGGAGATGAAAGCAATCACTACTAGAAGTGGTAAAGGTACCAAGGAACCCGAGCTTCCTATACCTCCACCGGTGGTTGTGACTAAGGACAACGAGTCGCTTGCTCCCATTCCTCATCCTTCTCCTTCCCCAATTTCTCCACCTCTTCTTTCTACCCCTCCTCCACCCGTGGTTGTGAGTGATCCTATACTCCCAAAGCCTTCCTCTTCTTCCAATATACCTTATCCTTCTAGGTTGAGGAAAGAGAAGCAAAAGAGCAAGGATGATATTCAGGTTTCTAACTTTCTTAAAATGTTCAAACAACTGAATTTCAATATCTCCTTCGCTGAGGCTCTCGCTCACATGCCCAAATACGCCAAAATGTTTAAAGACCTTCTGAGCGACAAGGAAAAGCTCCTCGACATTGCCAACACCCAACTTAATGAGAACTGCTCTGCAGTGCTCTTAAGGAAATTGCCAACCAAACTTGGTGATCCGGGTCGTTTTCTTATCCCTTGCAATTTCCCGGGAATAGAGAATTGCATGGCCCTAGCCGATTTAGGTGCCAGTATAAATCTCATGCCTCTAAGTGTTTGGAAGCAATTATCTCTCCCAGAGCTAGTCCCCACTAAAATGACTTTGGAATTGGCCAACCGTACGGTTGCTTATCCAGTGGGGATAGCCGAAGATGTCATTGTAGGAGTCGACAAATTCACCTTCCCTGCTGATTTTGTTGTCGTCGACTACGAGATGGACCCCCGTGTGCCACTTATTGTTGGACGTCCATTCTTGAGGACCGGTCGCACTCTCATTGATGTTGAAGCCGGTGAGCTTATCATGAGAGTGGGTGACGAAAAAGTAGTCTTCAACATGGGAAAGTTGTCTAAACAGCCTTATTCATATGAGAGCGTTAATTGTATTGACGTTCTTGATGAGGCTTGTGAAGAACACTTTAATGATGCTTGCAAAAGTATTCCTACCTCTCTTCCCACTGTTGAGACCGTGTCCTCTATTGATTCATCGTTGTCTCTATTTGGAGATAGTGATTTATTCTGGAACAATCTTGAAGATACCATGGGAGATGCGAATTTAGCTACTAATGATTCTCCCACCGAGGGGGATGAAGACATGAGTTTCTTTGACAATCTTCTCACCGAAGACAATCCTTCGCCTCCATCTCCCACGGTTATTGCTATCGATGCCACGACTTTGAAAACGCATCCCGCCGAAAATCCTCCGGATTTGGAACTAAAGGAGTTGCCGCCACATCTCGAGTACGTGTTCCTTGACGACAACAAGAAGTCGCCCGTCATTATTGCAAAGGATTTGAAAGATGCAGAGAAGACTCGCCTCGTTGCTGTGTTGAAAGCTCACAAGAAGGCTATTGCGTGGAAAATCTCGGATATTCGTGGAATTGATCCTCACTTCTGCACACACAAAATTCTCATGGACGACGACTATAAACCCACTATTCAAAGCCAACGAAGGGTGAATCCAAAAATCCATGAAGTCATCAAAACAGAGGTTATCAAACTTCTTGATGCGGGTATGATTTACCCTATTTCGGATTCACCATGGGTTAGTCCAATCCATTGTGTGCCCAAGAAGGGCGGAATAACCGTTGTTCCCAATGAACACAACGAGTTGATTCCCACTCGTCTCGTTACTGGGTGGAGAGTTTGTATAGACTACCGCAAACTCAATGATGCCACGAGAAAGGATCATTTCCCTCTACCTTTCATGGACCAAATGCTTGAACGATTAGCCGGTAATGAATATTACTGCTTTCTGGATGGTTTCTCGGGTTATTTTCAAATACCCATCGATCCCCAAGATCAAGAGAAGACTACATTCACTTGTCCCTACGGCACTTTCGCTTACAAACGCATGCCTTTTGGTTTATGTAATGCGCCAGGGACTTTCCAAAGGTGTATGTTAGCTATCTTCCATGACATGGTTGAACAAACCATGGAAGTCTTCATGGATGATTTCTCGGTCTTCGAGGATTCCTTCTCTGCTTGCCTTGCCAATTTAGAACGTATGCTAAAGCGGTGCGAAGACACTCGCCTTGTTCTAAATTGGGAAAAATGCCATTTTATGGTAAAAGAAGGCGTCGTGCTTGGACATAAGATTTCGAAAGCCGGTCTTGAAGTAGACCGTGCTAAAGTTGATGTTATAGCAAAGTTGCCTCCACCTTCCACTGTGAAGGGTGTGAGAAGTTTCTTGGGTCATGCGGGCTTCTACCGTCGATTTATCAAAGACTTTTCTCAAATCGCTCGCCCGATGACCCACCTCTTGGAAAAAGATACCCCTTTTATCTTTTCCGAAGAGTGCCTTGAAGCCTTCAACTCGCTTAAGGATAAGCTAACTAAGGCACCCGTCTTGGTTACCCCTAATTGGGAGCTTCCTTTTGAGTTGATGTGCGATGCTAGCGATTTTGCTATTGGAGCGGTTCTTGGACAAAGAGTGAATAAACACTTCCAACCAATCCATTACGCTAGCAAGACAATGACTGGGGCACAATTGCATTATACGACAACCGAAAAAGAGCTTTTAGCCGTTGTCTATGCTTTTGAAAAATTCCGCCCCTATCTTGTCCTTTCCACCACCATTGTGTACACCGATCATTCCGCGTTGAAGTACTTGTTGACAAAGCAAGATTCCAAACCAAGACTTCTTCGCTGGGTTTTGCTGCTCCAGGAATTTAAAATCGACATCCGCGATAAAAAAGGAGCAGAAAACCTAGCCGCGGACCATCTTAGTAGACTTGAGGATCCATACCAAGGGGATCATCCGACCAAAGAAATCAATGATTCTTTTCCCTTGGAGACCTTAATGTCTATAAACTCGAAGCCGAATGAAACCCCGTGGTTTGCGGACTTTGCGAACTACTTGGCGGGTGGAATTCTCAAGGAAGGGTTGACGTCCCAGCAAAAAAAGAAGTTCTTTACCGACATTAAGACTTACTTTTGGGACGACCCTTACCTATTCAAACAATGTGCTGATCTGATAATTCGTCGATGTGTTGATGGACCGGCAGCGTCGGACATCCTTGATGCTTGCCACAAAGGACCCACCGGTGGTCACTTTGGTCCCAACTACACCGCTAAGAAAGTGTTTGATTCGGGATTTTATTGGCCCTCCATATACCGTGATGCTCACGATATGGTCAAACGATGTGATGTTTGCCAAAAGCAAGGCAAAATCACACATAAAGACGAGATGCCTCAGAATTTCATTCAAGAGTGTGAAATTTTTGATGTTTGGGGTATCGACTTTATGGGGCCATTCCCTTCGTCTAAAGGAAACAAATACATCCTTGTAGCCGTTGACTATGTTTCAAAGTGGGTTGAAGCCAAAGCTTTACCTACTAATGACGCAAGGGTGGTTTGTAACTTTTTGAAAGCTCTATTCGCTCGCTTCGGTGTGCCTCGCGCCATTATTAGTGATCGTGGGACTCATTTCTACAATGACCAATTTGCTCGAGTCATGGCTAAGTACGGTGTAAATCATCGTCTTTCCACAGCCTACCACCCACAAACTAATGGCCAGGCCGAAATATCCAACCGAGGTCTTAAGCGAATTCTTGATAGGACCGTGGGAGAGCATCGTGCCGCATGGGCTGATAAACTCGATGATGCTTTGTGGGCTTTTCGTACTGCTTACAAGACCCCGATCGGCTGTACGCCTTATCGTCTTGTGTACGGGAAAGCGTGCCACCTCCCCATTGAGTTGGAGCACAAGGCTTATTGGGCCTTGAAGTGGGCCAATTTTGATATTAACAAAGCCGGTGACCTACGCAAGATCCAACTCAATGAGCTGAATGAACTCCGGAATGAGGCTTATGAAAATTCTTTGATCTATAAGGAAAGAACTAAGCTCATTCACGACTCCAAGATTAAAAACCGAGAGTTCCATGTTGGAGACAAAGTCTTACTTTTTAACTCTCGGTTGAAAATCTTCTCGGGAAAGCTCAAATCTCGTTGGTCCGGCCCATTCACCATTGCCCAAATTTTTCCATATGGTACTCTCGAGCTCGCTCAACCTAATGGACCAAATTTTAAGGTGAATGGCCAACGAGTGAAGTTGTACTTTGGTGAGGACACCTCTCAGGAGGTGATTCCATCCCTCACCACGTTCCCCATGAACTAATTTTGGGTCGAGTCAGGCTCGTGACTCGGTTATCAAAAACAAGCGCTCCTCGGGAGGCAGCCCGAGTATCTATCCTTGCATGTTTTAATCCCCTAAGTGTAGGGGGGGACTTCTATATGTGTTTGCCTTTGTGTGGTGATGTGATTACAGGGATATGTGCACTCTTGGAATCTTTGAAGAACCGTGCTCCCGTGTTTATCCGAAATCCGGTTCTATCTCTCAACTATCGTGATTCAATTTTCTTCATACTCACATTTGAAATTGATCACTTTAGTCGTCTCTTCCTTAACTTGAGTTAACCAACGTGCACAATGTCATAAGTGTAGGGGAACCTTTTCCCACATGCTTAAACATTGAGGACAATGTTTATCTTAAGTGTAGGGGGGACTTCTATCGAAGTTTTAAGTGGACTTTTCCATGAAAATGCCTTCAATTAACCGGAAAATCCTATTTTTCAGCATTTTTCAAATTTTTTATTAACTTTGGCCATTTAGTCGTAATTTTTAAAACTTTTATCGTTGCTTTCATATGTATATATTCCGCAATAAAGTCAAAAATATTAATAAAGTGGTGTAGCTAGTTTAGAAGTTTTTGACATATTAGGCCCGTTGCGTTTATTTTGACTCAACCCGAATAGACTTATCCAAGTTTATTCTAGCTAGTATCCTTAACCATGTAGACCTTAATTGGTTTATTAGGCTAAGTGTCCACGAGTCTCATTACTTGAGATTTTAAATTGTGGAGGACGAGAAATGATAGAGTCAATTATAAGTCGGTATTCTTGCGCAAGCTCGCTTGGTGTAATTATTTGCCTATTCTCCCATCACTTGCTAATGATTTATCTGCAATAAGTAAGGTCTTACGATTTGAAAAATTACTTAGCTTCTAGCCCAAGATCGTTTAAAAGTTGCTCGGTAATGATAAGAGTTCATAGCCAAGGCATAACTTATGAAGCGGGGCGCGAAGATTGGCGAGTCCGAAAAGGCCCTAACAAGGCATGAGGATTCAATTTTATTGCTGAAGATCCAAAGTGATGTGAAAAGCATTATTCCTAAAGTCAATATGAAGGATCAAGACTCACGACGAAAAGCAATCAACTCCCATAAAGATCATGGAGAAGTCTATCTGAAAAGACCCTAACAAGGTATGAGGATAAATAGATCCAAGTCCGAAAAGGAGGCGGATCGTTGTATCTCAAAATCCCAAATAGAGATTGAAGAAATAATCATGAAGTCGTGGTCAACAAAGTTGGAGTACCCCTCAAAAGTCTCCAAGTGAAGAAATTCTATTATGATGAGAAGACCATTATCTCAAGAACGTCTCTCGAAGATATGAAGTATGAAGTACATGCCAAATATCGGCCCGAGAAAGGTCTCAAATCGTGAACCAAGTTATGCCAAGATATGAACTTTTTGATATCCCGAGAAGCAGTTTTAAGAGATTTTGTCCTTTAGCTAACTATTGATCAAATCGTCCTACTTTGCTTTCAGCCCTAATAAACTATCGAAATAAGTCCAAAAATGCATCTTCATGATCATTCTAAGACAAAAATAAAATATAAGAGATACACCTAGGAATAAGGGAGTCTAAGCATTTAATTAAGCCATGTGTGTAAGTGTTTGAATTGCTAACTTATAATAACAATGATCTCGTTTTTAAGCTTAGTTTGGGGAACGTGAAACTTGAGGGTGATAAATCTTCGCAGCACCAAAGCCCTAATGTAAGTCATCGATTTCTCTACAAGTTATTTCCATGTAGCTATTTTCACGAGAAAATGGTTTTCTATCCCTTTGTTATCTTTGAAGTCTTATTTCTTTAAATTTTTGTTTAGTAGAATTTTAAATAAGGCCAAGGTTGATTAATTATGAGAAAAGTGTAAACTTGCTTTATCACCAAGCATTGCATGAGGGCATGGCAATGGTTAAGTGTAGGGGATTTGATAGGTGTGTAAACACCCATCCTTTTACCACTTAATTCGGGCTAAAACGAGACCAAAACACGTATTTAATATCATTTGTTTGGAATTATGCGTGGTTTTTGTGTTTATTGTGTTTTCAGAGCCAACCGGATAAATATTGAAGAAAACATGGGATTGCACGGGTTTTACTGAAGAAAAAGACTCAAGATAAAGTCTATTGTCCAAGAGATGCAAAAGATTTGAAGTCACTGGGCCTATTCGAAGATTTATCGAAGAAAAGGACCAAAGATGGAAGATTTATATAAGTCGAAGAAACTCAAGTCTATTAAATGAAGGAATTAAAAGACGAGTTGAATTTAATCGACGACAAATCCCGAATCAGAATCGAAAACGGAAACTTTTCTGAAAAGACGAAAAGACACAAAGAACGGGAGAAAGCCCACTCACCAACCAAAGGAAACACCTATAAATAGGCCATCCCACACACATTTTTGGAGTTAGCTAGTTTTTCTTTCTTCCTCCCTTTTCTTTCCTCCTGGTTCGTAGAACACCATCACCACTAGGGTGATTGGTGATTTTTATTAGTTCTTTGATCTTGTAATTTTAATCCTTGTTTCATCTTGTCAAAACATTAATCATCCAATTCAAAGTTCTTGTTTAATCTTTCATTTCATCTTGTTCATCTCCATTTTTATCTTCAAGTTCTTAAGTTTTATTTTTCTAGATTTGATCTTCAAAAGTTGTTTGGATTTGTGTTTTTATTAGTGGGATTTGTTGCTTATATTGTCTAAATGATTTGTGTTTAAATTGGTAAAACCTTTTTAAGTGTTTGATTAGATTTTGATTAAAAACCTGTGTTCCGTGTTCTTCGTTACTGTTTCTGTATCTGGGTTTCCAAAGTTCCGAACCAAGACAAAAAGTTCCGAATGAAGGCTTCATTTGGAAACTTCCGAACCAAACACTAAGTTCCGGATCAGTGACTTCCGGATCAGCAACTTCCGAATCAACCTTCATCCGGAAGGTTCCGAATCAAGCCATAAGTTCCGAACCAGTTCTTCATTCGGAAGTTTAAAACTTCCGAACCAGTGACTTCCGGACGAGACAAAAGTTCCGAATCAATCTGAAGGTTCCGAATCAGCAACTTCCGACTCAGCAAGTTCCGAATGAACATCCATTCGGAAAGTTTCGGATGAGTATGTTCCGAATGAGCAAGTTCCGGATGAGTGAATAGTGTCTTCCGAATCAGTTAGTTCCGAATCAATTATTTTTGAGTATTTTAATGCTATTGTTTTACTGTTGATTAATTTACTGTTTCTCTACTCATATTTCACAATTTATTTGTTAACTTTAATTTTAATTTGATTCTATTTTGAACTTTAAATTTTCAGCCAAGTTTTTGTTAATCTTAATTAGAGTAATTGCCTTTGATTTAAACCTTCATTTCCCCTTTTTTATTAGAATAGAAAACCAAACCCCTTTATTTAGTAACCAAGAACAATCATTCCACTTAAGGCCTAGATCAATTCGAGAGGATATCGAGAGACTAAAAATTGAACCCATTGAAAAGCATTGTATCACAGGTTTATAAAGCATTTATAAAACATTTAAAAGAGTGCGAGGCTATGAACTCACGTTGATGTGGGAAGGCGGGTTATCGGCAATTCGGACGTACGGTACGTGCTTCAATCACGGAAACCTAGTCAAATAATACTCGTCTTAGACTCATGTCCAATGACTTTATAAAAATACCAATTATGTATACATATGATGATTATATATATATGATGATCAAGTGGGTTTACATATTCTCGTTTACTCATTTTTGTGTTATATGTCGATAACTTTTATACTAGTTTACTAGTTTTACTTATTTACACGTTTTAAGTCCAATAAGCCTTTTATAGGTTCTTTAACTTGTTTTAATCCATCTTATACCTATATTATCAGTATATATTCTTTCCATGTTGGGCCCAAATGGGTTAAGCCCAATAAGTTCTTTTTTTACAAGTATTTATCTTATTTAGTCCAATTGTTAGTCCATTATGCTTAGTTAGCTCGTAAATGTCCGTATTTCTTATAGTTCGGGTTTTATCGGTTTTTACTTGTATTAGATACTTATATATCAGTATATGACTTTTATAAACTTTACATTAGACGGGTTTGGTCGTCTAAGTTTTATTTGGCGAAAAACGTTAATTTTACGGCGATAGCCGAAAAAGTCGTAAAAATCATGTTTATAGTTTTTATAACTTATAAAACATAACAAGTTACCATTTTTATAAAATGTCCACTTATTTATCATTGTACATATTTATATAAATAAAATCCAAGAGTTAGTGGGTTTTAACTTTACATTTTATACAATATAATTTTGAGTGCTTATATAATAGTGTTATACTTTATTTTCCAAAATCTTATTTTTATCTTCACTTTCACCAAAACTGCCATATCTTGAGTTCTATATGGAGATAGAAGCTCAAATTTTTATCACATAAACTAAATAACATGTGCTTCATTTGACTCTTCTATAGCTACTGTTCAATCATCCTTTAAGTATTTTCTAAAAATCGTCCAAAACAGTAACCTCAGATTTATACCCTAAACTTGTTTTGATCATATCTCACTCATTACAATGATTCCATTGCATGGCCAACTCTCACATGTGTACAAGACCCATAGCTTACTGTAAATCCATTCTACTTCATCATTTTATCAGTTCATGACATGTTTCTTTACTGTTTTATACAGCCATGTAAATTGATCAAGATTTTAAGCTTGTTTCTTATAGTTTTTCACCTTTTTAATCATATTTATCAACAACAAATCCCCACATAACATTTTTATCATAATATAATCATCATATACATATACAATAGGAAATAAAATACATGTTTACATAATCAAAATAACAAAAAGATGAGGAGGACAATCTTTATACCACCATGATGATGTAGGTTGATCAAAACATGGATTTTTGATGGAGAAACTTGTGATGCACCAAGACCATCTTCATGACCACCATGCTTCATGAACTCCTTGTGGAAAATCATCCCCAAGACACCATGAATACTCCTCCTTGGATGTTATAAGCACCACCAATCTATAGGGTTTCAAGAGGGCTTCAACATATATGTAAATAACATAAGATTTCATGGTTGATTTTGATCAAATGAGAGTGTTTTTGGTTGGATATGGACGGTACAATGAGAGAGATGAGAGAAAGTTATGGTTGTTTTGCATGAGTGAATGAAGTGAATGGTTTCTAGCTTAGATGGTTTTGTGTTGTGGTAAGCTTAAGATGTAAGCTTTCATGACAAGTGTTGTAGCTTGGCTAAATAAATGACACCTTAGGGTGTTGGTGAGTTTTTGGCCGCCCCATGTGTGCTAGTGGGGTGGGACAATGTATTTTGTTCCATCTCACTAGTTTACGGGTATTCCTCGATTCTAGTTTCCTCGATTTACGTGCCCTCAGGTCGATTTACGAAAAACGTTTTTATAAATTATGAATCAACGTCACAAAACGAATCCAATAAAAATTGTCTCATCAAAAACGGAGTTCGAAAACGTAAATACGTAATCCTAAGGTTTCCGGTTTAATCGTAAAGGACGTTAAAATAAAATTGTAAGTCCTAATCTCCTCTCGTAAATTTGTGAGTTTATGAACCAACACAAATTTAAAACTCCAAAATAATATTCACGGATAAATTTATTTTCTGAAATGTCGGACTGTCACCAAAGACGGTGTATGTAAACATAAGCACGTAACGTTGAATCCTCCGGTTTAGACGTAGTCGATGCTAATCCAGGACGTAAATCCAAATTTCTTCCCAAAAATAAGTGAGTTCATAAAATAATATTTTCAAATAAATATTGAGAATAAAATATTGACCATAAATTGACGGATTGTCACACATATAGTCACACAAAATACAATTGGCTTGACTTGACAAAGCATATAGTCACACTTATTTCTACTATTGGTAACTCTTTGGTTAATTGTATGTGACAAACTCAGTACCATTAGCATGATTTGTGTGACTACATATCATAAAAGGTCACACAAACATACAATTCATGTGACTATTGGATGCATATAGTCACACAAAATACACTAATCACATAGTAAATGTCACACATATCGTATATTCACGTGACAAACTTATAAACAATAGTCACTCTTAAACAAAACTCGTGTAACTGTAGAGTGTTTACCGTCACACATATTCACTAAAACACCAAATATTGTACCTAGTTTGTCACACATTTTCGAGTATTGGTCACTCATTTTTTATAGCTAAGGTCACTAAGACGAGCTTGTGACCACAAGGTACCTACGGTCGCGGGACCTTTGGTCACAAAGCCTAAAAAACCGCGTGTGACTATATGCCTACGGTCACTCTTTTTGAGTGTGACGGATACCATTTTTTGTACTAGTGCAAAGGACCTTTCTTGAAAAATTTCAAAGAAGAAGGACTTAAAGTACAAATATGGAAAAGTCAAGAACAAAGCTAAACGTGGTCAAAGTATAAGTCAAAAAGTCAAAGGATCATTTATGTTCAAGTTTGAAGTTCAAAGGACCAGAAATGACAAGTTATTGAAGTTCCTAGCTTAAAACAAAAATCTGCTAAACACAAGGGCTGAAATTGTCAAAGTGGGAAGAAGTTTAAATTCAATCCGTGTGTTTAAGTTTTCAACCAATGAGAAATGTCCATTCCTCTCACACGGATCACTACCTCAGCACCTTCAATAAATATGGAGAGAAAACTAGTGGGCAGGATCTCAACAGTAGCATCAACCAATCATATTTAGTTTTTTCGATAATGACCCGAGTGACTTATTTTCACCAAATAAACACAAGAGACATGGCTATTCAAACTCAAAGTCGCGCCCAGATTCAAGATGAAGATTTAGACGATTTCATGTGAAAGTTTCAACATCAAATATGCTCGAAATCAAGAGACGAGTCCATCCCAGTTGACCAATCAAACTGAAATCCACTAAATAAGAAACCCCCAATTGTGTTCTTCATCAGCGATTTCCAATCAACTAAATTAGGCCACGTGGAAGCTTGGGATTGGACGCGACATGTCACTCATCCTCACCAACACTCAAACGCATCCTATATATACCCTTAGTTGTGCTCATTGGTAGGTACTAGCTTAAGTGTGAAAAACACACACTTGATATTTTCCTCTCATTTTTAGTTACCCTGTTCAGTTAGAACTACTCCCAAGTGTCTGACGAACACATGAGAGAGTTAGTTAGCTCTTGTGACAAACTTGTAACAATAATTCTTCATTAATGCAATCTCATTTTCCTTAAATTTCACTCTCACTCACTTTACTTACCTCATACTGCTACTTAACTGTTCATGTCATTGGATTCTTTGTTTATATGGAACAATGAGATGAATTGAGACTTGTTTGGAAGCTTATACATGTTCAGAATCGTTTGAAGTTCACAGCCATTGCCAATTCTTGTTTAGAATATTGTAGTAGGGTAGATCAGATGATGATGATGGTGAATGTTGATGGTAGTTGATTGTAGATGTTAGATTTGGTGCTGATAGGGTTAGTAGTGAGCTCAGCGCTTCACTTCTCCATCAATGGAGGCTTCTAGCTAAAAAGTACTCTTCACTTGTTATTTTTCCCCTAAAAATCAATTACATGCTTTTTACTAGCTTTCTAGTGTAAATAACTTTGTTGATGCCTGCTATTTGTTCATTGTTAGCTTATATATGTGTTTTTTATAACTAGTTCTTTAATTAGTTAGCCTATTATAGTTTCTGGGTTTAGAATTGCACTTAAACTGTTAAATGGTGTTTGGTTAAGAGTTGATTTGATGATTTAGCTGTTGTTAGTAGTTGTTTAAAGCTTATATACACTCAATAGACTGGTATAAATAACTTTGTTAAAATTTGTAGTCATAAGATAGTCAAACCGGCTATTTGTCATAAATACATTGGGTCATTTTCATCAGTCTAAAACAAGCTAGATTCAATCAGTTGCGACATCTTTGTTAGTTGATATTAAGGCTTATTTTTGATTCTAAGTATAGGTGATAGTATAAGCTTTTCATTTCACTAAGGTAGATAATACAGTTTGCAGAAATAAGCTTGAAATTAGCTTATGAATAAGCTGATTGGCTATGATCAGTTTCTGTGATGAAGTACGGACTGATTAGCATTTCTCACTTTTCCACTTCATAGACCTAGCCATTTTATTGCACAATCTTGTTCACAAACACTTTTTAATAGATTTTGGAAAGTTTCAGATATTTGGAAAATTTGGTCAACAATAGTCAAATAAGCTACTTTTTGCTTAAATCATGATTCTAGCTTATTCACTGGATGGTTTTTGAAAATTCTTGACATTCCAATCTTTTTGCAGTCAGCTTAATCAATTTCATATAAAAATCCATTTGTGCTTGTCCAGATAAGATGATAGCTTAATTTGGGCTTACTAAAAAAAGCTATATTGAGTTCTGGCTTATTACAGCTCATATCTTTTCACAAGCCTAGATGAAATTGAATTTTAGGAAGTTAAAAAAAACCCAAAGCTTAATTGGTTTGGAAATAAGCTCATACGAGCTTATTGAACTAGTGTTGCCCGTTTTCACTTAATAGTTAGTAAAAATTTAGTCCCTAAACTTTTAGATTTTTTAATCAGCTTTTGAAACATAGTTTTTTAGGGTTTGCAAGCTCTAGTCCCAGCATTTAGAGTTTGTTACAAATTTGTTAGGCAGATTTGATAGTTTGTTAAAAATTGGTTATTAGTTTGTTGAATTTTCATTTAAAGCCCTTTAACTTTCAGAATTTACATTTTTAGTCCTTGTATTTTACATATTTTACAATTTAATTCATTTAACTATTTGAGCATTAGAAACATGTAAATTTTGCTTTAATTGTGGTAAATGCAAATTGTTTTAGAATAGTACGGTTACGTAGTGATACTATTTTTACGATTTTTTCGTGCCTTGTTGAAATAGACTTTGATTACCAAAACTTTGATACAATCTAAAACAAAAAACAATTAATAACTTGAAATCACTTGGACAATCAATTTGTTGTGAGTTGGGAATTACGATCATGAAAAATTCATATATTAAATGGCGCCGCTGCCGGTACATGACATTACGATTGACGATTGATTGACGTTTTTGATTGGATTTTGGGATCCGTTCACCTTGTGAACATTCCTTTTACGTATCATAAATCAAAAAGATCAAAAAAAGATCAAAAAGATAAAATATATATGAAGGTCTACGATTTCTAAGGATTTGTTAAACTATGATTTACCTATTGATAAGATGGAGATGGAGGATGAAGGAGATGAGGGTGTAGAGAGAGAAAGAGGAGAGGAAAGAAAGATAGAGAGAGAAAGTAAGATTTATTAAAATGAAAGTGTAAAAATGAAAAGAGCAACCCCTCCTAACATGCTAGGAGGGGGTATATATAGCCCACCCTACATGTGGGCTATATGGGCTATACTGTTTACAACTGGATCACGAGCCTAATACTTGAATATATTATTGGAGTGACCGATCCTTTCTAAATACGTAAAAACGTATTTCCAACAATCTCCCCCTAAGAGAGGTCACACCATTTTACAAAATCTTAAACCTAGCATCTATGCTTGAGTCTTCGATCTTGTTCTTGTGAATATGATTGATGTGATATTTGACTTAAGTATTGAGCATGTTTTCTTACCTTGACCTTGTATATTCGTCACGTGTGATATTCGCCTCTTCGTGACTTCATGTTCCACATACTTATATCTTTAAATTCTTGAAAGCTTCAGAGTTTGATACAGCGGAAGACTTAACCTTCAGACTTTCTTGAATTTGTTGAAGTATTAAGTGTATGTAGTATAAGCATGTGGTGACGACTTCTTCTGGATTATACACCGCAATGCCACCTTCTTGTTACGCTGCATAAGACAGTTAGCAACAAACCATATACACGGATGAAATGGCTTTGAACATTTCATTCTAATTCGGTAGTATTTTACCTCCGGTCGGTAAAGACCGTTGGACGATATTAAATATCGTACTTGTGGCAGGTAGTTTCAATAAAGAACCTCCTTGACAAGATTTCACGGGTAAACCCGTTCTCTTTATTCGATGGTCCAAAGCTGACTGCGAACATAAAGAGTGAAACATTTAGATAATAATATCCGCATGATTTGAAGCCGTCAAATCTGATTCCTGGAACAAGTTTGATTCATTAAGAACCGCACCATCGTTGCTTTCCAGTAGTCACGAGCTTGATTCGTATAGAATCTTGCAAGTTACCTACCAAGTGTTGTTTGAGGTTAACACTAGAAGGATTTCCACTCATCATTGTGAACACTATAGAGTGTCACTATGAGTGTTCTGGCAAGATCACTAAGATATTGTGTAGAGGCCTGGAACGTGTTTAAGTTCAGTTAAGAATTAAACCACTGTTGCTTTCCAGTTGACAAGTTTGATTCATAAAGAATCACACAAGTCACCTACCATGAGCTTTTTGATATTCGCTCAAGAAGGATTTCCATCTTCATTGTAGATACTTTCGTATTGCTCGGATGTTCAGGCGAGATCATGAAGATTTTGCGTAGGACTCTTAAGAACTTTCTTACTTTTCACAGTGTGTGAAGAAGCAAGGAATTATGAAAGTGTGTCCTAATGAGATATATGATGATCTCAAATGGCTCTAGACTCGATCGTGCATATTGGATTTTAGCGATCGGAGGCTGGAGAGGAGTGCCACCTTTTCAATACCAATTTATTCGGAGTGAATAAATCAATAGATAATGTGTTGTCTCCGTGTGATTAAAACAAATATCTTTTGAGAGATATCTGAGTTAGCTGGGATGGGTTGTGCCTTGCATCACTGGGTGGATGTCTATCTTCAATATCAAGAATCATAAATGATCTCAATAACATATAAATTAACCCGGTTGTAAGGAGGGCTACTTTCTTTTCACCCTTTATCTTTACAATTCTTTTTCATTCTTCAACCCCTTCAATGCTTACCAATACGTCATAACTAGCACCTTGTTGTGATTGTTCTAGTGCTAACTTAAGTACTTGGTCGGCATTCAGCTACGTTCACAATCTTTCTCCATCTTTCCTAAGGACTTCTAAATCTAGCTATGGAATGTCCTTGGGAAGATTCCTCCGGTTCTAGAGGAATCATTGGACTTTAACCTATCCTATCATCCTTATGTCACCACAATCTTCACCGTCGTGAATAGAGATGTTTTGAGTAAGTGTATGTCACCATCAAATCCATTTTGAAGTGCAAATCCTATTTGCTCCCCCTTAACATATGCCACGATATTCGAAAACATTTCGCACATGTCGGGATGAGCTAGCACGTTAAGTCATCCCATTTGTGATTGATCATTTCCCATATTAAATCACATTTTCTCCCCCATATTAAAAATATTAACCCAACCGATGTTTTTAATATCAATTGATTTAATAGCATTTTAAGAAAATTTGGGAAGAAAAATGCAAATCCAATTACCTTCATGAATTACACAAGCTCCCCCTCAAATTAAGAAGGGTGTGCTGAAACGTAAATTAAATACCTTTTAAAAACAAATGTAAGGTATTTATCACGTGCAAAGATCATATATGATAATGAATTCACAAGATTAGCGATTTATGAGGTTGGACCTGAATGATGGAGAACATCATATGAAAGAAGCACATGGTTCTTGTTCACGAATGTTGGTCGCCTCATCATGTCTGAAGTTATCTCTTGACTCCATGTGTGTGATAGATATCGTTGTCTTGACACCAATATGTGAACGTGGCACTCTCGGCATCAAGGATTCTGAATGCTGGACAATTGCTCCCCCTCAATTGTTGACCCGTGTTCTATTGAAAGAGCTGTAGTCACCGTTTAAGTAGTCGCATCGTCGAGTATGTAGATATCAGTTGCAAATTGCTACGGTTGGTGGAGATGATAACTTCATAAAAACAAGATTTCTCTTGTTTTAACAAATAAATTCACTGACACGTACATATATTCGTGTTAGATTGTGTTGTTACGTAAACACAATCCCTTACATGGTTATAAAGTAAACCATTCCCTAGAAAATTAATTCCCGTTGTTGAGTCTAAGCTTTCCGGTGAAATGCTTGACTTTAATGTGAAAAGCGGGTTACTATCAGAAATAATAGCAAGCCATTTTGAGCATGTTTTAAAAGTTTGAACTCCTGCTCGAACTTTATTTACAACCCCGTGACATTATTGAATGAAATTTCTAGTATCGTAAATATTATCGATTCCAGAAGACATGCTCTTTTTATCAAAACATTTTTGAACACATAATTTTGAAAGATTTAGAAAAACCTTTTGAGAAATTCTTGAAAAATTGTGTTCAAAGTTTTGAAAAACAATTACTTGAGCTTAAGATGTTGAATATCTTACAAAACGAGCTCAAGTCCGAGAAGTTGTAAGCTTCCCGTTGTTAAGGATAAGTTACCATCAGCGATAAACTTTCCTTTTAGCTGAAGAACGAGTCCTAAGTTGACATGTACTTAGAAGTCGTTTTCATGAGCTTGAAAACTTTGATTTTTTAATGGAAAGCTCATGACCAAGAAAGGTTAATTTCTCGTTATGAGGAAAAGTTCTCTTATTTAAAAGATACACTTTCCTTTCTGAGCTTAAAACTTCGAATGTTTTAATACAAGCTCATGACCGAGAAAGGTTAATTTCTCGTTATGGGGATAAGTTATCATAAAAGATAATCTTTCCTTTATTTGAAGTTCGAGTTACAGTCTGACATTTAACAGTAAGTCATTGTGCATGAGCTTAAAAAACTTCGAATGTTTTTAATAGTAGCTCATGCCCGAGAAAAATTAATTTCTCGTTGTAAGGATAAGTTTATCATCGGCGATAAACTTTCCTTTTATACTGAAGAACGAGTTCTAAGCTGACATTTACTTAGAAATCGTTTTTCATGAGCTTGAAAACTTTGACTGTTTTAACGGAAAGCTCATGACTGAGAAAGGTTAATTTCTAGTTATGAGGAAAAGTTCTCTTATTTAAAAGATACACTTTCCTTTATGAGCTTAAAACTTCGAATTTTTTAAGACAAGCTCATGACCGAGAAAATTGAATTTCTCGTTATGGAGATAAGTTATCATTAATGATAAACTTTCCTTTATTGGAAGTTCGGGTCACAATTTGTCATTTAACGGTGAGCCATTGTGCATGAGCTTAAAAACATCGATTGTTTTTAATATTAGCTCATGCCCGAGAAAACTTAATTTCTCGTTGTTAGGATAAGTTTATCATCGGCGATAAACTTTCCTTTCTTTGAAGATCGGGTCATCGTCTGACATTTAACGATGAACCTTTTTACACGAGCTTAAAACTGTTGAATAGTTTTAAAGTAAGCTCATGTCCGAGAAAATTTAATTTCTCGTTTTTGAGGATAAGTTTATCATCGGCGATAATCTTTCCTTTATTTGAAGATCTGGTCATCATCTGATATTTAATGATAAACCATATACACTAGCTTAAAACCTTTGAATGGTTTTAGGATAAGCTCGTGTCCAAGAAAAATTAATTTCTTGTTAAGAGGGTAAGTTATCGTTGCGTAGATAAACTTCCCTGTCTCTGAAGTCCGGGTCATCGTCTGTCATTTAACGAGGAGCCATATACACGAGCTTAAAACCTTTGAATGGTATTAAGATAAGCTCGTGTCCGAGAAAATTTAATTTCTTGTTTTGAGGGTAAGTTATCGTTGACGAAATAAAATTCCCTTTCTCTGAAGTTCGGGTCACATACTATGATTTGAATGTGAGCCATTGTGGTAAGCTTAACCATGAACCCCCTGAGACACTTGTTTCTCCGACATCTGTTTTTTCAGCAACCAAACTCTAAGAGTGTCCTTAGTTGAACGGTATACAACGATTGGACCGCTTCGTTCTTTTGGAACATCAACTTTGGTACCTGCATTCTCATTAGGAATTTGCATGCTTTGACATGGGTTAGCGATATCAATTATAGAAGCACGTGGGGGCTCAAAGTTGGCTTTACTTGTGTCAGAGGCGACCTGAGTAGATGATTCACTTATCTTAGCTGGAAAACGTTTCCTTTTATAGAAAACCTTAAGATTAGGCTTAAGTGAAGTATCATCTTTATCATTTTCCTCCCTAGTAGTCTTAGTAGAATTGGAGACTATCCTAGTTAAAGGGCACTCGTTTCCTACAAGAATGAAAGTTCTACCAGTGGGGCGCCAAACTTTACCAAAGGGTTTGATTTTAGCTATCCACTGGGACTTAATTATAGCATGGGAGTTCACCTCATCAAGTAATTTCTTGACACAAGAGTCATGATTTGCCGTAAAGACACATTTTCTACATGTTTTATAAGTAGCATATTTAATGTCTGAGTAATTCCTAGATGATTGATCGATGCTTCTAGGAGACGTCATGCTACGGTTAGCAGTGTTGGGTAATCTAGAAGGCATCTGACTAGGTTTGACATTGCTATCTCTTACGTGTGTCTTTTGCTTAGCTTCCCTTAGACCAGATTTATGGCAAACGTCATTTGAACTAGTTCTAGACGTGGTCTTGGTATTTTTAGGGACACTAGGGGCAATCATCTGATTAGATCTTGCTAACGCTGTTTTGATCACATTGGGCCTAGTTGATGGAGTGACTGGTCTAGGAAAATGAACCAAATCAACTTGGGAGGCAAACCGCGGTCTCGAGGATTGTGGTCGCTCGGATCTAAATACAGTAGGTTGTCTGACGAACTGATTTGTAGGCGGTTTCCTCAAGAATGATGGTTTTTCAAGCTTAGTGTCCGCACTAGTCCCTTTAGCTTTTCTTAATTCGTTTTTCAACGCAGCTATAGCAACGACCTTTTCCTGAACTTGAGCTTTTAACGTTTCATTTTATTTGAGCAATCTATCTTGGGATGCCAATTTAGACTCTAGTAACTGAATTTGTTTCAAAAGATTTTCCTTTTCAGCTTTAGAATCTAAAACTTTTTGATCCAATTTTCTTTCAAGAACAACGTTTGACTTTTCAAGTTTTTCAAAGTGTGTTTCAAATTTGTCCGTTTTCTTAGAAAATTTAAGTCTGGCATCCTCAAGATCTTTTGATTGTTGAGCTACAATCGTTTCGTGGTATCTAATTTTGGAATCAGAAGCAGTCAATGAAGCAGTTATAAGACAATTATCATGATGTACTATAGCATTCTGAACCATCTCTCCCCCATTATGACTCACATCGGATGAATCAGAAGTGGTATTGCTATCACTCTTCTCCATCCCATGTGTGTCATAATTAGGTTCAAAATGCTCAATATGCGACAGTTCATCACCATTTTCATCGACATACACATCATATACAACATTACAATGTACCATGTTTGCAGGCTCTTCGTCATAAACGGGTAAGGTGTCATCAAGAGAGATCTCGTGAACATTCCCCGACGTGCCACTGGTATCATGTTGTCCTCCTGATTTCGTGCTCTTGCCATCGTTAGGCTCCAAGTTGCCAACCATATGACCATTCTCCCCTTGCATCTACATCATAGATTCTTGCATTCCATTATCATACACTTGCTGAAGTCGAGATCTTGCATAAATCGAAGATGAAACCGATGTCATGAGTTTCAATATTGTATCACGGAAAACTCGAAGCTCGGTATGGGTATCTCGAAGAAATGATTGGCAAATCACTGAACTTTCAGACTTGATGATATTGAATTGGAGGAAAGGCGTGAGTTGTGTCACAAGAGTCTGATATGCAAGTGCCGATGCAGAGTGATTAAAGTTTTCATTGTTAAGTTTCTCGGCGAGTTGGGTCAAAGTGGTGAATATTGAGTCGATGCATATATGACGATCTTGACCAAAGATTGTCACAAATTTGCTCCCTCCTTGAATCCATGAAAGAGTGACAAGATGAAACTGAAGCATTAGAAATGAAGTGATGCCACTTTCTCTAACTTTGTCTTGTAAATTATGCGATTCTCCCCCGTTCGATGTCGAATTCAAAAGATCCATTGAATTTTCTGGTTGTTAATTTATCTCTTTTCTCGGCTCAAAAATTGTTGTCGGCTCAAACGATGATAAAATGAACCCGATCAAAAATCCATCAACAAACTAAACCTTGGAACTTTATCACGTTGTCACGTCCCTTTGTCCCGACTATAACTTAATATCACAAATTTTTTCCAAAATAAAAGTTGAATAAAAATAAAAATAAGCATTGATTATCAAAATAAAAATTAATATCCAAAATAAAAAATTTTCAAAATAAAAAATAAGATAAAGAAAATTTGAATAAAATTGAAATGATGAAGAACAATTTTTCCCAAAAAAATGATATTTTTAAAAAAATAACTGATACTTTTTAAAAAAAAACGGATATTTAAAAAACGTGGCAGAATTTGCAACACTACGTGGCTTTGTTTCTTCCGTCCCTATGCTTAGTTTTCTCCGCCCAAAATATAAAAACTTATATCCACTCTTTAATCTCTCTCTCTCTCTCATAACTCCTACGTCTTGTTTCCTCCGTCTCTTATTTTCTCTCAAAAACTAAATCTCTCTCTCTTCTCCAATCTCACAACTTTCTCAATCTGAAAAAACTCACTCCCAAAAACCTAATACTGATACCTCAAATCATCTCATAAACCGACGCCTCTTCATCTTAATTCTCTCCGCCTGATTTTTCTCTTTCAATTACAGACACCAAAAACCTCTTTATACTAAAACAGTTAAACCATATTCATCCCAATCTCATCTAAATCCCAACCTCATATCAAAGATATTCAGTATTTTCGAGGTGTAAAGGCAAACTGATCTTCAAGGTCTCTAAAACAGAGGTCTCGGGTAGGTTTTTCTCTGTTTGTTTTTCGAGTCTGTCGTGGGTTTAGACGAGAGAGTAAGGTCAGTGAGGTGTGAATCGAAAGGGTTTTTTTTGGACGAGAGAGTGATTTTATTTAGGTCGAGAATGGGTCAGTTGAGTTCGCGAGGGTGAGGGTGTGTTTGTTAAAAGAGAGAGTGAGGTTTGGTTATCTAGTCTTGTGAGAGTCGAGGGTGTGAGTCTGTTGAGTCTTGTGAGAGTCGAGGGTGTGGGTGTGGGTGAGTCGTGTTCGAGTGGTGTCCGAGAGAGGGGGTTGGAGTCGAGAGAGGTGAGGGAGTTCGAGGGTTTGAGTTCGTAGGAGTCAGAGTCTAGTCTTGATAATGTTGTGTGAGTTCTCGTTATGTTTGAATCTTTTTCATTCGGAATGAGGTTCATTCGGAAAAAAATGTTCATGCGGAAAAATCCCTTCATCCGGAAAACTCATTCATGCGGAATAATCTCTTCATCCGGAATAAACTTTCATCCGGAATAAACCTTCATCCGGAATAAACCTTCATCCGGAATAACCTTCATCCGGAATAACCTTCATCCGGAATAAACCTTCATCTGGAATAAACCTTCATCCGGAATAATCTGTTCGTTCGGAAAACCTTTCGCTCGGAATAAAATGAATGATAGAACAGTTTTGACGGGACAGTTTTGGACAGATTTGTTGGGACAAGGAAGTTAGAAAGAAACCCAGATAAAGAAAGAACTGAGATTGGACAAATTGAATAAAATTGGTTATAAAAATAAAACAGAAATTGAAGATTAATGGATATGGATCAAAAGGTGATGAAAGATTGTTGGACAAGAAGACGTATACTAAAAAATTGGACCGATGGGACGGATTGGACAGATTGGTTGTGAGTTGGGACAAACAGGTTGAAAGAAACCCAGAATACGAGAAACTGATTGGATAACAAAAAAATAGATTATAAAAAAGAAACTGATTATAAAACACGGATAAAATAAAACTGATAATAAAAAAATAAAATTGATAAAAACTGATTAGATAGTTTGATGATAAAAAAATGATAAAACTGCATATCCAGGACAACGATATCAATTTGATAAAAAAGATTATAAAAAGATGAGAAAAAATTTATAGAAAAAGTGATTTTGAAAATTGATTTCTAAAATTTTAAAAAATGATAAAAACTGATTGGACAAATTAAATCATAAAAAATTGATTGGACAGATTTTAAAAAAAATAGACGAAAAGATTATATAAAAAATATAAATATTTGACAAGAAAACTAATAGACAAAAAAAACGCAAATCCTAAGATTTAACCATGGCTCTTGATACCAATTGAAGGTCTACGATTTCTAAGGATTTGCTAAACTATGATTTACGTATTGATAAGATGGAGATGGAGGATAAAGGAGATGAGGGTGTAGAGATAGAAAGAGGAGAGGAAAGAAAGATAGAGAGAGAAAGTAAGATTTATTAAAATGAAAGTGTAAAAAATGAAAGAGCAACCCCTCCTAACATGCTAGGAGGGGGTATATATAGCCCACCCTACATGTGGGCTATATGGGCTATACTGTTTACAGCTGGATCACGAGCCTAATACCTGAATATATTATTGGAGTGACCGATCCTTTCTAAATACGTAAAAACGTATTTCCAACAATCTCCCCCTAAGGGAGGTCACTCCATGTTACAATGTCCTAAATAGTCTATAGCCCGTGATCTATGCTAACAATGATGTGACCGAGACATTCTTTGGAAAAACGTATTTCCAACAATATAAAAATATAAAAAAACCACAAAACTCAATTCTTTCCTAAGAATTGAACCAAAAAAATAAAAAATCCAAAAAGTAATCTTTTTCCTAAAAGATTACAACAAAAATATATTGTATATATTGGTTTCACTCGTTTTTACGTACATATTATATTTTCTTAAAAATTTAATAAATACAAAAATATTTTTGATATATTATTATATGTAAATACATATACCTAGATACGAACAACTAATACACATACTTCCATAAGTATTGCTTTTGCAATACACCGTGCTTGGAGGTGTTCCGGTCCTAAGTACGTGTATCGATCAAAGTTAATTAAGGCACAATAGATAAATACCATAATCTACTTGATCTTGAGAAAGAGGCCACTGTGTGGGGGTATAAGGCGAGAGTATTACACATTCTAAAGATTCAGGCTCTTAAGTGCTACGCGTCGCCTCGTTTCTCCGCTTTCTAGTGGGTCTTTCAAGAGTGATAGTGGTGAGTGGTGTGCCACCCAAGTATTACTTAAATATATTATACTTTCTTGTGGATATTACTTATTGAACCTCGGAATGGATAATCCCTTCTTTTCCAAAGTCGATCGAGAGCTCCTCTCTCACTCTTCGAGTTGAGTTGCATGCGCACTCGAGCGCGTGCACATATACCTTTTGGTGTACAACCCCTTCCTCCCAAAAGGAAGCAAATGAACAAGAACAAAACTATCCATCAAGCCGATCCCGAGCATCGTGCTTTGAACAACTTACAAGAAGTCATGGCCGCCGTTGATAATAGATCATTGATGGAGATCCTCCAATAAAATGTGGAGGGAAATACGGATGCTATTGTTATACCCGAGATACCCGCAAACACTTTTGAGCTTAAGACACATATGATCACTTTTAGTACGGTTACGTAGTGATACTATTTTTACGATTTTACGTGCCTTGTTGAAATAGAATTAGATTACCAAAACTTTTATACAATCTAAAACAAAAAAAATTAATAACTTGAAATCACTTGGACAATCAATTTGTTCTGAGTTCGTAATTACGATCTTGAAAAATTCATATATTAGAACATCTTGTACAAAGCTCCCTACTAACATGATACTTTCATTACTTCCTCTTATTCATGATTAATCTTCTAAACTTTCAAAATTTGCCAAATTGGGCCTTTTGGTTACACTTTAGTATAATTACACTTTTAACCCCTTAAGTGTATAGTTTTAGTATTTGCATTTTAAACCTTCAATATTTAACCTTTGGACCTCAAACTTTCCAAAATCTATTATTATAGCTTTAAATTTCATAAAATGACACTTTGGGCCCAAAATATTAAATAGTTTCAAAAATGACAATTTTAGTCCCTATACTTGTAAAAATCACATAACAACCTCAAAAATGGACCAAATGATCTTGTATTTAAAACAAAGTTTCTATACATATTTATAATCATAATAACAACATTTCTTCAGAATTATAGTTTTTGAAATGTGTTTTTGCTTATTATTTCATGTAGATTATAAAACTAGGGTTTCAAGACATCTTTAACTTATAACTTTCATTTAAAATGATGAAATGACTTAGTTTCTTTTAGATTATCTTTCTATTATAATTTGGCATTATAACAACTCTAAGAAAGTATTATAACAATATCAAAGATAGCTAACAAAGAGATTACCTAGGATGCTCCAAAATGGCTTCTTATGAGCACATCTTGCTATTAAAGCTTCAAGAGCTTCAATGGATAGCTTCTATACCTTGTTTTTGGTCTTGGGAAATGTCCTAGGACGTATATAGAAGTGGAAACATAATGTGTAATGGAGGTTAAGAGAAAACGGGGTGCGAGTTTCAAATGAAGTTCTTATGGCTCTATTTATAGTTTATCAACCCTTAGGCTCCACGCGAAGCATGTAACCATGTAGCAAAGCTATGGTTCTGACTAAGGAAGCCTACTGAAGGTCTACGCATGTTTATAGGTCCTAGGTATATTTAAAATTCAAGGTAGAGGTTTTGGAAGGGTTTTAATCCACGAAAATGTTTATGGAAGAGAATTGGCAACCACATAGCCTATGCACCTATGTTCTTTGTTGGTTGGCTTGAAAATATCTTCTATATATCCAAAATATCTGATCTTAAGTTTAAATTTAGGAGGGAGAGGTTTGAAATGGGTATTTGGAGGGAAAAAGTAAAACCGGGTCCTAAATTAGGGCTTGTAACTTGTAACTTTGTAATTTTGGTGATTAAGGGTTTATGAATGTGATTAGTGATGGATTAGGGTTTAATTAGGGTATATACATTGTAACTAAGAAGTTTGTGTCTTTTGTTTAAATTTAATAAAGGTTTGATGTGAAAATGGGAAGTATACATTTGTAGATTAGGGTTTTCTAATGATCTAGGGTTTAATCTTAGTAAATGTGATTATCCTTCAAATAGATACTGATGTACACTCATTTTATACCTCCTACATTGTCCTTAATGTTTTCATTAAGTTCCTACATTGGTTTTATTAAGTTATTCTAAGTAAACATATCCAAAGGGTGAACCAACTGGCTAGCTCAGTTGGCCACCAAAGGAAACCTTGGGGAGGTATTCTTGGAGAGGTCTCAGGTTCGAGTCTCACCAAGAACCTTCAGGGGCCCGGATTTAATAGAAGCAGGAGTGGGGTTTATCCCCTAAGGAGAAGGTTCGAGGCTTGCATACTGCCCAATTGGATGTCACTGCAAACTCGAATCACTAACTACTAACTCGCCGTTCAAAAAAAAACATGTCCAAAGGGTGAAAATACTCATTTTGACCTAATTTACAAGCCATGCATTGAAATCTTGTACCTTTTGCATTAGGGTACTATTACATTGTCTTAATATAATCTTATAACCTTAATGAAGTCCTATGAATATTTATAGACTTGTCCAAAAAGAAGTAGGTGATGATTCCATGTAGTTTTCTTAATATAAGGGTTTTTCGCTCATTAATCCTAATGTCTTTTTATCTTGGGTAATTAGTGTTTGTACCTTTATATACACTTATTCTAGGGCTTATATAGTATTTTTATGACTTCTATGGATTCTACATTTTTTGTTTATGGGTTTTGATGAGACTGCTTTTATACATAGTCTCATCGTCCAAAATGGGCTTAAAATGCATAAAATATCAAAATAGAGCCAAATATATGCTTGTGTTTGTTCAATGTTTGTTTATTTTAGGTACGTATATTTAGAAAATGGTAAAAGATCACAAGAACACAAGCAAAAACGAACACGCGAAACAAAGCCTCACAATGAACCGGGCCCTAGAGTTGATTTTCCAAGAAAAACCCTTGAAGAATTGAAGATTGTACAAGAAGGGTCCTCCAATATTGAAGAACTGACACTTTAAAACCTTGTAAATTCATAATTACAAGATTGGTCCTTAAAGTTTGTCAAAATTGCAAAAAGGACCCTCCACTTTGAAGAATTGGCAAGAATGGTCCCTCAATTATAAAGACTTGTCAATATTAGTCCTTCATAAAGTCAACAATACAAGTCGAGACCACGAAGAATGAAGATATGTCCAAAAGAGCCCTTAAAGAATCATCAAATGGTAAGAAATACCCCTGAAAATACTTTACAAAACTTTTTGGGGGCAAGTCTAAAAAACCAAACTTGAATAACAAAGGAAATTCAGTTTGTGCATGTTTAACCAAAAATGAAAGAAGAATGGAAGAATAAGGGTAAAAGCTGTCAAACATTGAAACTTACCTAGACCACTCAGAGTTTGCCACCTCACCCCACTCACCATTTCAGCCAATCATACAACTCCCCTTTGCCAACTCACCAATCCACTCACAACCGTATATATAATATTAATTAGTTATATAAAAACGTGGTTAACAAGTTTTTAAAAACTAACTAGATTAAAACACCCACTATTCATCCTATGAACATAATTAAGGGTTTGTTAATTACTTGAAAATTAAACCCTAATTCCTTTCAGAATTATAATTAAGGTTACACTAATCATAACCCAAACCTTAAAAACCTTGCCACATCATCACAAAGTTCACATGAACCACTGCTATATACCTTTGAGGAAGAAGCCAAATATGTGCCAGTAAATCAACCATCCATATTGAAGCTTACATTTTAAGCTTCCTTTGAGCCTTTGGATCAAATTCCACCAACTATCAACTTCACAAGACGCTAAGATTCCATCACATGTAGTCAAGAATTTCAAACTTCAAAGGGGCATTTCTGGAAGTTCAAAGCTTAGGGTTTCTAATTTTTCAGCTTATGAGGACCATGTACACCCTCTATATAAAGGGTATAGGGTCATACATTACAACTTGCTCTTGGCTTTTTTTTGGTCAACATTCTATAAATCCTTGTTTCAAGATTAATGAAAAAGTTTTTGAATTGTTTGACAAAATCCTAGTGCCATCTTTATTATTCTCTTGTTATTGTTACATGTTTGTGATTTGGAAGTTTCTCAACCTGTTTTCAAAGATTGTGCAAGAAATTGAAAGTTTTTCCAAAATTTAATATTTTTCTAAGTTCTTGGTTCAAACCTTTGAAATTTTTGGATTACAAGTTGTCATATCACCCTATTAAAGAGCTTATCAAGGTGTAGTGAGCTTGTGGTTTGGAGATATTCAAGAAGTGGGAACAAGCTTGAATTAATCAGATTTTATTTTCCATTTTCTTTTTTTTATATAATCTGCTTGTTCTAACCTTGTTATTCTTAGCAGCCTATTGGAAGCTTGTGCCTTGTTAAGCTAGGCACATAAGCTCAAAAATTCGTGAGTGTGGATGTACATTCATGAGGTTTGAGTTCTCTTACCAAAAATCTGTTAAAAAAGTGATACTAAGTGATTTTGTGATCTGCTGTTATTTGAGGTGTTCTTGTGGCTTAAATCTGGTTTATACAGCATGATATTGTTGGTCTGATGCTAGATTAGGCTTGGGTAAACCTGTTATACACATTTGCTTGTTTAAATCATGGATAAAAAAGTGAAAGGGGTGTTTGGGTATACTGATTTAAAGTTCTTGTTTGATTTTGAGTTAGGGTATAAGTTTGTTTAGTGCTTGTATCTATTTGACAAGTGATTGTATGCTGATATATGCAAGTTTTATGCTTTGAATGTTGATGCAAAAGTTGGTTGATCCTTGCTAGACCCGAATTAGGCTTAATTCGGGTTGGCTGGGCTCCGGCTCCTGCACCAAGTGAATCGTCTGGTTGGGATCCTGCACACTAAACAACACGCGTTAAGCTTACCGTGGGAAGGTTTCCCACGATTAAACTCCAGCATGAGAGTAAGTAATCGATTTAGGGTTATATGTGAGTTTAGAGTGAGTTGTGATACCTTTGTGGAACCCTTGGGGGTTCCTTTTATAGGAAGTGAAACCCTAGTGGGCTTTCACTGATCCTTCGGCCCCAAGGAAGAGATAAGCACCAGAATTAGAATGATTGTTATCTTCTAATTCTGGTAGTGAATATCCTCTCCTTATTGGGGTAAAGATATTCCTAGACAGAATATCATTCTGTCTAACCCTATGTCGGCCGTGTCGGGCGTACAGGGCCGTGGGCCGCACACATGTGTGCGGTTACGGTTCATCCAAGCCCATAAGCCTGACTGACATTATCCCACCCATCTGTGATGGGCCGGATACGGGTAGTACCCTTGGGCCGGGACCATGACCCGGCTGGGGACTATACGTCATCATGTCCCCCCAGTCTAGTTGTTACAACCGTAGGTGGAACCTCTAGACTACAAAGATGCTCCCGGACGTACCAAGGAAACCATAGCAAAGGACGATTTTGTTCAAGAATTTATGTTGGCCGCACGTGGCAACCTGGCTTAAGAAATTATCTTATCACTATTTCATTCATACACAACAGCCGAGACAAATTAAATATATCATTAAATGTCAAGTCTTACGTAAGAGCCGCATAACCCGACATGAACAACTGTTCATCTGACTTGTTTGACTGACAAAAGTGCAGACAGTCAGAACCTTGAGCAGTGCAAACGTGTGGGTCAGATATGACCCGTGGGTCCCATCTGACGTTTCACTTGCCACTTGCCCCCTAGCCACACGATTAAGAATAGTGGCCAACACGTGTCACACATCCAACAGGCTGTGACCCTCAAGGTAACCCTATAAATAAGCCACCCTTACGGCTGTGTGAAACACACAGTTCATAACCTCCATTTCTGCCATTAAAGCTTTCCTCTTAGCTTGAACCAAGTACGCACGGATCCCTTCATACGCAGGTTAGAATACCACGTCCTTACACTCTTTTTTAGTAATGGCTCATAGAAACAGCCCTACCATCGGATCCGTGCTAAATGTCATGACCCAAGACCAATTAAACCATTTTTGTACAAATTACTTCATCCCTTCCAACCTACACCCCTCTCTTCCTGGCGCCGGATACCTCATAACTGAGGCTCCAGCGGGTAAGATAGGCCTCTATACACGCCTGTTTGACGCGGCTAATTACCGCATCCCTTTCACCCACTTTCTCGTAGATCTGCTAGGATATTATAATGTACACATTAGTCAGCTGAACTGCATAGGTGCCTGTAAAATTAGCCAATTCGAGATTCTTTGCCGTGCTAGGAGAATCCCCCCAACCGTAGAGTTATTTAGGTTGTTTTACACCCCCAATTTAGTGAATGGTTGGGTATCTTTCAAAAAACGAGCCTCCAACAGTCCACAATCACACAACAAACCAATGGATTCACTGAAAAATTGGTATGATCATTACTTTTTCATTGACGCAGTGGTATGGCCGGGTGATTATGTCATTAGAACCAGATTCCCGCACGACCCTAAGCCGCACACCAGTACATACAATCCTCGTCACTCTCAAGAGTTAGATCTAAATAGGACCGGATTCCACAGAAACCTACCCGAATCATTCTTATGCTTGCTAGGAATTAGCCGCAATTACTTTGGTCCTTCCAATAGGTATCCCGTTTTTTGGAGAAGGCAGGGCGAAGGTAGGCTAATCATCTGTACTTCAAGAAGAATGTATACATGTGTTTGCATAATAACTAACATTTATTGTTTTGTGCTGGACAGAAATGAACTTTTTTGGACTGTTGCGCCAGGGCGATCCAAGGCTTGTGCCGGAAGGTCTCCGTCCTCTTCGTGAAAATGAACAACCCCTCCTCGAGCACACCCGACCAGTGACGGTTGCCTTGGAAGCCGTGCCTGATCCACATTCTGACGAGGAACATGGAGACAACGGCGGTGGTAACAACCAGATGAACCAAGGAGAGGCCGGGCCCTCCTCACCGCATAGAGAACAACAGGGAGACAATATGGAACAAACCGACTCCAGCATTCGCCGACTGATGGGCGATGATGATGATGAAGTGCAACAGCATGTCAACTTGGACGAGGAGGAGAAGCCGAAGAGGAGATTGCTGAACTAGCAACGCAACCCCTCACTAGGCGCACCCGGAAGAGGGGGAACCGTGTAAGAGGGACTGCCTCGGTCGAGATTGGTGAACACAATGCTCCCGTCAAGAGGCTTCGAGAAGACCACCCCATGTATCAATCTGTTGGGAGTGCCACCCAGGGTTCCGAGGCTAACCGGGCCGCTCATGTCGATCCCGTCACCCAAATTACCTCAACCGCCTCCGAAGGAGCAAGAAGCAATATGTAAGAAACCATCTCAATATTTAAGAATTTCCACTTCTTTTTTTTTTCAGCCATACTTAAGATATTTCATAATACTCATGTCGCAGGGACGACCAGGCTGGTGCCGCACCTCCTTCTGACACCCAAGTGAATAAGGAGAAAGGAAAAGCTATCGAAGAAAATCCCACGACCCCCACAAAGTCCGGCCCTGTTTTTGAAGATGGTTCACCCCTGGCTTCCCAAGACTTCCCCACATCCGGCGCTCCCCAACCTTTTAACCCTATATGGACTATTACCACGGCGTCACGATTGAGGAGTGCTGACGAGTACCGGGAGTACCTCAATAACTGCATACCACCAAGCTTGGTGCAAGAGGTAAACTCGCTCAGTCATGCGGATTTGGCGGACGAGTATAATGGGACGCTGGTACATCAAATGGCGATGGGAACCTCAATGAGGGTTAGGTTCGAAGCTGCGCTTGGGCACGTTGACTCTCTTAAGAGGAAAGTTGGACGGAGAGAAAAAATGATTGAAGATAATGAAGCCCTGATTGCTGACCTCCAATCCAAACTAGTGAATGCCGAGGCAACCATCAAAACAGAGTCAGCCCGCGCGAGTGAGTACGATCAGCAAGTAGCCCACCTTGAGTCTCAACTAGATGCTGCAAACACCATGGTACATATCCGTGCCGCACCACCCGTATATATTAAAAAATGAATGTACTAACACGTTTTTCCCTATAGGTAACCACGGCGGAAGCTTCTGCCCACTCTTACTCCAGCCAGGTGGATGTTCTGAACCAGAAGCTAGAGGACGCGCACTTGGCCGTCCAAAACATGGAAAAAATGCAGACAGACCTTGCTGAGGAGAGGGCCGTTATCCAAGAGCTGAAAGAGGCAGTTGCCCAAAAAGAATTAATGATTGATGCCCTGACCGCTGAGCGTGACAACGTACTATGCCCCCAACTGCTAACAGCCATTGCCGGCCGTAGGTGGATGGTTGGGCATGGAGCACGCCTAGCCGTTATGAAGGTGCTAGAGGCCCCATCCTTTGTACAACAATTTGCCAACCTTGTATCTGATGGTATTGACCACGGACGGCACGAAGGAATGGTTGAGGCTGCGGAACTGATCACGAAGGGTGGGGACATCGCCCGTCATACCTTCTTTAAGCCCGAAGCCGCCAGCAAGATGACTGCCTCCATGGCCGCGATGCAAGATCTACACTACCCATTCCTGGATGAGCTAGAGGCCACCAAAGATGCCCCAAACACTGAAATCATGGAAAAGCTCAGTCCTAGCACGCCTTCCAATGCTTCCTTTCCTCTAACCCTTCCTGTATATGAGGACGTAACCAGGGTCGTGCTTGACGAGGAACCCTTAGGTGTGGTGTTGGAAAGAACCGCGGCTCAAGCCCAGAAGCGGGGAGAGAGTGATGAATGGTTGCCGCGTCTGGTGGAAGAACAAGCAGAAATGGGTAGGTTTCTCCCCTCTATTTAGGATGCTCCTTTTTCATGATCAAACACTTGTTTTGTAATCTATGAGTATGTATTGATTCGATTCGTCCATGCATGTACACGGTTAACAATATTTATGTTTTGTATATAAGTCCGTAAGTAACCACGGCAATTTTGATATGTTTGGAAACCTGTGTATTTTTACTTGTGTTCGGAATATTGTATCTCAATACTGCATGATATATCACGTCTTACTCACAAAGAAAATACACAAGTCTATAATTTACTAGACATGCGACGTGCGTCTTTATTATGCGGAGCACCGTATGGCTATAGCATATGAAACTTACCCCAACGTCTTGTGAGTAAGGTGTCTAGTAAGGATACATGATCCGTGCGGCTGGGGTTGCATCCCTCTTACGCGGCATGTTGAATTAGTAGGTTCACTTAATCCTCTTACCCCACCTGGAGGCGTATGGTACATGTACGGTATTTTGAGAGAATGCATACGAATGAAACATGGCATATTATAATACAAGTAAAATTCATACGGCTAATAAAGAATCTAACAAAGAAAGGAAAATGTTTTGCACGAAACAGGCCGTGGAGCTAGCTAGGCACCACGGCATTTTATTAGAACGTTTACACTTTTGTTTGAATAATGACGACAAGTCCTAAAAAATAAGAGAGGAAACTTAAACAAACATGAGAAAAACAAACAAAACAAATAACCCACATGGTTCTTTATTAAAGCCGCTTATAGCGAAGTCCCATGCGGAAGCCGTAGCTTTTAAAGATAGCACCTTTTGAGGTTGGAGATGTTCCATGTGCGCTCTAGGTCGCGGCCATCCATGTCGCGTAACTTGTACGCGCCTTGTCCCAAGGTTTCAGTGACTTCGTACGGTCCTTCCCATTTAGGTCCCAGTTTTCCTGTATTCTCCACTCGACTTGCTTCATTAGCACGATAGACATAGTCTCCCGGTCGAAAAGAAACACCTTTGACCTTGGCGTCGTAATAAGCCTTCATCTTAGCCTTGGACTTAGCCTCATTGATGGCTGCTACTTCCCTTTTCTCTTCCAATAGATCTAGGTTGATTCGCAGTTGTTCATCGTTTGTGACGACATTAACTTCCGCCGTGCGGATAGTAGGCATCCCTATTTCTGCTGGTATAACGGCTTCAGTGCCGTAAGCCAATGCAAATGGAGTATCTCCGTTGGCTGTTTTGATCATGGTTCTATGTGCCCATAGCACGTGTGACAACTCATCGACCCATTTGCCCTGTCGTTCATCCAGCCATGCCTTGATTCCTTTCCCCAAGCTCCTATTTGCTCGTTCGACAAGGCCGTTCGTTTGTGGATGCTTAACGGACGCGAAGCGCCGTTTGATGTTCAATGATGCACACCAGTCTTTGAATGGGTTGTCCGTGAACTGCTTGCCGTTGTCCGAGATAATTTCCCCTGGTAGACCGAAACGGCACACGATGTGTTCCCACACAAACTTCTTGACCTGCTTACCCGTGATAGACTTTACTGCCTTGGCTTCTATCCATCGTGTGAAGTAGTCCATTGCAACAATCAAGAATTTAACCCCTCCCGCAGCTACAGGAAATGGTCCTGCAATGTCAATTCCCCACTTGTAAAATGGCCACGGGGACGTGATAGGTGTAAGCTCCTGCTGCGGGTGCCGCGGTACTGGCCTATGCACTTGGCAATCATTGCACCTGCGAATCATATCGCGCGCGTCTCTGTGCATAGTGGGCCAATAGTATCCTGTTCGTAAGGCTTGGGCTACCACGGATCGTGGGCCTGCATGCATGCCGTACAACCCTTCGTGTATGTCACTGATAACGTAAGCCGCCTGGCGTGGTCCAACACACCGCAGCCACGGCTACAGGAAAGAGCGTTTGGAAAGGATGCCTTCCCGGAGTTCGAAATGTTGTGACTTCCTTTTAACGCGCCTTGCTGCTTTTTCCTCGTCTGGAAGGCTTTCATTAGTCAAATAGTTGATGATTGGGGTCATCCATGTAGGTCCCTCCTCTTCAACTATAGCGGTCACTTCCCCTTCCGTGATAGATTTCTCCTTGAGTATTTCCACCAAAACCTGTTTAGACAAGTGGGCGAAGCTCGTGGATGCGATCTTACTGAGAGCGTCCGCTTTCTTGTTCTCGCCCCTTGGCACCTGCTTGATGGAAAACTTACTGAAAGTCGCGATTAACGACTTGACTTTTTCCAAATACCTGACCATGTTGTCCTCCTTAGCCACATACCCACCTAGAATATGGTTCGCGACAAGCCGTGAGTCCACGTAGGCCTCAAGTTTGCGGACTCCCATTCTAGCGGCGATTTTTAAACCCGCAATTAATGCTTCATATTCCGCTTCGTTATTGGTGGCCGTGAACTCGAAACGGAGGGCGTACGTGAATTCCATTCCTTCTGGATTTGTGAGGATGAGGCCTGCCCCGGACCCGTCTGTGCATGAGGATCCGTCCGTGAATAGCACCCAAGGTTCCGCTGGGACCTCCTCTTGCTTAATGATTGGTTCTTCCTCATCCGGCTTCTCGATCAGGAAATCTGCCAAGATCTGGCCTTTAACAGCCGTCCTTGGTCTGTAAGATATATTATGTCCTCCCAATAGGATGCTCCACTTCTCTAGTCTCCCTGCCACGTCTGGTCTAGATATAACCTGCTTAATTGGCTGATCCGTGATCACAACAATCGGGTGCGCCTGAAAGTACCGGCGTAGCCGCTTTGTAGCAAATACTAGTGCTAGCACCAATTTTTCCATGGGGGAGTAATTCAGCTCCGCCCCTTGTAATGTTCTACTTATAAAGTAGACCGGGGTCTGTATTGTGTCTCTATCCGTCATCAGTACCGCGCTTATTGCGCCATGAGTAGCTGAGAGGTACATAACAAGTTCCTCCTTTGGCCGGGGAGCAACCAACATGGGGAGGGATGCGAGATGCTGCTTGAGTTGGCCAAAGGCTTCCTCAGCTTCCTTCGTCCAACGGAAGTCTCCCTTTCTAATACAGTTCTTGAGTGTCTTAAATAGGGGTAAGGACTTCTCTGCGGATTTAGATAGAAATCTATTCAGCCCGGCTAACTTCCCATTCAGGGACTGCACCTCCTTCCGTGTCTGCGGGGACGGTAGCCGTATCACTGCGTCCGTCTTCTCTGGACAAGGTCTGATGCCGTTTGGGTCAATCAAATATCCCAGGAACATTCCTTCTGTTGCACCAAACGTACATTTCTTTGGATTTAACTTCATGTTAATCCTTCTCAGCGTGTCGAATGTCTCCTGGACATCCCGGAGAAGTGCCTCCTCCGTGTGGCTTTTTATCACCAAGTCATCAACATATACTTCCAAGTTGCGTCCTATTTGTGATTCGAAAGCTTTATCCACCAACCGCTGATACGTAGCGCCGGCGTTCTTTAATCCGAACGGCATTTTCGTATAGCAATATACGCCCTGGCTTGTGTGGAACGCCGTTTTTTCTTCATCCTCCTCCGCCATATGGATTTGGTGATACCCTTTATATGCATCCAAGAAGCATTTGAAAGGATATCCACACAAGGACTCTACTTTCCAGTCGATTTCTGGTAGCGGGTAACAGTCCTGTGGGCAGGCTTTGTTCAGGTCCGTAAAATCCACGCACATGCGCCAACTTCCGTCATGTTTTTTGACCATGACCGGATTGGATAACCACTCGTGGTAGTATACCTCGCGCATGATGCCTGCGTCCACCAGTTTCCGCACTTCCTCCAGTATAACTTGACTTCGCTCGGGCGCCTGGCCGCGCTTCTTTTGCTTGATGGGTTGGTACCCTTGGCGGATCTGGAGTTTATGCTCTGCTATCGCGCGTGGCACACCCGTCATATGTTTTGGCTCCCATGCGAATATGTCCAGGTTTGCACTTAAAAGAGAGCACATGGCCCTTTTGCCGTTATCTGAGAGCGCCCCTCCTATGGATACCTCCTGTTCCGGGTAGTCAGGGTGAATGGCCACCTTCCAATTGGGCGGTGGTGCTCCATCCTTGGGTGGTACAGGTGGTTCCGGTGTTGTCACAGTGTGACACTCGGATGTTGGCACGACTGTGTTATAAATAGTAACGATTCCCCCATCAACGGGGAATTTAATCATTCCGTGTGCCGTAGAGGGTACTGCCCGGATAGCCAAAATGCCTGGTCTGCCTATGATTCCATTATAAGGAGAGTGTGAACGTATCACCATGAAGTTCATCCATGTTGTAGTGGAATGTTCCTCATTCCCGATGGTGACAAGCAAACGCAACTGCCCTATTGGCCAGATAGTGTCTCCACTAAAGCCAGTAAGCGGCGACGTGGCCGGTACTAATTGGCTTCTTATTTCTGGGCATAACTGCACAAAGCAGTGTTCATACAACACCTCTGCTGACGACCCTCCATCCACATACATGCGACGAACATTGTGTGTTCCAATGCTTATCTCAATAGTGAGAGGCGCATCAACCACGTCGCTTGCTGTAATGAGAGGGAACGAGATTTCCTTGCCGCGTGAAAATTTTTGGCCAATTTTCTGTCTCGTGCGGCGCTGTCTGGATTGGATCATGTATATGGTAGAAGGCTTGTCCTTTTGGGGATCCTTCTTATCATACTTCTTGTTGTTGTCCTTTCCGTCTTTCCAATCCTTAACTAGGTGCTTGAGTTTGCCTGATTTGATTAGCGACTCAATATGCTTCTTCAGCTGGATACACTCCTCCGTGCCGTGTCCTTTGTCATTATGGAACTCGCAGAAGCGACTTCCTTGCTGACGCTCCGGGGGTGTGGTCATTGGGGGAGGCCTTGGAAAATTCGCCCCTTCAGTCAACAAGATCTCCCGGTAGGACATCTTTAGGGGGGTGAACTTGTCGTCCGACCGTCCGCCTTTGCTTTGGCTCTTATAGTCCGAGCCCTTGTTATTGTTCTGGTTGCCTTGACCGCCCGACTGTCTCCGAGACTGGTCATTTGACCGGTACCCATTTCCTCGGGATGGGTAGGCTGCGGCAACAGCTGTCTCTCCCTCTATGAAATTTCTGACCCTTTCCATGAGGTCATCATATCTCTCTGGACGCTTGTCGTTGAGACGCCTGATCAGTTCTCTGTCTGTTATGGCGTGCATGTAGTCAGAGATTTTCAGGAGCTCTGGCATGGTTCTCGTGCGTGTGCACTCATCATTGAAGCGCTCAGTGAAGGCTTCTATGGACTCCCCCGGCCGTTGCTTGACAGTTGCCAATGAAACCGGATCCCTATTATACTTCTTCCTTTGAGTATAATTGTTCTCGAACGCAGTGCGTAGTTCCGTGAAACTATCAATGCTCCGTGGGGGGAGTGCCTCGAACCAGTCACGAGCGTTTCCAATCAAGGTCGAATTAAACATTTGGCACCATATAGGCATGCGCCATCGCTCAATTTTAGCCTGAGTATCGAATATTTTGAGGTGATCCACAGGATCACCGGACCCATCATACGTCTTGATACATGCCGGCATGCGACGTTTGGTGTCCTCAGAATAGTTCCGTATGCGGAGGGTAAACGGATCTTCCCTGGGATCAGCCCATGGCCGTGTGAGCCTAGGTTCATCCCATGGCTCACACCACGGACGCGAGAGGTCCTCTGCTTCCGTATCCCGATAGTAGGGGCCACCATAATACTCATCATTGTTTGGTGGTGGAGGCGTGCGCCTAGGCCGGCGGCGCTTGGGCGGATGGTCATCTGAGTCCTCCCCAGACGGATCTGGGGACGGCGGTGGTGCCCCGCCTTTTGAATAGGGACCACTTTTTTGAGACGAACCAGGAGCCTTCCTCCCTGTGTTCATTCTATCCCACACACTTGGGCGGCGTGTGGTTCTGGTCAGCTCTCGATCTGGCCGCTCGGGTGAGCCATCCGACCTTTCTCCATCTTGAGACTGCGTTAATTCTTGCATAATGCGATCCCCTATGCGTTCAAACACATTCCGGGGTTGAGGGTTTTCCTCGAAGGTTCCCTGCTCTTGAGGCCGAGTCCTCCTTTTTCTCCGGTTTTGGGAAGGGGTGGATGGTCCACTGTCGCCAAAGTTGAGTTGGGCTTGGAGGTTCCTCCCTAGACTCAATCTTGATGCGATCCCTGGGACGATCCTTTCAAAATTCTGAGTGAGAACTCGAGTAAGATCCTCCTCACTGAGTGGTAGGGCTTCCACTTCTTCCTCCGTCGAAGGTCTGCGTGGTTCCTTGTTAGGAGGGTCTGGCGCACTCCCTGGATCAGGGTTGTCCAAGGTTGAAGTGGGTGGGGGTGTCACCGAGATCGTGCTCGTCACCCCCGCGGGTTGAAAACCGCTACGGTTACCCAACCCGCCCGTGAGGCGGTTAGGTGACTGATTGGGGATGAGAATCCCTTCACCTTGGGACTTCCGGTTCCCAGGATTCACATTCCTGGGGTTAGTCGGCGGGTGTCCCTTCGTCATTGGAGATTTGAGATGAGAGTTTTTGTTCTAGCTTAGTGTTACTGGTCCCACGGATGGCGCCAACTTGTTGATGCAAAAGTTAGTTGATCCTTGCTAGACCCGAATTAGGCTTAATTCGGGTTGGCTGGGCTCCGGCTCCTGCACCAAGTGAATCGTCTGGTTGGGATCCTGCACACTAAACAACACGCGTTAAGCTTACCGTGGGAAGGTTTCCCACGATTAAACTCCAGCGTGAGAGTAAGTAATCGATTTAGGGTTATATGTGAGTTTAGAGTGAGTTGTGATACCTTTGTGGAACCCTTGGGGGTTCCTTTTATAGGCAGTGAAACCCTAGTGGGCTTTCAATGATCCTTCGGCCCCAAGGAAGAGATAAGCACCAGAATTAGAATGATTGTTATCTTCTAATTCTGGTAGTGAATATCCTCTCCTTATTGGGGTAAAGATATTCCTAGACAGAATATCATTCTGTCTAACCCTATGTCGGCCGTGTCGGGCGTACAGGGCCGTGGGCCGCACACATGTGTGCGGTTACGGTTCATCCAAGCCCATAAGCCTGACTGACATTATCCCACCCATCTGTGATGGGCCGGATACGGGTAGTACCCTTGGGCCGGGACCATGACCCGGCTGGGGACTATACATCATCATTGAACATCAACCATTGTGCTATATCTCCTCTGATTTTGGATATTTTGACCTAAAATCTTGGTAACACTTAGAGTGTATGCATGTTTAGGATTAACAAGTGCTTAAATCAAGTTTGTGTAACCAGTTTGAAAGATTTGAGGGTTTGAAATTAGGCTTGTGGTCATATACATCAGTAAAAGGAATTTGTGTTCATCTTTGTGTTCATCAGTAACATTCATTATCTTGAATCTTTGTCTAAACCTTGAACCAGTGTATGAAACAAGTTTGTTTATGTTCATTTGAATTTATTATAGCTTGTGTATGCATTTGGTGAACTTTGGTTGGCTTAATCTTGCTAAATCTGCTTATTTGTGCACAACTGCTTATTATCCAAGTCTGTATCATATTTGATGCTTGTTTGAATTAACTGTATCAATTGGCCTATTGTTTTTGTTATTTATTTGTTGTTATTGACTCTTTATAACCCACTGGTTATAAGGGTGCCTTTGTGTTCCCACTGCTGGACACCCAAATCTAGCCACTACTAGTGCAATTTTTCAAACAGCTTATCAATAAGCTATTCTAGCTTATTTGGACTTGCAACAACTTTGATTTTGTGATAAATCTTCATCATTTGACCCATTTGACTATTCTGGAGCTTTTTAGGGTTTGACTTTTAGGTTTGACTAGAAAACCAATTTACTTGACTTTTTCATAAGTGCTTATTTGCTTATTCCAGTTTATTGAGTGGTTCTTTTTGAAAACTTTTTTTTGATTTTGCTTAATTAATTCATTTGAAACCTTTTGCAAAAAGAATCAACACTTGAAACAGCCTAGAACTCGAAAACGACTATTTTGTCGTTTTATGTAGAGAGCTTTTGCTTATTTTAAGCTTATTTCTTGGGCTTTTTCAAAATTTCTTTTTACAGATCTCTTTAGTATCCCAAATGAAGCTTGTGTATCAAATTAGAGCTTATGGCATTAGCTTATGGCTTAATGGGCCAAAAAGCCCATTAAGAATAAGTTGTTGACTATTAAGCTGTAATAAGCACATTTTCAGCTTTTGGGCCTTTAGACCTTTTTTTTTCTTAAAATCAAATTTTGAGTCAGATAGGTGATTTTGGGCTTATTTGGAGATCATTTTGCTTATTGGGCCAAAAAGCCCATTTAGGTGGACTGTTTTTCATTATAGCCCATTTGGAGGCCCATTCGGGGTAATTTGGTCATTTCAAGTTCATTTCTGTTTAAATTAGGTTAAAATAAACTAGTTTGCAAGTTTTTAGAATTTTTTATAAATTTTGAATTTTTAATATTATTTTATTATTATTTTATTGTTAAAATTAGTTTTTAAAATTTTTACAACTTTTTCATTTTTCCTAGGTTAAATTCATTAAGTTATAAATTTTAAAACTTTTAGATTAATTTTCTTGTCATTAATTAATTTTAAGAATTATTTTTATATTTTTAACTTTTATATCATTTTTAAATAATTTTAATTAATTTTAAATTTTCCAAAAATAGTTTTTAGTTTAGTTAAGTCATTTTAGAGTTTTACTAGTTGAAAAATCTCATTTTAGGCTTCTTGTTAATTAAATTGATTTTTGGGCTTTAATTAGCATTAAAAAATTACTATTTAATTAAATAAAAGGTTTGAGTGATTTTTGATTTTTTGTAAACTCTAATTTCATTTTATAGGATTTATTGCAATTTTCTAGGAATTTTTAGTGTATTTTTTAAATTTAGTCATATTTTACGGTTTTACGTGCACGACTTTCGTCTTAGTGTAATTTCCATTGTCAACATCATCCTTTCTCTTTTATTTTCTCATAATCATAACCACAAATTTAATCATTTCTTTACACAATACACAAGCCTCCTTGAGAACGATCCCACACCTTTAAGGGTCATAAGTGCTTACGTTTCCCTAAACGTTCACTTAATACTTACCGCGTTTACCTCGTTTTCCTAAACGAGTGTGAATTTACAACTATCATTTTTGGCGTCCCTACCGGGGAGGCGTGTTGTTTTTTGATTTGAACAAAAAAAATTTTATATTAGCCATAATAACTATTTGTGTGATTATCACTCTAATCATACGTATTATCGGTTTTTCGTTTTTTGTGTGAATATTATTACTATATTGTATACGTAAAACAATAAATTCACAAGTACTCAAAAAGTATGAAAACACAACCTTGATTCGGGATTTCATCACTCGATCATTGTATTCGAATCTCAAACAAAGAAAAAATAAAAAATAGATAATTACTTTCGTGAAGGTTAATTTTGAAAAACACAAACTATAAGATGGGTATAAAGCGGGTGTTATAAAATACACCCTAAAGAAAAAGGCTCTTAAGTGCTTCGCGCCACCTTGTTTCTCCGCTTGCTTGTGCGTGTTTAGATAAAAAGGGCTAATCGAGGGTATGCCAACCAAAGTATTATCTACGTATCTATATATTTTCTTGGATTCAAAAGATTAAACCCTCTTGAACGTTTCGGTGTTCCATCAACGTTCTAATGTCATCGAAGGCGTTCACTTCACGTGATCGTTTTCATTCCTTGAGGCTCCTTTAATCGAGAGATTTAGTTTGAGGAGAGATTTGTAGATTTTTGTCTACGTAATACATCACAAAATCTAGAAAAAGTAAAAACAATCAAAAACATAAAAAAAATTGAAAAAGTTAAAAACACCCAAAAGAATCTTCTTTGCTCATCCCTACGTTGTACGTGTCGTTTATGCAAACTCGCAACCAAGCTATACGTGTACGTAAACGTAGAAACCGAAAGGAAACCACACCTAACCTTACAAGTGAGGAATCTCCTATTGACGAACCTATCGTAGAACAAGAGGCAACCATGGCTAATCGTACTATGATGGAGTTACTTCAAGAACCCACCGAGGGTTATGGAAAAGCTATTGTGATTCCCACCATCCTTGCGGAGAATTTTGAACTTAAGACGGGTTTGTTGTCGATGATCCAAAACACCAAATTCTGTGGTGATGAAAAGGACAACCCGCACAACCATATCCGGCAATTCAATCATCTTACCGCCACTTGCAAGTTTAAGGACGTGTCTAACGACTCGATTAAGATGATGCTTTTTCCATATTCCTAGCGGGACCCGCTAAAAATTGGTTAGATAAAGGGCCATCCAATTCTTTATTGACGTGGAAGGATCTCGTTTCGAATTTCGTGAACCAATTTTTCCCGCCCTCTAAGACTACGCATTTGAAAAACGAGATTTCAAAATTTTCACAAGAGTTTAATGAGAGTGTTTCTACGGCTTGGAATCGGTTTAAGGAAATGTTACATGAGTGTCCTCATCATGGGTTTTCCGACTTGCATCAAATTGACACGTTTTACAATGGACTGAACGATCATAAGAGAGATTATCTTAATGCCGCCGCAGGTGCTAATTTTCTGTGTAAAACGGTCGAGGAAGCGTTGTTGATTATTGAGAATAGGTCTAAGGTCTATAGCCCTCGTAGCACATCAACTGTTCGTAAGACTTCATCTTCGGATTCGCCTTCATTGTCTCATACCATCGATGCTTGCCAAATCGAGGCTAATTTAGAGAACAAAATCTTTGATAAGCTTAAGGGACTTTTGATTGAGTTTAATGTTGGTGAAAAACCCACTCCCGCTACGGCTAAAGCTGTCGAGGTTTCTTGTATGTATTATGGTGGAGGCCATGATTTCTCCGAGCGCATTACCAACAGTGGTAACACTTCGAGTGCCTACGCGGCCACAAGAACTTATAACCAAAACGGTCAAGTTACCCGCACTAATCAATTGACTCCACGGGTTTTTGCACCAAATCAAAATGCTAACAATTATCGAAACAATCAAGTTGGTTATCAAGGAAATTACAAGAACAATTACAAGGGTAACAACTATGGGAATCACGGGGCTAATAATCAAGTGCAAAACAAAAATCAAAACAATTATTTTCAAAACAACAACAAGAGTTTGCAAAACTTGAAAGATCTTCTAAATGAATTTGTCGAATATGCAAATGGAAACGATGCTAGGTTTGATAATATACAAAGGGAGATCATTAGCCTAAGATCCAAGCTTAAGAATGACTTGAAAAATGAGTTGAAAAACGAGTTAGCAAATGAGCTTAAGATTCATACCAACAAAAGGGAGGGTAATGTGACTATGTTACAACAAACCAATAAAGGATGGAACAAGGGAAACATGAGATAAAACAAGAGATGCTTAAGGCCGATAAGAGGCAATCTATGTTTGAGGATAAAGTTTCATCCATGTTTGAGGCTATAATGTGTAAACCGTCTTCGAGTAGTCATCCAAGTAACACCATATCAAACCCGAAGGGAGAGATGAAAGTGATTACCACTAGTGGTAAGACACTTAAGGAACCGACTCCTCAACCAATTACACCAACGGTGGAGGAAATTGAGGAAGAATCCGAGGTGGTGGTCGAAGAGGAGCATATCCCAATCCCATGAAGTACCGCTCAAGCCACACCTACAGTTGACCCATTACCATCATTGGAACCCGAGATTCCAAAGGCTATGCCTATGCCTCAACCCACACCACCTTTACCTTACCCATCGAGACTTTGTAAGGAGAAACGGCAAGAACGTGATAACTACCAATTTGAGCTTTTTAAGAAAATGTTTTGTGATTTGCATTTCAATATAAGTTTTGCCGACGCTTTGGTCATGAAGCCTCGATTAGCCGCTAACTTTAAGAGTATGTTGAACAACAAGGAGAAATTGCAACAATTTTCTAGTTGTTTATCGGTTTATCTTAACCGCATACCTCAAAAAGTCGTTGATCTCGGTAAATATTTGATTCGATGTGCAATTAAAGATATGGAAGAAGGCTATGCCTTGGCCGATCTTGGTGCTAGTATTAATTTGATGCCTCTTGCAATCTTCAAGTCGCTCAATATTCCTAATCTTACTCCTTCACTAATGTCTATCGAGTTAGCCGATCATTCCACTATTCCCGCATGTGGATTGGCCGAAGACGTTTTTGTGAAAGTGGGAAAGTTCTATTATCCGGTTGACTTTATCGTTGTCCATATTCCCACGGATCCTCAAGTTGCTCTTATTTTAGGTCGTTCGTTTTTGGATACGTCAATGGCGTTGATTGATGTGCATGCTAGAAAAATCACCTTACGTTTCAACGACGAGGAACTTGTTATAAACGCAACACAAAAATCTCAAATTTCTCATGTTTATTCCGTCGCGACCATAAACCTCATTGATATGATCGACGTCGTTTGCGAGGAATTTTCACAAGAATTTTTAGGTTTTGGTGATGATGAAAATAGTGGCAATCCCACTATGCTCGATCCTATTCTTGATAATTCGACACCATCCTTCACTCCATTTGAAGGTGGTGGTTTTACGTTGGAAGAATTTGATGTTCCTCGTACTTGTAACGAAGACCTCGAGAATGATGATGACTTCTCGATTATCAAGGATTTTCTTAACGATTTCCCATTTCCTCCGCCCGAGGAGGTTATGAGTATCGAGCCCAAATCTTCAATTGAGGAACCACCAATCCTCGAGATGAAAGATTTACCTCCTCATCTTGAATACGTATTCTTGGAAGAAGACGATAGGTTTCTAATGATTATTGCGAAAGATCTTTCGAATGATGAAAAAACCGCACATATCGATGTTCTAAAGGACCACAAACGGGAAATTGTGTGGAAATTATCTGACATTAAGGGGATCGATCCTAAATTTTGTACGCATAAAATCTTAATTGAGGAGGACTACAAACTCGCAGTTCAATGACAAAGGAGGGTGAACCCCAAAATTCACGACGTCATCAAAAAGGAAGTCCTTAAACTCCTTGACGCGGGAATGATTTACTCTATTTCCGATAGCCCTTGGGTGAGTCCTATTCATTGTTTCCTTAATAAGGGAGGAATGACGGTTGTGCCAAACGATGCCAACGAGTTAATTCCAACTCGACTCGTGACCGGTTGGAGGGTGTGTATCGACTATAGTAAGTTGAATGACGCCACTCGTAAAGACCATTTTCCCTTGCCCTTCATGGGTCAAATGTTATAGCGTCTTGCTGGAAGCGATTTTTTATTGCTTTTTAGATGGTTTTCTCGATTACTTCCAAATCCCCATCGATCCTCGTGATCAAGAAAAAACTACGTTTACGTGTCTATATGGAATGTTTGCCTATCGTAGAATGCCATTCGGACTTTGCAATGCAACGGGAACCTTTCAAAGGTGCATGATAACTATTTTTCATTACATGTTCGAAAAAACGATGGAAGTCTTTATGGATGATTTTTCCGTGTTTGTTTGTTCGTTCACTTCGTGTTTGTCGAATCTTGAGAGAATGTTAAAACATTGTGAGGAAACCAACCTTGTGCTCCATTGGGAAAATGTAATTTTATTGTTAAGGAAGGAATCGTCTTAGGGCACAAGGTCTCGAAAGCGGGGATTGAGGTAGACAAAGCTAAAATTGACGTCATCGCCAAATTACCTCATCCCAAAACCGTTAAGGGAGTTAGGAGTGTCCTAGGCCACGCGGGCTTTTATCGTCGATTCATCAAGGATTTTTCAAAGATTTCTCGACCTATTACACATCTCCTCGAAAAAGATGCTTAATAGTAAACTTACCGAAGATCCCATTCTTGTTGCTCCCAATTGGAACCTTCCCTTTGAGCTCATGTGTGACGCAAGTGATTACGCTATTGGGGCCGTTTTGGGGCAACGTCATGAAAAGCACTTCTTGCCTATTCACTATGCTAGAAATACGATGACCAAGGCTCAACTTAAATACACTACAACGGAAAAGGAATTCCTTGCCGTGGTGTATGCATTTGAGAAATTCCGACCTTACCTCGTCTTGACCCAATGCATAGTGTATACAGATCACTTGATAATCAAGTATCTCATGGCTAAACAAGATGTAAAGCCGAGATTGCTTCGTTGGATTCTCCTCCTACAAGAATTTGATGTCGAAATCCTTGACAAAAAAGGAGCCGAGAATCTAGCGGCCAATCATCTTTCTCGCCTAGAAGATCCTCACCAAAGTGTGTACGAGAATAAGGAAATCACCGAAACATTTTCTCTCGAGACACTTGGTGTAGTGAATTCTAAGCTTGACTCATCAACCCCATGGTCTGTGGACATCGCAAATTACCATGCGGGGAACTTCATCATTAAGGGTATGACGACTCAACAAAAACGGAAATTCTTTCGTGACGTCAAGTTATACTTTTGGAACGACCCTTACCTATTTCGGACTTGTGCGGATCAAATCATTCGACATTGTGTATTTGGTACCGAAGCTTCTAATATCCTTAGAGCTTGTCACGAGGGACCAACGGGTGGTCACCATGGTGCTAGTCTCCCAGCGAAGACGGTCTTTGATGTCGGTTTCTTTTGGCCTAGTATTTACCGAGATGCACATGCACTTGTCAAGTCATGTGACTCATACCAACGTCAAGGCAAAGCCTCATAAAACGATGAAATGCCACAAAACATCATCCAAGTGTATGAGATCTTTGACGTTTGGGGAATTGATTTTATGGGTTCGTTCCCATCATCTAATGGTATTAAGTACATCCTTTTCGCCGTTGACTACCTATCCAACTGGTAGTCAAGTTTTTGAAGAATTTATTTTCTCGGTTTGTAACCCCTCGTGCGATTATAAGCGATCGTGGAACCCATTTTTGTAATGACCAATTCGAAAGGGTCTAAGTAAATATGGGGTTACACATCGGCTTTCTACGGTTTATCACCCACAAACGAGTGGACAAGTCGAGGTTTCAAACCGAGCGTTGAAAAGGATCTTGGAGAGATCAATAGGGGAGAACCGACAATCATGGTCGGATAAGTTAGACGATGCTTTATGGGCCTTTCGTACCGCTTATAATAGGCCTATCAGGTGCACTCCTTACAATCTTATGTATGGGAAGAATTGTCATTTGCCAATTGAACTCGAACACAAAGATTATTGGGTCCTTAAGCATTGTAATGATGACATTGAGACCGTGGGAAAACACCGGAAAATGCAATTAAATGAATTGGATGATTTGAGAGACATTGCTTATGAAAAATCATTGATTTACAAAGAAAAAACTAAAAAGTTTCATGATTCTAAAATTAAAAATCGGGTTTTTAACATTAGAGATCAAGTGTTGATTTTTAACTCACGTTTGAAAATCTTTTCGGGCAAGTTGAAATCCCGTTGGACCGGTCCATTCACCGTTACCCAAGTGTTTCCATATGGGACCATCGAGCTAGCTCAAAATGATGGCCCTAATTTCAAGGTGAATGGCCATAGGTTGAAGCACTACTTTGGCGGGGAAGTTCCCTCTTTGAACTACCTCGACCAAGTCACCTTCCCCAATGATAATTAGTATTGAGGGGATCGAGTCGAGCTCATGACTCGGTAATAAAAAATGAGGTGCCTCGTGGGGGAGTCCCATGCTTATCCATGTACGTATTATCGCTTTCTAATGTAGTAACGTGAGGGGATTTGTACCCTTCCAACCTTTGTTCCGTGGTGTTTGTAAATTGTGGTTTCTAGATGATCATGATCTTCACGACTGGAGCCTCTCGTGTTCGTTTTATGGGAGCACTCGATCGTTTGCTTTGAAGAATTTCTCGATATCCACATGATATATCCTTATTTGTTCTAACCTTAGGTTTATAGCACACTTCATAAACGACTATTAAGGACAATTTTTAACTTTAGTTTGGGGGTATCCTACCCTTAGACTCGAAACATTAAGGACAATTTTTAACTTTAGTATGGGGGGGGGGGGGGGTGAATAGATACTTGCCTTGCCAAACCTTCACGCTTTCCAAAGTTTATCTTTCTGTTTATCATTTTGTTGCAAAATAAGGCTAAATATGGCCAAATTTTAAATTTTTCTCATGTTTTATAAGTGTTTGAAGACACGAATGTAGATTTTCCGATGGAGAGAATAAGAGTAAGTTTTTGACTCGACCGTGCGTGTTGAGCACTTAGTTTCGATTCCTTAACTTTATATTAGGCTAAGTCTCTTAAATGAGGACGAGAAATGATAGAGTTAATTATAAGTTACTATGCTAAACGTAGAGTACTCATATTCTTTCAAAAACGCATGTGTTCTCTTTGTTTGCTTATTTCTCCCTTCGCTTGTATATATATTTTGCTTAATAAGTATTGGCTTGGCGGTTTAGTCTTGATTGTTGGTTTCTAGTCTTTTCTAGTGGCTTCCATGTAATTAAATTGGTAAGGCATTAAGGTATCCCCAGCGTCACGGTTTTGAAGTATTGGCAACCCGAATAATCGAAAGCTTCACCTAATATTAAGATTTCAAGTGCTCACCTAAATCAAGCAAACAATTTGAAGCTCACGAGGCCGAAAAATCTATGTGAAATTGAAAGTGAAATATGCCTTAATCTTTGAAGCTTTAAATATCCAAAATTCGCTTTTACCGTGAGGATATACGTCTTTGTCCATAATAAACACCTCATGGCGAGGTTAAATAAAAGGCAAGGCAAGACCGAAGTCATAATAAAAGATTCATGGCGAAGTTGAATAAAAGATGGAGGTAAACCTATGATAATAAGGCTCATCCGTTAGGGGGCGTATAAAAGTCTTGGTAATAAGTCTCATGTTCAAAACCGTTATAAAACCGTGTTTATCGATCCTTCTTGTTGAATTAATTTTTTGATATCGTTGTCTATTAGGGGGTTATTAATTCGATGGTCTTGGTTACACTGTTATGCAAAGATTGTGGAAGAAAATGCAAGTTTTTCAAAAATCTGATATTTTTCTAAGTTCTTGGTCCAAACATTTGAAATTTTTGGATTACAAGTGGTCATAGCACCCTGATAAGGAGCTTATCAAGGTGTAGTGAGCTTGTCGTATGGGGATATTCAAGGAGTGGGAACAAGCTTGAATTAATCAGCTTTTATTTTCCATTTTCTTTTTTTATATATAATCTGCTTGTTCTAACCTTGTTATTCTTAGCAGCCTATTGGAAGCTTGTGCCTTGTTAAGCTAGGCACAAAAGCTCAAAAATTTGTGAGGGTGAATGTACATTCATGAGGTTTGAGTTCTCTTACCAAATATCTGTTAAAAAAGTGATACTAAGTGATTTTGTGATATGCTGTTATTTGAGGTGTTCTTGTGGCTTGAATCTGGTTTATATTGCATGATATTGTTGGTATAATGCTATATTAGGCTTGGGTAAACTTGTTACACACATTTTCTTGTTTAAATCTTGGATTAAAAAGCGAAAGGGGTGTTTGGGTATACTGATTTAGAGTTCTTGTTTGATTTTGAGTTAGGGTATAAGTTTGTTTAGTGCTTGTATCTATTTGACAAGTGATTGTATGCTGATATATGCAAGTTTTATGCTTTGGACATCAAATCTGAACATTGTGCTATAATCTCCTTTGATTTTGCATATTTTGACCTAAAATCTTGGTAACACTTAGAGTGTATGCATGTATAGGATTAACACGTGCTTAAATCAAGTTTGTGTAACCTGTTTTAAAGATTTGAGGGTTTGAAATTGGGCTTGTGGTCAAATACATCAGTAAAAGGAATTTGTGTTCATTTTTGTGTTCATTTTTGTGTTCATCTATAACATTCATTAGCTTGAATCTTTGTCTAAACCTTGAACCAGTGTATGAAACAAGTTTGTTTATATTCATTTGAATTTATTATAGCTTGTATATGCATTTGGTGAACTTTGGTTGGCTTAATCTTGCTAAATCTACTTATTTGTGCAAAACTGCTTATTATCCAAGTCTTTATCATGTCTGATGCTTGTTTGAATTAACTGTATCAATTGGCCTGTATTTTTTCGTGATTTCTTTGTTGTTATTGACTCCTTATAACTCACTAGTTATAAGGGTGCCTTTGTGTTCTTTGAATCCAAAAAAATCCATATAACACAAAAAGTCAATTAAGTCAAACAGTGGCAAATTTTCCCACTGTTGGACACCCAAATCTAGCCACTGCTAGTGCAATTTTTCAAACAGCTTATCAATAAGCTATTCTAGCTTATTTGGACTTGCAACAACTTTGATTTTGTGATCAATCTTCATCATTTGACCCATTTGACTATTCTAGAGCTTTTTAGGGTTTGACTTTTAGGTTTGACTAGAAAACCAATTGACTTGACTTTTTCGTAAGTGCTTATTTGTTTATTCCAGCTTATTGAGTGGTTCTTTTTGAAAACTTTTTGTTGATTTTGCTTAATTAAGTCATTTGAAACCTTTTGCAAAAAGAATCAGCACTTAAAACAGCCTAGAACTAGAAAACGACTATTTTGTCATTTTGTGTAGAGAGCTTTTGCTTATTTCAGGCTTATTTCTTGGGCATTTTCAAAATTTCTTTTTACAGATCTCTATAGTATCCCAAAAGAAACTTTTGTGTCAAATTAGAGCTTATGGCATTAGCTTATGGCTTAATGGGGCAAAAAGCCCATTAAGAACAAGTTGTTGACTATTAAGCTGTGATAAGCACATCTTCAGCTTTTGGGCCTTTAGACTTTTGTTCTTAAAATCAAATTTGAGTCAGACAGGTGATTTTGGGCTTATTTGGAGATCATTTTCCTTATTGGGCCAAAAAGCCCATATAGGTGGACTGTTTTTCATTTTAGACCATTTGGAGGCCCATTCGAGGTAATTTGGTCATTTCAAGTTCATTTCTGATTAAATTAGGTTAAAATAAATACTTTGCAAGTTTTTAGAATTTTTTATAAATTTTGAATTTTTAATATTATTTTATTATTATTTTATTCTTAAAATTATTTTTAACATTTTTGCAACTTTTTCATTTTTCCTATGTTAAATACATTAAGTTAGGAATTTTAAAACTTTTAGATTAATTTTCTTGTCATTTAATTAATTTTTAGAATTATTTTATTATTTTTAAAGTTTTTAATCATTTTTAAATAGTTTTAATTAATTTTAAATTTTCCAAAAATTGTTTTAGTTTAATTAAGTAATTTTAGAGGTTTACAAGTTGAAAAATCTCATTTTGGGCTTTTTGTTAATTAAATTGATTTTTGGGCTTTAATTAGAATTAAAAAATTATTATTTAATTAAATAAAAGGTTTGTGTGATTTTTGATTTTTTGTAAACTCTAATTACATTTTGTAGGATTTATTGCAATTTTCTAGGAATTTTTAGGGTAATTTTTAAATTTAGTCATATTTTACGGTTTTACGTACACGACTTTTGTCTTAGTGTAATTTCAATCGTCACCATCATCCTTTCTCTTTTCCTTTCTCATAATCATAATCACAAATTTAATCATTTTTTAACACAATACACAAGCCTCCTTGAGAACGATCCCACACCATTAAGGGTCATAAGTGTTTATGTTTCCCTAAACGTTCACTTAATACTTACCGCGTTTACCTCGTTTTTCTAAACGAGTGTGAATTTACAACTATCAGGTTTGTATAGGTTGATCATATTCTAGGGACAATTATAGGAGCTTAAGATACTATGTTTTTATAACTTGTACTTTATGCTTAACCAACTTGTAACTTGACTTGAAATAAATGTATAATCTTAATATGATTAATAGTTGAGTTTTATAATTAATGGCAAAAGATTAGACTCTAATTCAATGTATAATGGATTTTATATGCTAATCTTGGTTATAGTTCTTAACTTGTAATTAGCCTTGGATTAGTGAATATTAGCATTTTGTGATCAATTAACTTTCCTTTATTTGATATATTGTAATTATTACATTGTTTTGGATAATAGTACCTAGATTTTATCTAGTTATATTGCTTGAAATATTGTTTATCAAGGGTTTCTAGGTGGTGATCTAGACTATTATGTATAATTACTTGTACTTAGCTTTGTATGGTTTGTTCTTTCCATTCTTAGGTATTATTAGGTATAGTTTACAACTTGTTTATAATCCTTAATAACTTATTCATATGTGTTCTCCATTCATAGCTTATCATTCTTGAGTTTATAACTCATTTATAGGGATTCTAGGGTTTCTAAGAGAATTTAGGACATCATGGTTATATTTGAGATGCTCTTATCGATATTGAACTTATTAGATTGCTTTTAGATTGTAGACTTGATATATACATTGTATTGAAAACATATAGGAATATGTTGTAAAGGTAGTTCAGGTTGTGAGAAGCAGTTCATTTTACCAAGTAAGGTACAAAAAGAAAAAATTTCTAGCCAAATTTTCATATTGAGCCAATTATAGCGTATAGCATAGATGTGAATTTTGAGGATTGTCACATTAAACCTCAAATATAATTATCTAATGCTAAAAAGTATTTTTCTAAAAATTTAAACTAATTAAATCTATTTTTAATTGACCTAAAATGATTTTTAAACTAAAATAGTCATAGAAAATAAAGGAAAAGCGGAAAAATTCCTAAACCAATTTTCAAAAGTATAAAATTTGTTAAAGATGCATGGAAAAAAAGAGAAGAAAAAAAATGTTAACTAATAAGGCGGAAAATAAAAAATAAGTTGCTGATTGGTAAAGACTAGCAGTGGCTAGCATTTTAATGAAGTCAGTGGGAAGTTTTTTCCACTGCCTTTGTTAAATGACCAGAGAGTGAAAAGGGGTTTTTTCTTGCTTGTTTGGGTGATTTGTTGGAAACAAAGGCACCCCCAATAGCAGTTGGCTATTGGGGAGTCAATATACGCAAAAAGCAATCATCAGATCGGCCAAATAAGCACTATAGAAGCACACTGTTAAGCAAAACAACACAGACAATTTATTACCTTTTGTCTGATATCTGTTAGAGAACGATGCTAGTTCTGACCGATATCGGACAACACTATAAAATGGATATATTGGACAAATGCAGATTCCAGAAAAAAAGTGAACTTCAATAAGCTCTATAAGCCACAATAAGATACCAAATCCTAAACTACTAGCATGCATAACTGAACAAAGCTATTAACTAACAATGGGCCAAGTTTCTAGTTCTAAATCTTACAAACAAGCACAAAAAGTCTTACTTATAATGGAAGATATAATAAAATTTTGCGAACTTTGAATTTTAGACTAAACTCGATAAACCAAACCTAAGTTAACAGAACTAAGTCAAACCAAAGATGTTTAGGCACTTATGTAGAGCAATGTTGTCACCCAAGGAACTTTTAACACACAATACAAACACCCCTTTAAATGGTTTTAACAAAAGTTTATAAAGGATTTTTGTTTAAAACAACTTCAAATCAATTTCAACTAAACAAAAACATTAAGTAATAATCACACAAGCATTAAATAACCATAAAATAGAAACTCGGAGCAAGCAACAACAAACCAATAGAACACTAATTAACAGCTAGCAAAAAGGGTAATTTAAGGGTTACCAACTTTGGACTTTTTCAGACCAAAGACACACCAACTAGACCACCACCGGCTTTCTGAAATGGAGGGGTTTGGTGATGAGCTATTTGCAATAAGGGTAGGAATGGTTTTGTTAGAGGACAACAACAGTCCCAAGACTAGAAAGAATGGAGAAAAGATGTAAGGTGAGTCTCGTTTGTACCTGCACACAAACCACAAACACACTTCAAGTGCATAAAATCCAACAAAATTTCAGTTGTCAAGTGAAATTTTGTTGCTATTATGCACAGTACACAATAAACAGTTAACCAAACCAAAATTTTGAAAAAAATAATATTTTGGAACCACAACTTTGCAACCAAGGAGAAAGGCTTTTGGAATTTTTCAGTCACTCCCTCATAAACCTCTCACCACCACCAGCTTGTCAGGCCAATGGCTATGATCAAATCTTATATAGAAGCTTCTTAAAAATCCAAAGTACTTGCTACCTAGAAAGAACTTTGGTAAAGTGAAAACCCTTGATAAACTGACTACACTTGCAGAAAATAAAAAGGATTTTAAATTTATTTTGTAGAAAATATAAATGGAAAACAACTTGCAAATTTTATAAATTTCACTTTCATTAATGTTTAAAAAATATACAAAGTTGGAACAAGAGGACATCCACGATCAGGATTCTCTCTTTATACTACATATAAGAAGGTCCTAGAAACATAAAACCCTAGCATTGAGTTCCCTAATTTTCCCTTTGATAAATTTAAAATTTTGGTCAATTTCTTAGGCATGTGAATATTCTTGTGGAACACGTGATGCATAGTTGTCATAAGTGAATCATGGCCATCCAATGATCCTTTGGGAACAAGTGTTAGATCCGAGCCATTGGTTTTTTTGGGGAGATTTGATATTTGATATCTTTGGATTAGCAAGGGGCAGGGGAGCCACGTGGAGGGGTCCACATGGGTTGTAGATATATTGTGAGGATAAAGGGTAAAGTGGTCTGGGCTTTAGTTGGTTTGGGAAGGGTTTGGACTGGGTTGTTTAGAAAAAGGGTATAGGATGCTGGATGTTTTTCCCCCTCTTGTTTCATCCTTAGTTCATTTGGCTTACAATCTTATCAATAGCTTATATTAGGGTTTTTCAATGTAAATATCTTTGGCTAAATGACAGTTTAGTCCCTCTAAACTATTAAACATGAATCAAGGACTAAACTTGCAATTTCATCATTCTTCAAGGGTTATTCATGTAAACTCTTAAAATATTAGGGGACCTAAATGTAATTATGGAGTTTTACAAGGGTATAATATGACAAGTCTTCAATTCTTGAGGGACCAATCTTATCAATTCTTCAAACTTTAAGGACTTTTGTGAAAAATCAATGCTCGGGCCCGGTTCTTTGTGCGGCTTCGTTTCCCGTGTTCGTTTTTGCTTGATTCTTGTCATCTTTTGGAAATTTCACGATACGAACCTACAAACACAAAACGAATAAATACAAAGGGTTTTGCATGGTTTTTATGATATTTTTAGTCATTTTAAGCCCGATTTGGATTATGAGACTATGTATAATTGCAATCTCATCAAGGGAGCTTGTGGATACAGTGGAAATCTCGAGTAAGGTGTACTCGAGGACTGGAGTTGGAATGAAGAGAGAGCTTCGTACCCGAACCACTATAAATCTTGGTGTCATGCCCTAGGTTGTTTATTTCCTTACTCTTTACTTATGCTTTCATTCTTACATTGAATTTTATTTTCATTAGATATTGTTAATGCATTAGAATTGAACCTAACAATTATGAAACTAGTTTTCAAGTAAAAGGTAATTTTGGGACCCTAATTGAAAGGATTTTTAATTAGAACCTTAAACAAGAGAAACTATTCAACCTCTCCTTCTAGTTTCTACATATTTTTTTAACAGAAGTTTCTACAGATTTGTTCTATCAATTAGCCATGATCAGATTATAACAACCTTGGTTCCCAAAATTTTACAAAACTTGGAAATTTTTTAGTAAAGCTTAAAAAGAAACATGCATAAAAACATAATGTGACACGAATTAAAAACTTGCATAAAGCTAAAAAAGAACTCTGAATTTCATTAATCAAAACTTTTTGACATCAAGGAAAAAAAAGTTTGTAAAGGCTTGGGTTCCCAAGGAAAACTTTGTAACAAGGAATAAGTTAATTCTTGTTGAACAACCACATGAATCTACGTCTGCAAAGGCTTGGGTTCCCAAAGAAAACTAATTTGTTTTCTTTATGTGCAGGGCATTCAAAAGCAGGTTAATGATCATGGATATTAGGACAGTGGATGCTCTAGGCACATGACTAGGAAAGAGGATTACTTTGACAGATTTCAATCCTATTGTTGATGGTGATAAATTGTACTTTGGTTGAGGTTTTGGGACTATATCTAGTGAAGGTGCACTTATCACTAACAATTTGAGATTTGAAGAAGTTTTTCTGGTAAAAGAACTTGATTATAATCTGTTTAGTGTGTGACAACAAGAATAAAGTTCTATTTACTTACACATAATGCTTGGTTTTAAGTAAGGACTTTGAGGTTCCTGCTGATAAGTTCATTGTGCTTAGAACACCTAGACATAAAGACGTTTATAATGTTAATCTGAATGGGATTAAAATGATCAATAATTTTTCATGTCTTTATGCTAAGGCTTTAGTAGATGAAAGTAACTTATGGTACAAAAGGTTAGGGCATATAAATTTTAAGAACATGAATAGACGTGTGAGACATGATCTTGTAAGAGGATTGCCCTTAAAATCATTCCACAATGATCATAATTGTGTTGCATGACTTAGAGTCAAGCAACACAAGGCCTCATTTAACTATAAAAGTGTGCATTCTAGTTCTAAACCATTTCACTTACTTCATATGGATTTGTTTGGCCCCACCAATATAGAAAGTCTCAATGGAAAATCTTATTGCTTTGTCATTAATAATGATTATTCTAGGTTTACTTGGAACTTCTTTATGGCAGAGAAAAGTGACACTGCTAAGACATTAATTAATTTCATTCCCTAAATGGAAAAGTAAGCAGGATATGAAGTTAATATTCTTAGAAGTGAAAATGGTGGTGAGTTTAAGAACTACCTCTTAGATGCCTTTTATTTCAATAAAGGAATTTATAGGGAGTTTAGTATAGCAAGAAATCCACAGAAAAATGGTGTAGCTGAAAGATGAAATAGAACACTAATAGAAGCATCTAGAACCATGTTGGCAGATGCTAGTTTACCCATTTCTTTTTGGGCTGAGGATGTTAACACAACATGCTATGTTAAGAATAGAGCCTTGGTCAATAAGCCCCACAATAAGAATCCTTATGAACTGTTTTTGAATAGGAAGCCCAATATAGAGTTCTTTAGACCCTTTGGATGTCATGTAGTAATCATGAATACTAGTGATAACCTAGGTAAGTTTAATTCAAAAGGTGATGAAGGATACTCTGTGGGATACTCTATGAATAGCAGGGGGTATAAGGTTTATTAAAAGAAGTCTAGGATTATAACAGAAAATGTGCATGTTGATTTCTTGGAGTGTAAACCTAGTGATCCTAAGACTAGACCAAATTGGCTATTTGATTTGGAGCCATTGTCTAGGTCCATGAATTATATGCTTGTAACTGATCCAGATGTTTTGGAAGCACCTATTGTTGATAATGCATGTATACAGGTCAATAAGATGAAAGAATCACATGTAGATGAGCCCACTCCATCTTTCAACTTTATAAACATGCCAATTTAGAGTGAAGAGTTTATTCAAGCATCTACTGATGCAAGAGAATAAGAAAGAAATAAGCAAGTTGAGCCACAACTTGATGGAACAGTGAATGAATCTTCGTCTGCTGATAACTCCTATCAGCCGCTGACACATTAGATTCAGCCGCTGACAACTGGCTTTCATCCTCTGACAAAAATATTCTTGAACTTGTTAATGAAGATCCCATTCCCAAAGAAGGTGTCAGTGGCCACCATCTAGTCGCTGACAACATATCTCCTATTTCAATTTAGAATGAAAGTAGTGATGTTGGTGATCTTGGTTATTTGGAATCCACAATTCAGGACAACACAATATTTGGGGGAGGAATTCTTTCTAAGGTGGCTAAAATTCATCCTCACACTCAAATAATTAGTGATATTAATACTCATGTTCAGACTAGAGGGAAAAAGACTATCTAGGGTGGATTCATTGTTAATATCCATAAGAAGGATGATACTCCTTTTGTTTAAGAGTGTTTGTTTGTCTGTTTCCTCTCTTAATTAGAACCAAAGAAGATTTTCGATGCTCTTAAAGAAGAAAGCTGGGTTGAACCAATGCAAGATGAGCTTCATCAGTTTGTAATACAAGATGTTTGGGAGCTAGTGGATTGTCCCACGCATGTTAGACCTATTGGAACACGTTGGGTTCTAAGGAATAAACAAGATGAGAGAGGCATTCTGATTAGAAACAATGCAAGATTGGTTGCTCAAGGATATACACAGGAAGAAGGTATTGATTATGAAGAGGTTTTGCACCTGTTTCTAGGATATAAGCAATAAGGATTTTCCTAACATATGCTTCCTGCATGGGTTTCAAAGTCTACCAAATGGATGTGAAGAGTGCCTTCTTGTATGGCACACTCAAAGAACAAGTTTATGTGATGCAGCCTCTTGGTTTTGAAGATCCTGAGCACCCAGACATGGTTTATAGAATGAAAAAGGCAATGTATGGCCTTCATCAGGCCCCTAGAGCCTGGTATGGTACGCTTTCCACATACTTAGTGGAAAATGGCTTTAAGAGGGGCACCATAGATCAGACATTATTCACCAAGCAGAAAGGGAAGGACTTTCTACTTTTACATGTCTATGTGGATGAAATTATCATTTGTTCTTCTAATCCAAAGATGAGTGAGGAGTTCTCCAAGCTTATGACAGATAAATTTCAGATGAGTTCTATGGGTGAGAAGAACTTTTTTGGTCTACAATTTCAACAGAAAGAAGATGGTATTTTTATCTCTCAAGAAAAATATGTGGCTGAAATTTTGAAGAAATTTGGTTTCACACCCCATGAGAAACGGGCTAGCACACCCATGGATAAGGAAAACCCCTGGGAAAATATTAAGGATGGAAAGGAAGTTGATGCCAGGCATTATAGATCAATGATTGGTTCACTGATGTATCTTACAACTTCAAGGCCTCACATCATGTTTGCAGTATGTGTATTTGCACGTCATCACATGAATTCCAAGGAGTGTCACCTTCATGTTGTCAAGAGGATTTATAGGTACCTTAGTTTCTTTCCAAGCTTGAGATCATGGTACCCTAGAGACTCTACATTGGAGCTTATTGGCTATTCAGATAGTGATTATGGTGGTGATAATGAGGATAGGAAATCCACAACTTGTGGATGCCAATTCCTTGGGAGCAGGCTTATATCTTGGCAATGCAAGAAACAAACAGTGCTAGCCAATTCAACAACTGAGGCTGAGTATGTAGCAGCTGCTTCATGTTGTTCGCAAGTGCTATGGATTCAAAATCAGCTATTTGACTATGGGTACAATTTTATGCATACTAAGATTTTTGTAGATAATACAGTACTTTGTGCATAATTAAGAATCCTATACATCATTCTAAAACCAAACACATAGAAGTTTAGGCTTCATTTTATAAGGGACTGTTTTGAAAAAGGTTTGATATATCCCGATAAAATAGACACACAGGAAAATGTGTCTGATCTTTTGACTAACCTTTTGATGTTCGGAGATTCCAGTACTTGGTTTCAAGTATTGGAATGATCAATCCATAAAATATGTGGTTTTTAAAATTAATGTAAAGTATGTACATGATGTGCATTGTTATTAGTCTTTGTCAAGGTTGGATTTTCCACTATGTTTTTCTATCCGCTGACAAAGGCATTATATCCGCTGACAAGTGGAAAGAAGCCACTGACAGCTTTTGTGGTTTTTAGCTAACAATGCACGCATGTAGGGAAATTGTACATATGGATACAAAGTTTCTTTTGGACTAGGAGTGTGGCAACAAGGTTTATTTATGATGGTTGAAATATTTATATTTCTATCTTGAAATAAATACTTTTGTCACATAAATTGTTTTGAGCATTCTAATAATAGTTTAAAGGGAGCTTTAGGAAAACCTTTAGGCTCTTGGGTATTCTTAGAATTCTCTTATCACAATTCTAGATTGTGTCCACTAGTGAGTGCGGGTTAGAAGTTATGATGCCATGTTTTTATGAAGTTGGTGGAATTTCTATCTCTCGAGGCACTATAGCATGCACGTAACTTATTTTGCATGCACGTTGCCAAGACCTTTTGACCTAGGTTTGGGTTTGGATGGATGGGAGTCTTGGGGTATATATTTGTAGGCTTACCTGGGAGTTACAAAGATTTTATAAAAGATAACTTCACCCATAAGAATTATGTAATCAAGGGACACTTGAGGACAATTATGTCTATCTTGCTTAAGCAAGTGTGTATGATTGGACAGTGTTTGTGATGCTCAGTCATTTAGGGTAAAAGTTGCTTTCCTTAGGATTAAAGTCTTTGTTAGGTCTTTTATTTTTCTTTATTCTTTTTATTTTTGACCTAATAACAAATGAATTTTTATCCAAATACAAGAACATTTTAGTCCCAGGCAAAACAAATTCACCTGCTGACAAATATAGTTGTTGCCGCTGACAATGTTTTTAAAAGTTGAAAAACACTGGGTCCTACCTAGTTGTAACTTTTACGATATTTTGAGTCGTAATTTTTGGGGAGTGGTTATTTTCTTTAATTGGTATGAGATAAGTTTTATTTTTCAAAGATTTTCGTTATTACTTTTGAGACTCTTTCTCACATACCTCTATTATCAACCAATCACATTCCACATATTTCTACTATATATTTTGGCCCACTGATTGTGGTAAAATACGACCTTTTAGGAAAAAGGCGTAAAAGCGGAAAGTATTAAGTGATGATTCGGGAAAATCAAGCCCTAATGACCCAACGAGGTATATGTGTGTGATTAAAATGTAAAGATATTTGAGATTAATATTGAGAAAAAAGCGATGAGAAAATAGAATGACGGATACGTGAAAATTATTATTACGACGACTAAATTAAAAACCGTAAAAAGTGCCAAAATAAAAATTAATTCAAAAAATTCCCAAAAAATTTCCAAAAATCAAATTAAATAAAAACTAAGAGTTAACAAATGATCAAAACTTTTTCAAACCTTTTAATTAATTAAATATTAATTTTTAAATGCTAATTAATGCCCTAAAAATCCAATTAATTATTAAAAAGTCCACATAAAGATTTATCACTTTGTAAACCTCAAAAAAGACTTAAAAGACTAAAGACTATTTTTATGTATTTTTAAACTAAGGAAAATTATTTTTAAATGATTAAAAACTATTAAAATATGAAAATAATTGTAAAAATTAAGAAAATGATGAAAATGATGCTAATATTAATCTAAGAGTTTTAAAAATCCTATTTTAATGTATTTGACCTAAGAAAAATATGAAAGTTGCAAAAAATGTGAAAAATGAAATTTAGTAATAAAATATTATTTAAATATTATTAAAAATCCAAAAATTATAAAAAATTCTAAAAACTTGAAAACAAGTTTATTTTAACCTAAATAAACAGAAAATGAAAGTGAAATTACCAAAATACCCCTAATGGGCCCCCAAATGGGCTAAAAACAAAAACAGTCCAAATGAAATGGGCTTTTGGGCCCAATAAGATGAAACTAAACCAAATAAGCAGAAAATCACCATTCTAGCTTAAATTTGATTTTAAGCACAAAATTCTAAAGGCCCAAAAGCTGAAAATATGCTTATCACAACTTAATAAGTCAACAGCTTATTCTTATTGGGCTTTTTGGCCCATTAAGCAATAAGCCAATGCCATAAGCTCTTATTTGACACACAACCTTCTTTTGAGATGCCTAAGAGATTTGTGAAAATAAATTTCAAATAAGCTCAACCAATAAGTCAGAAATAAGCAAAGTAAGTTTTCACTAAAAGAGAAAATAGTCGACTTGGAGTTCTAGACCACCTAAGACCTTGAAATAAGTTGCAAAAGACTCTAAATGACTTAATTAAGACAAGTCAACAAAGAAAAGTTCAATAAGCCAAGCCAATAAGCTGAATAAACAATTAAGCACTTATGTAAAACTCAAAGTTATTGGTTTTCTTGTCAAAGCTCAAAGTCAACCCCTCAAATGCTCAAGTATGAACAAATGGGTCAAATAAGTAACACCTATTACAAATTCAAAGTTGTTGTAGGTTAAAATAAGCTAGAACAGCTCATTGATAAGCACAAGGCGAAATAACACTAGCAGTGGCTAGCAGCAGGGGAAAGGAGTTCCCACTGCTTTGACTATTTGACTTGCTTTTTCAGAGAGATCTAGTTGGATTCTATGGAAAACAAAGGTACCCTTGTAATCAGTGGATCACAAGGACTCAATATCAACAAAGAAATCACAATTTGGTTCAACCAATAAGCACAGAATAAGCAAACAGTCACCAGATATGATACATACTTGGAAAATAAGCAGTTATGACAAAATAAGCAGATTAAGCATGAATAAGCCAACCAAAATGAACCATATGCATACACAAGCTATAATAAAGTCCAATAAGCACAAATAAACTTGTTTCAACCACTGGATCAAAGATTAGAAGCAGATTCAAGCACAAATAGTTACTGATGAACAAAGGTGATTATCCAAAATCCTTTTGCTGATCTATTTGACCACCAACCCAATTTTAAACCCTTAGATCCCTTTCCCTGGTTATGTTAACTAAAACATAGCACTTGTTAACCCTAGTCTACCCTTAGATCTAGGTGTCCCCAAAATTTTAGCCAAAAATTCCAAGTAAAACAGATTTTATAGACCTTTGTTGGAGTTGAGTGTTTCAAACCACAAAATATGGGGATGAGTTACCAAATAAACTAGATAAACAATAACCACCACAATACTCCAACAAACACCTACTCAAAACACCTCAAACGCTGCTTATGCAGTTAACCCAAACACTCCTTAATAAGCTGTTTTCACAATTTTTCAAAGGCTTATTCAGATTTACCCCATAAATCAAGCTTCAATCAACTTAATAACAACACACAATCCTCAGAAAACAAGATCCAACAACAATATCACAGATTCACATACAAATAATCAAATTCACCACAAATCATGGAATATTTTAGAAATATAAAAGAGATTAGAGAATCAAACCTCCATAATGTACATCCACACTTTGGATTGTTTGAGTTGAGGTGCTAGCAAGAACAAGCACCCGCTTCCAATAGCTGTTAAGAAGAAACAAACACAAGGGTTAACCAAAAATATCATAAAACGGAATTTTATGCCTTTTATCAAAAAACCTTTTATGAAACCTTTGAAAACCTTAACAACTCAAGATTAAATAATTCAAATATGGAACTCAGACCCTCTTAGCCTAATACCAAACATTTAAATAACAAAAGGAAGTATAATTTTCAGAAAAACTAAATCAAATTTTATTAACTTTAAAAAGGACTTACAAAGGTGCTAAGAGAAATCTGGAACAAAGGGCTACTAACAAGTTGAGGCTCCTTTTATAGGCCATGAATTTTGCACTTTACATAAACCCTAATGCTATGAAAATTGCTAAAATGTCCTTATGAAGCTTCCAGAATGCAGTTGAGTGTTGACAGGCTGTGAGAAGAAATCTTGGGCGTCAATTTACTTCTTGGTGACCAAGGAATGATTGTGTGCCTTTGATTTTGCCATGTCAGAGATCCTTGCCAAGTGTCGCCATGTGGTTGGCTCTTGTGGGGTCTCTTTGGTAGTTGAAGTTGAGGTTTTTGTTTTGGGATGTGACTAAGGTGAGGTGAATCACACTTGGTGTAGCTAATTTCAATTTCCCCTTTGTTTTCATCGTTTTAAACCTGGGTAAAAAGGTGTTCTTGGTGTGGTAATTTTGCTACAATAAGTGTTACCCGCGTTTATAGGAGTTTAAAGTTTGGGCATTGGCACTTTTGGTCCTTTCTTTTTGGTGAAAGTGGTATAGAATGTTTTTCAGACTTGTTAACTCGTTTTCCTTTGTTAGACAAGTTTCTGATTTTAGGTTTTGGCCACAAAAAGTTTAGGAAAAAGGATTTAGGGCTTATTTCACTTTGGCATAATTACAACTTTAGTCCTTTTGATGTTTAGTTCTTTTTTAAAGGACTAGAAGTGTAATATTCTTGAACATCAAGGGCTTAATTAGATCTTGGACTTTCTGAAGGACCATTATTGATAATTTAAATTTGTGAAGGGACTAAATTTGCCAATTCTTCAAACTTGGAGGACCTTTTTGTAATTTTGACAAACTTAAGGGACCAAACTTGTAATTATGAATATACAAGGTTATTAAGTGTCATTTCTTCATAAATGAGGGATCATTCTTGTACATATTCAAGTCTTCAAGGTATATTCTTTGAGAAATCCATAACTAGGGTCCGGTTCATTGTGTGGCTTCGTTTCTCGTGTTCGTTTTTCCTTGTTTCTTATGATATTTTGTCTTTTTCACGATATCCATACCTAAAATACACAAGTAAACAAACAATAGCATATATATGGTATTTTATGACATTTTTATGCATTTAAAGCCCGAAAAGAACGATGAGATCATGTATAAATGCCATCTCATCACTCCCCCATACAAAACCATTGTCATGCCCTCACGTAATGCTAGAATAAAGTATCTAAGCATCTCCAAAATTTAATTTTATTACCCTTTATTGAAAAGTAAAAGACTTGCAACAATACTATAAAGATGTGTAAAGACATAATGTATGATTTTCATCACGAATGTGACTTTTAGGGTCAATGAATAGAAACAATTGAATGTCCCATAGTGTAAATTTCTTCACCCTTGATTGTCATACATTCCATGCTAAGTGTAAAAACAAGATCATTGTTGGTACAAATTACAATGGTAACACTACTCATACGTCCAAATTGTGTAATACTTTTTCTCCACGCAATCCTAGTTATTATGAAGGGAAATGGGTTTCTAGAATTTTTTAAATATTTGTCATGGATCACAAGTGATTCATATTGACTTATTTGAGTATTTATTAGTCCGAAAGTAAAGTAGCACGATTTAATTGATAGTTATCCGAATTAAAAAATCTTTTAAAACGGCTTCTCGTGTATCTCCTTAAGTTCATATCTTGACATAACTCGTTTCACGATTTGAGACCATTCTCGGACCTATATTTGGCATGTACTTCATACTTCAAATCTTGGGAAGATGTTCTTGAAATTATGGTCTTCTCTTCATATTTAGGAATTTCTTCACTTGACGTTTTTGAGAGATTCTTCATACCTGGATCACGACTTTAACATTTTTCTTCAATCTTTATTTTAGATTTTGATATACAACGATCCGCCTCCTTTTTGGACTTGGATATATTTATCCTCATACCTTGTTAGGGTCATGTATGAATTTTTGCGATTCTTTTTATATCTATTTTTGTTCCTCGACTCACTCGAATTGATATCTAATTTCTACGTATGATTAATTGTTCTTGGTAACTTAAACTTTGTTTAGTATTGAAAACTAAAAACTATTTAAAATTATAGACTAATTTAGACTATTTAAAATAAAACTATTTAAAACAACTTAAAAAACTATTTTAAAATTAAACAAAACTTAAATCTATTTAAAAAGAAAATACTTTTAAAGTATTTAAATCTTAATTAAACAATTAAACTAATTTAAAACTATTTTTAAATCTAATTAAATCTATTTAATTTTTTTTTATCTAAACTAAATCTATTTAAAAAAATTTTTTTTTTTTTTGACAAAGTAAAGAAAAACTGACGTCACAGGGGTGACTATATGATGAAATTTATATTACTGATAAGTATATCAGTTTGAGATATAACAGACTAAAGGAATATGTTAAATTTGTTATATAGCAATCCAACAATTTATCAGCAAAGCAGAAACAAAAACAAACTTATACCAGAACCTATATAACCAAGTTAAATTCAAACTAGACAGATAAAATGATCTGTTTCCTAAAATTACTCAGCAAAAATAACAGCAACAAGACTATATATCAGCAATATAAGACAAGTAAAAGTTGAAATCAGTAACCCAAACTAAACAATCAACTTATTAAAACCCAAATAAGCCAGCAAACAAAAATAAACATCAGACATGTAAACCAATCTTAAACAAAACTCCAGCAAATCTAGTTAAGCTAACTCCAATCAACAGATAGATAAAAAACATAGTAGAATCATGGTTCCAAATTAAACTTTCATATAACATAAACCCAACCGACTATCCCTACTCAATTTTAACAGATCAAATGTATTATAAAATACGGATATCTAGAATAGACTTATAATAGCTTAAACAAACATTAAAAACTCACAAAATCATATTCATACCATCAATATTTAACTAAAGCAGATTAGACATATAAATCACATAAGAACTTAAAACAGATTAGTCTAAAAACATCAAAATAAATTGGATTGAACCTTTTGGAGAAAACATTTGGGACGAAGATGCGGCGCTGAGCCGTCTTGCTTAACCGAGACGAGACCACCACCTTAATCACGTACTAATGAACCTTCACCAATAGCATCAAACCAAATACACCATTCGATCCAGTTTCATCAACGACCACTTTTTTATAAACTTCCATTAGGGAAGTTTAATCAACCAAATTCTTTTTTCATTTATCTAAACAAGCTATTTAATTAACTTTGCTTAAATAAATTTAATAAATATTATAACAAAACAGATTTAAGATAAATTGCTGGAAACTTAAACAGTAAATATAAGACGAGATAAATTTAACCGAAATAAAGTTTTTTATTAATAACTAACAATTGATTACAATACTTGAAAAAAAAGAAAATTACAATTAATCTAAAAACTATTTTTGCAAAATAAAAATAAAAATAAAAAGGTACACCCGAAAATTACAGAATGAAGGGGGTTTTATAGGCAAACCCTAAAACTGTTGATGAAGGCTTGGTGAGCACATCTTGCAATCTTGTCTGTTTAATCCTTCTTTTCTCCTTCTCTTTCTTGATCTACGGCTCAAAAACATTTACCCATCACACGGATTGCCACCGTGGATGGGTTTGTGTTTGTTGTGTTTGTTTAGTGTTGAGGTGGATTAATTTGATTGGTTGATTGAGGGGAGTGATGTGTATCCTCCAATCAAAAGAAAGAGATGAGCTATGTCACTGAGGACCACCATCTTCAAGCTCCGAATTAGACGGGGAATTAATTCCCATACGTGATTTACACGCGCTGTTAATTGTGAAAAGCCCCAATATTTTTTGTGATTAGGGTTTTGGATTGGGGTAAAAAGAATTGTATCTGGTTATTATGTTTGGGAGAAGAAAGAGATAGGTTGTATTGTTTGTATCGAAACATGAGTGGTGTAGGTGAAAAGTGGGCATAAATGGTTTGACTTGGGTAAATAAACAGACGTTTATAAATCTTTGTAACTTGCTTAAACCGTCCAAGTCATAGACCAAATGGGCTTGAGCCCCTTTAATATTACTCTCCATTGATTCTTCTTTTAATTAAAAATGGGCTTGGAGTCCAATACTCCAATCGTTACTTATGATAAATTGGGCTTTTGATCCATTCAAACTTCATCCGTCCCTTTTTCTACTTGGGCCTTTGATGGATTTGTAGATAACACGTGCTTCCTTATAGGGCTTTTGGGCCCAATACTCAAATGTGGGACCCACTTGGCCCAAAATCTTCATAAACGATTAAATACACTAAAATCGAGCTTGATTTTGGCTTTGACGATCTTTTCTTCGAACTTGTGTCGGATTTGCCGGTTTTCGTGATCTTCGGTACACTTTTGATTCTTTGACTTTGACTTTGTCTCTTTCTTGGTCTTTTCTTCAACAATTGACCGTGAAATCCCGTGTTTTCTTTCCTTTTGATCTTTTGTACCTATTTCACACAAAAACGCACACCACGCGTAATTCCGACTTTTACGATATTAAACACATGATTAGGTCTTGTTTTTCATTGATTTTAGTGGCAAAAGGTTAAGTGTTTACACACTTATTAAATCCCCTACACTTGACCATTGCAATGACCCCATGTAGTGCATAATTTAAAAGCACAAAGTTACATTTTCCTCATAATTAACCCATCTTGGCCTTTATTAAGATATACTATTACTACTATAATAAAAAGAAACTAAAGAACGATGAAAAGATGAAAACTTTATTCTAGGAAACAAAAGTTATAATAATTAGTTTATTAACTTTGAAATTATTTGATGGAAGAAACTTGTAAAGAAATCTAAGACTTAAATTAGGGCTTTGGTGTCATGAATATTAATCACCCTCAAGTTTCACGTTCCCCATACCAAGCTTAAAAACAAGATCATTGTTTACCATAAGTTCTTAAGTTAAAACCACTTATATAAGACAAATGTGTAATACTCTTTCTCCAATTCCTAAGTTGTATCTTGATAGGTGTGAAAACACCCATCCTTTTACCACTTATTTCTTACTAAAACAAGACCAAAACACGTATTTAATATCAATTGTTTGGAATTATGCGTGGTTTTTGTGTTTATTGTGTTTTCAGAGTCAACCGGATGAATATTGAAGAAAACATGGGATTGCACGGGTTTATCAAGGAAAAAGACTCAAGACGAAGTCTATTGTCCAAGAGATGCAAAAGATTTGAAGTCATTGTGCCTATCTGAAGATTTATTGAAGAATAGAGCCAAAGATGGAAGATTCATATATGTCGAAGAACTCGAGTCTATTAAACAAATGATTATAGGACGAGTTGGAATCATTCACCAACACTTCTCAAAATCCAAAGTCGGAAACGTTTAATTAAAGAAACGTAAAGACTAAAGAAGAAAGAAGAAGAAAAGCCCATGAACAAAGCCCATTTACAAGCCCACAATCAAACACCTATAAATAGGCCTACACTTCACAACTTTAAGGGGCTAGTTAGTTTTTCATTTTTTCATTTTTCTCTAGTTTTAGAGAGAGAAAGTTCTTAACTTTCTCTCACTAAGATTTTTCTTTTCTCCATTTTTACATTTCATGTTTTAAGCTTTTGTATTTTGGATTTCATTAATCTAATTCAAGTTAAGCTTTTTAGTTCTTTAATCTCCTTCTTCATTTCTTATTTTTCCTTAATCAATTGATCCGATTGTTTTATTTCATACGGTTTGGGTGAATTGATGAGTTCGTGATTGAAGGTTAATCCTTCTCGTTCCTACTTAAGCTAATACACGTATAAGCTGTAAGCCCTTGATGCTTATTGGCTTATTCGATTGATTTGGCTTATTTAAGTTTAAGTTTTCTTAAAAGACATATAGTTCTTTAATCCGTGTTATTGAAGTTCGATTGTTTCAGATTGTAAAGGTTGGAATTTTTGCTTATTACTCTTTTAAAAAGTTTGAAAATGCTTATTGGTTACTGCTTATTTTCTTAAGCTTAATTTCCTTATCGGACGCCTTTTCCATAGTAAGAGGGTTTTACCTTGCTACGATCGCTTAGAGAGCGATCGGTTTGTCCCTTCCCTGGTACGATCGCATTGAGTGCAATCGGTTGTTACGATCCGGAACCACGATCGCATTGCGATCTGTTAGTAAGATCGTCCCCTCCCATCGTACTAGAGAGTATGATCCATCCCTTTTGGTATCATCGCATTGAGTGCGATCGGACTACTGTTTGAGTACGATCCATTGTGTTATTTTGGATACGATCGCGTTGCGATCTGGACTATTGTTTGAGTACGATCACGTTACGATCAGACTCAGATTTATGTTTTGTTTTTGCTTAATTTTTCAAATCTAGTTTTTCCGCTCTTTTACTTAGTTTATTTCAAACTTGTTTTTAAGTTTTTGAATTGTCAAGTTTTAATTTCCAAAGTTGCACGCTCTTATTTGTAGTTTAATTTTAAGACTTCTATTTTTCTCAACGACAATTTTAATTACTTGCATTTAGTTTAAAATTTAGATAAACGAAACCAAACCCCTTATTTGTAACCAAGAACAATCATTCCACTTAGAACTGTGATCAATTCGACAAGATTCCGAGAGATAAATCTTGAACCCCATAGCAAATCTCGTGTATCAAATGGCGCCGTTGCCGGCTCTTCTCGTTAAGATTACCAGTTTTTTGTGAGAACTTGGATTTTGGGATCCGTTCACCGTGAACGTTATATTTTTCATAAAAACTTTCAAAAACCCTAAAAAATATAAAATTTTCAAAAATACTAAAAAATAAAAAACAACCATAAAAGACAAAAATATTTCTTGTTTGCTTTGTTAGTTCTTTTTTGCAGGTGCATGCGTACACGATCAACGTCTTATCAAGAGCTCGAGCCTCTCGAAGATTTAGACATGGCCGGTGTACAAAACAACAACAATAACCCACCTCAAAACAATAACAACAATAACAAACCACCTCTCAACAACAATAATAACAACAACAACAATGAACCTCTACCGGACAATCGCCCGATGATTGAAATTTTACAAGCACATGTGGAGGGCAACAATGATCCAATTGTCATACCCGCGATTGCAGCCAACAACTTTGAGCTCAAATCCGGTTTTATCCAGATGGTCTCCGCTCAACCATTCTTGGGGCGTACCATTGATGATCCACATGACCACATCAAAAGGTTCTTGCAACTAACGAATACGGTCAAATTCAATGGTGTTCCAGAAGAGGTAATCCGTTTGCAACTTTTTCCTTTCTCCTTAGAGGGACAAGCCCGGCATTGGCTTGCAAAGGAACCGCCACAAAGTATTCTGATGTGGACGGATTTGCAGACCAAGTTTATAAACTATTTTTTTCCACCCTCTCGTACTACCGTTTTGCGGAATGAAATCATTAATTTTGAACAAAAATGCGATGAGTCTTTTAGTGAATCTTGGCACCGTTTCAAAGATCTTTTAAGAAAGTGCCCACAACATGGTTTTACCAAAGTGCACCAAATTAATACTTTTTATAATGGTTTAAGCATGAATGACCAAGATTCACTAAACAGTGCCTCGGGGGGTAATATTTTGGTTAAGACTTCCAATGCCGCTTGGGATATCATTGAAAATAAGTCTCGTGTGCAAACCAAGAGTGTTCGGACCAATGCCGCTAGTGCTAGTACTAGTGACAACGACAAGCGACTTGACAAAATTACTACGCTTCTTGAATCGCTTGTTACCCACACCGCTAACAACACCAACAGCATCAACGCTAAAAACGCTCAAGACGCTCAAGTCAATGTTGTTAGCCAACCATGTGAGATATGCGGGGGTCCTCACTCTTACACCACTTGTACCGCCACCCAAGACTATCCTTCTGAGAATGTTAATGCTGCATACGGTACCTATCCTCCGGCCGCTTATCAAGCTCGTCCTCAAGGTGACCGCAACTTGCTTAGCTACCGCTCAAACAACTTTCTTTCCCCACCCGGTTTTCCTCCTAACAACCCAAACCAACAACAAAACCTTAATCGCCCTACTCAACAACAACCTCGTGCACCATACCTACCACCTCACAATCAACCATATCCACCTCAAAGAAACAACCAAGTTTACCAACAACCTGCTTATCAAGCACCCGCTTACAATGCTCCTCCCAACCAACCCACCGCATTACAACATGATATTGGAACCTACATGAGGACTAATGATGTGATCGTGGATAATCTCCAACGGGAAGTGCTCAACTTGAAAGAAGACATGGTGAAACAAGAGAACGATCTGCGAGCTGATATGAGAAACACTCTGGCAAGTCAAACGAATGACTTAAGGAACATGATGGCTAGTTTCTTCCAAGGTAATAAACCCTCTTCTTCGGTTACTCTTCCGAGTAACACCGTTGCGAATCCAAGAGGGGAGATGAAAGTAATCACCACTCGCAGTGGCAAAGGTACCAAGGAACCCGAGCTTCCTATACCTCCACCAGTGATTGTGACTAAGGAAAACGAGTCACCTGCTCCTATTCCTCATCCTTCTACTTCCCCAATTTCTCCACCTCTTACTTCTACCCCTCCTCCACCCAAGGATGTGAGTGATCCTATTCTCCCAAAGCCTTCCTCTTCTTTCGATATACCTTATCCCTCAAGGTTGAGGAAAGAGAAGCTCAAAAGCAAGGATGATATTCATGTTTCGAACTTTCTCAAAATGTTTAAACAATTGAATTTCAACATCCCCTTCGCTGAGGCTCTCGCTCATATGCCAAAATACGCAAAAATGTTCAAAGATCTTCTTAGTGACAATGAAAAGCTTCTTGATATCGCTAACACCCAACTTAATGAGAATTGCTCTGCAGTGCTCTTAAGGAAATTGCCAACCAAACTTGGTAATCTGGGTCGTTTCTTAATCCCTTGCAACTTCCCGAGAGTAGAGAATTGCATGGCCCTAGCCGATCTAGGTGCCAGTATTAACTTAATGCCTCTAAGCGTTTGGAAGCAATTATCTCTCCCTGAGCTAGTCCCCACCAAAATGACTTTGGAATTAGCTAACCGTACGGTTGCTTATCCAGTGGGGATAGCCGAAGACGTTTTTGTAGGAGTCGACAAATTCACTTTTCCTGCCTATTTCGTCGTCGTCGACTACGATATGGACCCTCGTGTGCCATTAATTGTTGGTCGCCCATTCTTGAGGACCGGTCGCACTCTCATCGATGTTGAAGCTGGTGAGCTTATCATGAGAGTGGGTGACGATAAAATTGTCTTCAACATGGGAAAGCTTTCTAAACAGCCTTATTCTAACGAGAGTGTTAATTGTATTGACGTTCTTGATGAGGCTTGTGAAGAACACTTCAAAGATGCTTGTAAAAGTATTCCTACCTCTCTTCCCACTGTTGAGACCGTTTCCTCTATTGACTCATCACTATCTCTATTTGGAGAAAGTGATTTCCTTTGGAAAGATTTGGAAGCCACCATGGGAGACGTGAACTTAGAACATGACGATTCTCCCACCGATTGGGATGAAGATCTTCACCTCATTGAGAACCTTCTTAAAGAAGACAATATTTCTCCACCATCTCCCAAGGCTATTGCTATCGATGCTCCGACGTTGAATATGCCTCCCATCGAAAATCCTCCGAATTTAGAACTTAAGGAGTTGCCGCCCTGTCTCGAGTACGTGTTCCTTAAAGATAAGAAGAAGTCGCCCGTCATCATCGCGAAGGACTTGAAAGAAGAAGAGAAATCTCGCCTCATCGCCGTGCTTAAAGATCATCAGAAGGTAATTGCATGGAAAATGTCCAACATCCGCGGAATTGATCAAAACTTTTGTACTCACAAGATTCTCATGGAAGATGACTTTAAACCCGCAATCCAAAGCCAAAGAAGGGTTAATCCTCGCATTCATGACGTCATCAAACAAGAGGTTATCAAACTTCTTGATGTCGGCTTGATTTACCCTATCTCGGATTCGCCTTGGGTAAGTCCCGTCCATTGTGTGCCCAAGAAGGGCGGAATAACCGTTGTTCCCAATGAACACAACGAGTTGATTCCCACTCGTCTCGTTACTGGGTGGAGTGTTTGTAGTGACTATCGCAAGCTCAATGATGCCACGAGAAAAGATCACTTTCCTCTTCCTTTCATGGATCAAATGCTCGAGCGTCTAGCTGGTAATGACTATTACTGCTTCTTAGACAGTTTCTCCGGGTATTTTCAAATTCCCATCGATCCCAAAGACCAAGAAAAGACCACATTCACTTGTCCCTACGAAACATTTGCTTACAAACGTATGCCTTTTGGTTTATGCAATGCTCCTGGGACCTTCCAAAGGTGTATGATGGCTATCTTCCATGACATGGTGGAAGACACTATGGAAGTATTCATGGATGATTTCTCGGTTTATGGCGATTCATTCTCTGCTTGCCTTGCCAATTTGGGACGTATGCATAAGCGGTGTGAAGACACTCGCCTTGTTCTTAATTGGGAAAAATGCCATTTCATGGTAAAAGAGGGCATCGTGCTAGGACACAAGATCTCCAAAGCCGGTCTTGAAGTGGACCGTGCTAAAGTCGATGTTATTTCTAAGTTGCCTCCACCTTCAACTATGAAGGGTGTGAGAAGTTTCATGGGTCATGCGGGCTTCTACCGTCGCTTTATCAAAGATTTTTCTAAAATCGCTCGCCCGATGACCCACCTCTTGGAAAAAGATACTCCTTTTATCTTTTCCAACGAGTGTATTGAAGCCTTCAACTTGCTTAAGGATAAGCTAACTAACGCACCCGTCTTGGTTTCCCCTAATTGGGAGCTTCCCTTTGAGTTGATGTGTGATGCTAGCGACTTTGCTATTGGAGCGGTTTTGGGCCAAAAAGTGAATAAACACTTCCAACCGATCCATTACGCTAGCAAGACAATGACAGGGGCTCAATTGCATTACACGACAACCAAAAAAGAGCTTTTAGCTGTTGTCTATGCCTTTGAAAAGTTTCGCCCCTATCTTGTCCTTTCCACCACAATCGTTTATACCGATCATTCCGCGTTGAAGTACTTGTTAACCAAACAAGATTCCAAACCAAGACTTCTTCGCTGGGTTTTGCTACTCCAAGAATTTAAAATCGAAATTCGCGATAAGAAAGGAGCTGAAAACCTAGCCGCGGATCATCTCAGTAGACTTGAGGATCCTTATCAAGGGGATCATCCGAACAAAGAGATCAATGACTCTTTTCCCTTGGAGACCTTAATGTCTATCTACTTGACTTCTGATGAACCCCCGTGGTTTGCGGACATTGCAAACTACTTGGCGGGTGGAATTCTCGTTGACGGGTTAACATCCCATCAAAAGAAGAAGTTCTTCAAAGACATTAAGACTTACTTTTGGGATGACCCGTATCTATTCAAACAATGTGCTGATTTGATTATTCGCCAATGTGTTGGTGGACCGGCAGCTTTAGAAATCCTTGACGCTTACCACAAAGGACCCACCGGTGGTCACTTTGGTCCCAACTACACCGCCAAAAAAGTGTTTGACTCGGGATTTTATTGGCCTACCATTTACCGTGATGCTCACGAGATGGTTAAACGTTGTGATGCTTGCCAAAAACAAGGCAAGATCACACATAAAGATGAGATGCCTCAGAATTTCATTCAAGAATGTGAAATCTTTGACGTTTGGGGTATCGACTTTATGGGGCCATTCCCTTCCTCTAAAGGAAACAAATACATCCTTGTAGCCGTTGACTACGTTTCAAAATGGGTTGAAGCCAAATCTTTACCCACTAATGACGCAAGGGTGGTTTGTAACTTTTTGAAATCGCTATTCGCTAGATTAGGTGTTCCTCGTGCCATTATTAGTGATCGCGGGACTCATTTTTGCAATGATCAATTTGCTAGAGTCATGGCTAAGTATGGTGTAAATCATCGTCTTTCCATCGCCTACCACCCACAAACTAATGGCCAGGCTGAAATCTTTAACCGAGGATTAAAGCGAATTCTTGAAAGAACCGTGGGAGAGCATCGTGCCTCATAGGCTGATAAACTTGATGATGCTTTGTGGTCTTTTCGTACCGCATACAAGACTCCGATTGGTTGTACGCCATATCGTCTCGTGTACGGAAAAGCATGCCACATCCCCATTGAGTTGGACCACAAGGCTTACTGGGCCTTGAAGTGGGCTAATTTTGATATCAACAAAGCCGGTTACCTACGCAAGATCCAACTCAATGAGCTGAATGAACTCCGGAATGAGGCTTATGAAAATTCTTTGATCTATAAGGAAAAGACTAAGCTCCTTCACGACTCTAAGATTAAGAACCGACAGTTCCAAGTTGGAGACAAAGTTTTACTCTTTAACTCTCGGTTGAAAGTCTTTTTGGGCAAGATAAAATCTCGTTGGTCCGGCCCATTCACCATTGCCCAAATTTTTCCATATGGTATTCTCGAGCTCGCTCAACCTAATGGACCTAATTTTAAGGTGAATGGCCAACGAGTGAAGTTGTACTTTGGTGAGGACATTTCTCATGAGATGATTCCATCCCTCACCACGTTTCCCATGAACTAATTTTGGGTCGAGTCAGGCTCGTGACTCGGTTATCAAAAACAAGCGCTCCTCGGGAGGCAGCCCGAGTATCTATCCTTTTCCGTTTTAACCTCCTTAGTGTAGGGGGACCTATATAGGTATTTGTGTTTGTGTGGTGATGTGATTACAGGGATAAGTGCACTCTTGGAATCTTTGAAGAACCGTGCTCCCGTGTTATCCGAAATCCGGTTCTATCTCTCAACTATCGTGATTCAATTTTCTTCATACTCACATTTGAAACTGATCACGTTAGTCGTCTCTTCCTTAGCTTGATTTAACCAACGTACACAATATCATAAGTGTGGGGGAGACTTTTCCCACATGCTTAAACATTGAGGACAATGTTTATTTTAAGTGTAGGGGGGACTTCTATTGAAGTTTTAAGTGGACTTTTCCATGAAAATGCCTTCATTTAACTGGAAAATCATCTTTTTCAACATTTTTCAAATTTTTAATTAACTTTGGCCATTTAGTCGTAATTTTTAATTTTTTTTATCGTTTCTTTCATATGTATATATCCCGCAATAAAGTCAAAAATATTAATAAGTGGTGTAGCTAGTTTTGAGATCTTTGACATATTAGGCCCGTTGGGTTTATTTTGACTCAACCCGAATAGACTTATCCAAGTTTATTCTAGCTGGTATCCTTAACCATGTAGACCTTAATTGGTTAATTAGGCTAAGTATCCACGAGTCTCATTAATTGATATTTTAAATTGTGGAGAACGAGAAATGATAGAGTCAATTATAAGTCGGTATTCTTGCACAAGCTCACTTGGTGTAATTATTTGCCTATTCTCCCATCACTTGATAATAATTTATCTGCAATAAGTAAGGTCGTACGATTTGAAAAGTTACTTAGCTTCTAGCCCAAGATCGTTTAAAAGTTGCTCGGTAATAATAAGAGTTCATAGCCAAGGCATAACTTATGAAGCGGGGCGCGAAGATTGGCGAGTCCGAAAAGGCCCTAACAAGGCATGAGGATTCAATCTTATTGCTAAAGATCCAAGGTGATGTGAAAAGCATTATTCCCAAAATCAATATGAAGGATCAAGACTCACGACGAAAAGCAATCAACTCCCATAAAGATCATGGAGAAGTCTATCCGAAAAGACCCTAACAAGGTATGAGGATAAATAGATCCAAGTCCGAAAAGGAGGCGGATCGTTGTATCTCAAAATCCCAATTAGAGATTGAAGAAATAATCATGAAGTCGTGGTCAACAAAGTTGGAGTACCCCTTAAAAGTCTCCAAGTGAAGAAACTCTATTAACGATGAGAAGACCATTATCTCAAGCACGTCTCTCAAGATATGAAGTATGAAGTACATGCCAAATATCGGCCCGAGAGAGGTCTCAAATCGTGAACCGAGTTATGCCAAGATATGAACTTTTTGATATCCCGAGAAGCAGTTTTAAGAGATTTTGTCCTTTAGCTAACTATTGATCAAATCGTCCTACTTTGCTTTCAGCCTAAATAAACCATCAAAATAAGTCCAAAAATGCATCTTCATGATCATTCTAAGACAAAAATAAAATATAAGAGATACACCTAGGAATAAGGGAGTTTAAGCATGTAATTAAGCCATGTGTGTAAGTGTTCGATTTGCTAACTTATAATAAGAATGATCTCGTTTTTAAGCTTAGTTTGGGGAATGTGAAACTTGAGGGTGATAAATCTTCGCAGCACCGAAGCCCTAATGTAAGTGCTTGATCTCTTTGCAAGTTATTTCCATATAGCTATTTTCAAGTGAAAATGGTTTTCTATCCTTTTGTTTACTCTAAAGTTTTAATTTCTCTTAGTACTTTAATTTTTGTTTTGTAGTATTTTAATAAGGCCAAGGTTGATTGATTATGAGAAGAGTGTAAAATTGCTTTATCGCTAAGCATTGCATGAGGGCATGGCAATGGTTAAGTGTAGGGGATTTGATAGGTGTGAAAACACCCATCCTTTTATGACTTATTTCTTACTAAAACAAGACCAAAACACGTATTTAATATCAATTGTTTAGAATTATGCGTGGTTTTTGTGTTTATTTTGTTTTCAGAGTCAACCAAATGAATATTGAAGAAAACATGGGATTGCACGGGTGTATCAAGGAAAAAGACTCAAGACGAAGCCTATTGTCCAAGAGATGCAAAAGATTTGAAGTCATTGTGCCTATCTGAAGATTTATCGAAGAATAGAGCCAAAGATGGAAGATTCATATATGTCGAAGAACTCGAGTCTATTAAACAAATGATTATAGAACGAGTTCGAATCATTCACCGACACTTCTCAAAATCCAAAGTCGGAAACGTTTAATTAAAGAAACGTAAAGACTAAAGAAGAAAGAAGAAGAGAAGCCCATTTAAAAGCCCACAATCAAACACCTATAAATAGGCCTACACTTCACAACTTTAAGGGGCTAGTTAGTTTTTCATTTTTTCATTTTTCTCTAGTTTTAGAGAGAGAAAGTTCTTAACTTTCTCTCACTAAGATTTTTCTTTTCTCCATTTTTACATTTCAAGTTTTAAGCTTTTGTATTTTGGATTTCATTAATCTAATTCAAGTTAAGCTTTTTAGTTCTTTAATCTCCTTCTTCATTTCTTAGTTTTCCTTAATCAATTGATTTGATTGTTTCATTTCATACGGTTTGGGTGAATTGATGAGTTCGTGATTGAAGGTTACTACTTCTCGTTCCTACTTAAGCTAATACACGTATAAGCTATAAGCCCTTGATGCTTATTGGCTTATTCGATTGATTTGGCTTATTTAAGTTTAAGTTTTCTTAAAAGACATATAGTTCTTTAATCCGTTTTATTGAAGTTCGATTGTTTCAGATTGTAAAGGTTGGAATTTTTGCTTATTACTCTTTTAAAAAGTTTGAAAATGCTTATTGGTTACTGCTTATTTGGTTAAGCTTAATTTCCTTGCCGGACGCCTTTTCCATCGTAAGAGGGTTTTACCTTGCTACGATCTCTTAGAGAGCGATCGGTTTGTCCCTTCCCTGGTACGATCGCATTGAGTGTGATCGGTTGTTACGATCCGTAACCACGATCGCATTGCGATCTGTTAGTAAGATCGTCCCCTCCCATCATACTGGAGAGTACGATCCATCCCTTTTGGTATCATCGCATTGAGTGCGATCGGACTACTATTTGAGTAAGATCCATTGTGTTATTTTGGATACGATCGCGTTACGATCTGGACTATTGTTTGAGTACGATCGCGTTACGATCGAACTTAGATTTATGTTTTGTTTTTGCTTAATTTTTCAAATCTAGTTTTTCCCGCTCTTTTACTTAGTTTATTTTAAACTTGTTTTTAAGTTTTTGAATTGTCAAGTTTTAATTTCCAAAGTTGCACACTCTTATTTGTAGTTTAAATTTAAGACTTCTATTTTTCTCAACGACAATTTTAATTACTTGCATTTAGTTTAAAATTTAGATAAACGAAACCAAACCCCTTATTTGTAACCAAGAACAATCATTCCACTTAGAACCGTGATCAATTCGAGAATATTCCGAGAGATAAATCTTGAACCCCATAGCAAATCTCGTGTATCATATCTCTAGATTTAAAAGATTGTCATTCACTCGTAGGCTCATTTGACTTATTTGATAATAATTAGTCCAAAAATGAAGGCAAAACGGTGCAAACCCGACACTCAAAACCTAACCTCGTCCTCAAAAACGTTGTCATTAAAGTAAGCCCACATCAAGGATAATTTAACACGATTTGGGGAATAAATTCCCGGATCTAAAATTTGGCCAATAGTACTACTTATTATTTATTCCTCCAAAGTCATGTTGACTTTATGTGGAGTTTAGAAAATTCACATCATATACCCTTAGGCTCTTTAAGATGTAAAAATGCTCCTCAAATATTGTCCACACCTTAAGGCTCCTTGAACGATAAATAAGGGAATTGATTTTTGATCAATTTTTATTCAACACTTACCATGCCATACACCCTAAGGCTCTAATGACAAGGTTCGTGCTACATTCCCAACACCATAAGGCTCCTTGAGATCATGTTTTAATCTTATTTTTTCTTTATTTATGATATATATATATATATATATATATATATATATATATATATATATTAGGCCAAATTTTGCGGTCCCGTGGTCTTAATACCTACTACTTAGTGGTTATGAGCCACCTTAGTCGGAAGTCCACAACGCTGGCACCCTCAATGTGTTCATGCTTTAATTACAAGGAGATAAAATATTTGGCTAAGAGCTAAGATATCGAATCTACACCGCAAAAATCCTCATTTATTAAGCAATTAAATATACAAGCAGAAAGAAAGAGCCACAAAAACTCATATATGCAAGAATTAACCCTTAAACTTAATATCAACTCTATCATCTCTCGTTCTCCACAATTTAAAATCTCAAGGAATGAGACTCATGGATGCTTAGCCTAATAAACCAATTAAGGTCCATATGGTTAAGGATACTAGCTAGAGTAAACTTGGATAAATAAACTCTGGTTGAGTCAGTATATTCACGACGGGCCTAATATATCAAAGACATCTAAACTTGTTAAAACCATTTTATTCATTTATTTATTTATTTATTTATTTTTATTCTTGAAATGGAAAATATAAATTCGATGCGATGACAAAATAAAAGAAAATAAAAGAAAATAAATGGAAATACTACTAGGCCAAAATAGATCAAAAATTTGAAAAACGTTGAAAATTTTTAATTTTCTGGTTAAATGAGGTCAAATTCATGGAAAAGCCCACTAAAATTCGATAGAAGTCCCCCCTACACTTAATATAAACATTGTACTCAATGTTTAAGCATGTGGGAGAATAAACTTCCCTACACTTAGGACATTGAGTACGGTGTTTAAATCGAGCTAAGGAAGAGGCAACTAAAGTGATTACATTTATTCAACTTATATATATACATGTATGAATCACAATAACAAAAACTTATCGAAGAAACCGGGTACACGGGAACACGGGATCATGGGTCACGTCAAAAATACCAAAAGTGGATCAGTAAGGCACACGTCCCTGCACAACATCACAACACAAACAACCTACTTGGCTCCCCCTACACTTATTGGTGGAAATGGGTGAAGGTGAAAAAGGGTGGAAAGGATGGAAAAAGGTAAAAATCTAACCTATCTATATGATGCTTGATTTATTTATCACGAGTCTCTAGCTCGACTAGATTCCCCGAATTAATTCAAGGGAAATGTGGAGAGGGATGGAATCATCTCGTGAGAGATGTCCCCTCCAAAGTACAACTTAACCCGTTGGCCATTTACCTTAATGTTGGGCCCATTTGGTTGGGATAACTCAATGGTGCCATAAGGGAAGATTTGGGCCACGGTGAATGGACCGGACCAACGGCTCTTAAGTTTACCCGAAAAGATTTTCAACCGAGAGTTAAAGAGTAAAACTTGATCACCAACGTGGAACTCTCGGTTCTTAATCTTGGAATCATGAATGAGCTTAGTCTTTTCCTTATAGATTAATGAATTCTCATAAGCCTCATTCCTAAGTTCATTAAGTTCATTGAGTTGGATTTTCCTAAGATCACCGTCTTTGTTTATGTCAAAATTAGCCCATTTCAAGGCCCAATACGCCTTATTCTCCAACTCAATGGGGATGTGGCATTCCTTTCCGTACACAAGGCGATAAGGAGTACAACCTATATGTGTCTTATAAGCGGTACGGAACGCCCACAAAGCATCATCTAAGATTCGCTTAAGTCCACGGTTGGAAACCTTGGCTTGACCATTAGTTTGTGGATGATACGCGGTGGAAAGTCGGTGATTGACACCATACTTAGCCATGACACGTGCGAAATGATCATTGCAAAAATGAGTCCCGCGATCACTAATAATAGCACGAGGCACACCGAATCGAACAAACAATTGTTTCAAGAAGTTCACAGCCACCCTCGCATCGTTAGTTGGTAAAGCCTTTGCTTCAACCCATTTTGATACATAGTCAACGGCTACGAGGATATACTTGTTCCCTTTGGATGATGGAAATGGCCCCATAAAGTCGATGCCCCATACGTCAAAGATTTCACACTCTTGGATGAAATTTTGAGGCATCTCATATTTATGTGTGATATTTCCTTGTTGTTGGCAAGCATCACAATGCTTAACCATTTCATGAGCGTCATGATAAATGGTGAGCCAATAGAATCCGGAGTTGAAAACCTTTTTGGCGGTGTAGTTAGGACCAAAGTGACCACCGGTGGGTCCTTCGTGGCAAGCTTCAAGGATTTGTAAAGCCGCCGGCCCATCAACACATCAACGAATGATTAAGTCCGCACATTTCTTGAGAAGATAAGGGCCGTCCCAATAGTACGTTTTTACGTCTTTAAAGAATTTTTTCTTTTGTTGAGACGTTAACCCTTCGGTAAGAACACCACCCGCCAAATAGTTTGCAATGTCCGAAAACCATGGGGTATCATCAAGACTGGAATTAATAGACATTAAGGTCTCAAGGGGAAAAGATTCATTAATCTCTTGATTTGGAAGTTCCCCTTGATAAGGATCCTCAAGTCTACTAAGATGATCCGCGGCTAAGTTTTCTGCTCCTTTTTTATCACGAATTTCGATTTTAAATTCTTGTAGGAGCAAAACCCAACGAAGGAGTCTCGGTTTAGCATCTTGCTTGGTTAACAAGTGTTTCAAGGCGGAATGATCGGTGTAAACGATGGTGGTGGAAAGCACAAGATAGGGGCAGAATTTCTCAAAAGCATACACTACAGCTAAAAGATCTTTTTCGGTAGTGGTATAATGCAATAGAGCCCCCGTCATTGTCTTACTAGCATAATGGATTGGTTGTAAGTGTTTGTTAAATCGTTGACCTAAAACCGCTCCTACCGCAAAATCACTAGCATCGCACATGAGCTCGAAAGGTAACTCCCAATTTTGAGAGACTAAGACCGGTGCCTTAGTTAATTTACGTTTAAAAAGTTCGAAAGAGTCGAGATAATCTTCAGAAAAGATGAAAGGAGCATGTTTCTCTAAGAGATGAGTCATTGGACGAGCTATTTTAGAGAAATCTTGGATGAAACGTCGATAAAATCCCGCATGGCCTAAAAAACTTCTAACTCCTTTGACGGTGGTAGGTGGAGGCAACTTATCAATGACGTCAACTTTAGCACGGTCGACTTTGATACCGGCTTTGGAAATTTTATGACCGAGGACGATGCCTTCTTTTACCATAAAATGGTATTTTTCCCAATTAAGAACGAGACGAGTGTCTTCACACCGTTTAAGTATACGTTCTAAATTGGCAAGGCAAGAAGAGAAAGAATCACCATAGACCGAGAAATCGTCCATAAAGACTTCCATAGTTTCTTCAACCATGTCATGAAATATTGCCATCATACACCTTTGGAAAGTCCCGGGAGCATTGCATAAGCCGAAAGGCATTCTTTTGTAAGCAAATGTTTCATAAGGACAAGTGAATATGGTTTCCTCTTTGTCTTTTGGATCGATAGGGATTTGAAAATATCCGGAAAAACCATCTAAGAAGCAATAGTAATCATTACCCGCTAAACGCTCGAGCATTTGATCCATGAAAGGAAGAGGAAAATGATCCTTACGAGTGGCATCATTGACCTTACGATAGTCTATGCAAACTCGCCAACCCGTTACGAGTCGAGTAGGAATCAACTCGTTGTTTTCATTGGTAACAACGATTATTCCACCTTTCTTAGGCACACAATGGACGGGACTAATCCATGGCGAATCCGAAATAGGGTAAATCATTCCGGCATCTAGAAGTTTGATAACTTCTTTATTAATGACTTCATGAATTTTTGGATTGACCCTTCCTTGGTTTTGGATTGTGGGTTAAAAGTCATCTTCCATGAGAATTTTATGAGTGCAAAAGTTAGGATCAATTCCGCGGATGTCGGATATTTTCCAAGGAATTGCTTTCTTATGATTCTTAAGCACATCGATAAGTCGAGATTTTTCATCTTCTTTTATGTCCTTGGCAATAATGACGGGTAACTTATCATTCTCTTCTAAGAAAACGTATTCTAAATGAGACGGTAAATCCTTAAGCTCTAAATCCGGTGGATTGTCGATGGAAGGCTTACTTAAATTTGGATCATCGTTTGTAACTTCCTTAGGAGTAGGTGGAGAAATATGGTCCTCATTGAGAAGTCTCTCAATGGTACGAATGTCTTCTTCCCAATCGGTGGGAGAATCGTCATATTTTAAGTCCACATCCCCTAAACTTGCTTCAAATTCTTGTAAAAGAAAGTCACTTTCTCCAAATAGAGTCAATGAAGGAGCAATAGAAGCTACGATCTCAACATGAGGTAAATGAGAAATCTCGCTCTTACAAGCCTCGTGAAAATGTTCTTCACATGCTTCATCGATCACATCGATGTAATTCACGGATTTGGTCTCATCGGGAAGTTTGGAAAGTTTACCCATGTTAAAGACGATTTTATCATCCCCTACCCTCATGATAAGCTCACCCGCGACTACGTCAATCAACGTACGCCCGATCTCAAGAAGGGTCGTCCCACAATAAAGGGAACACGGGGATCCATCTCATAATCGACTACAACGAAATCGGCGGGAAAAGTGAATTTGTCGACTCCTACGAAAACATCCTCGGCTATCCCCACCGAATAAGCAACCATACGGTTAGCTAATTCCAAGGTCATACGAGTGGGGACTAGATCGGGTAAAGATAATTGTTTCCACACGGACAATGGCATAAGATTGATACTCGCTCCGAGATCCGCCAAGGCCATACAATTCTCAACACCCGAAAAATTGCAAGGAATAAGGAATCGACCGGGATCTCCTAACTTAACTGGTAATTTTCTCAAAAGAACCGCGAAACAATTCTCATTCAATTGGGTATTGGCAATATCGAGCAACCTTTCCTTATCACTTAAAAGGTCCTTAAACATTTTAGAATACTTAGGCATGTGAGCGAGAGCCTCGGCAAAGGTGATAATAAAATTCAATTGTTTGAACATTTTTAGGAAGTTCAAAACTTGAATATCATCCTTATTCTTCAATTTCTATTTCCTCAACCTTGAGGGATAAGGTATATTGGGTTGAGATGAAGGCTTTGGAGTGGATTTCTCACTCACATCCTTTGGCGGAGGAGGAGTAGAAATGGAAGGTGAAGGAACCGGTTTGGGAACCGAAGGTGTGGTATACGATTTAGGTAAAGGTGGAACATAAGGTGTAGCCGAAGGCATAACGGGTGGTATGTCACAAGTAGAAGGTGAAGGTGGGTGGGTAGAAGAAGAAGGAATCTCGGGTCCTTGTTTAGGTCGGGTATAAGAAGGTTCTTCGGTGGTCTTACCGCTCCTAGTAGTGATGGCATTAACGTTAGCCCTAGGATTGGTCACGGTGTTAGAAGGTAGGGCACCTTGGGGGCGAAGGGTTTGAATCATTTGCAAAAATTTCTTATCGGTCGATTCATGCATTTCTCTCATAATTCGCTCATGTTCGGTTAATTTTTGTAGAACCAAGTCCATTTGAGGATTATGCATGTTCATTTGATTATACCCTTGATTAGGAAACCTTTATTAGGAAAACCTTAGTTTTGATATTGATTATAATTTAGAAAACCTTGATTAAATCCTTGATTTTGAAAACCTTGGTTATTAAATCCTTGATTTTGATTATTAAACCCTTGGTTTTGCCCTTGAAAATTCCCTTGATTTTGATTAAAACCCCGTGTATTAGAATTCCCTTGAAAATTACCCCGTTGAGGACCTTGGTTCCTATTTTGGGCGGGAGGTGGTGGTCTTTGTGGAGCTACAAAACCCGGGGGAGCCAAATAGTTATTAGACTTATAAGACAAATGGTTAACATCAACATTTGGTTTAAAATGAATCCGCTAATTTTCATTATTGTTATAAGCATAAACTTCTTGTTGTTGATTGTAAACCTTGTCACAATTATAATACGAATGTGGTCCACCACACGTCTCACACGTTTCACAAGTCTCTTTTAAGGCATTAACTTGCACATTGATGGCTTTGGTATTTTTAGTGGTTTGTAGAGCAATTGTTTCAACAAGCGAAGTAAGCTTATCAATTCTCTTGTCGCTCTCACTAGTACTAGCACTTGCCATAGTAGCCCTAACACTCTTGGTTTGTACTTTTTCCTTGTTTTCAATTATTGCCCAAGCCTCGTTCATGAACTTCACAAGAATATTACCCCCCGTGGCACTATTAAGTGAGTCTTGATTATTAAGAGCTAAACCATTGTAAAACGTATTGATTTGATGCACTTTTATAAAACCATGTTGTGGACATTTTCGTAAAAGATCCTTAAAATGGTCCCAAGACTCACTAATCGTTTCCCCATATTGTTGTTCAAAGTTAATGATGTAATTCCTTAAAGAGGTGGTCGATGGTGGGAAAAGTAGTTAATGAACTTGGTCTCTAAATCAATCCATGTGGTGATACTTCGGGGTGGTTCCTTATCAAGCCAAATCCGGGCTTGTCCCTCGAGGGAAAAAGGAAAGAGTTGTAAACGAATTGCCTCTTGTGGCACCCCATTGTATTTGACGGTGTTTGCCAATTGTATGAAACGTTTTATATAAGAGTGTGGGTCATCATTAGTACGGCCTAAAAATGGTGTAGCGGAAACCATTTCAATAAAACTCGTTTTTAGTTCAAAATTATTCGCTTCAATATCCGGCACCACAATCGCATCATCATTTCCTTCAACGTGAGATTGTAGAATTTCAATCATTGGTCGATTATCCGTTGCCATCATGTTGTTCAAAGCTCGATTCTCGGGATCGGCTTGATTGACGGTCTTTTTATTCTTCTTCTTCTTTTTGGAAGAATTAGAAGTATTTGGTACACCACTCGGTATGTGTGCACGCGCACGAGTGCGCATACAACTAAACTTGAGGAATGAGGTAGGAGACCTCGGCCGACTTTGAGAGGAAAGGGATTATCCCTCTCGAGGTTCAATATTCAAAAGCTACAAAAAATATATACGTAATACTACTTGAGTTGGCAAACCAATAATCGGTCGTCGGTCTCAATATACGCACAAGCAAGCGGGGAAACGAGGTGGCACAAAGCACTTAAAAACCTTTTTCCTTAGACGGCCTTATATAGCGCGTCGCCTTATACCCACCTTATAGTTTGTATAAATCAAATTCAAACTTTTTACTAGTATATATCTATTTTGCCTTGATTTTCGTTTTGGATTCGAATACAATAGCTAGGTGATGAAATCCCAACTAAGGTCTTATTTGGAAGTAGGTAAATTAATTGTTCTACGTAATACAATATAGTAAAAAAAATCTTTTTGTATTTTTTAAGAAAAATATATATTCACAGTAAAAAGCGAAAAAAATCGAAGTAAGCAAAATAACAATAATACGTAATATATTTGGTGTAATACTTTAGGAAAAGTATTACTTTTGAGTTTTTTAATATTTTTGGTGCAAATCTTAGGAAAGAGTTTGCTTTTGATGATTTTTTTTTTTTGTATTTTTAAGTTTTGTATTTTTTTATGTTTTTGATTTTTTAGAAAGAAAAGTAACGTTCAAAATTGAACGGATCCCAAAATCCAAAGCTTCTCACGAAAAATCGTCAATCGTAAAGAGCGAAGCGGCAGCGGCGCCAATTTAATGTATGAATTTTTGAAATTCTTTTTATATCTATTTTTCGTTCCTCGACTCACTCGAATTGATATCCAATTTATACGTAAGATTAATTGTTCTTGGTAACTTAAACTTTGTTTAGTATTTAAAACTAAAAACTATTTAAAATTATAGACTAATTTAGACTATTTAAAATAAAACGATTTAAAACAACTTAAAAACTATTTTAAATTTAAACAAAACTTAAATCTTTCTAAAAATAAAATACTTTTAATCTATTTAAATCTTAATTAAACAATTAAAATAATTTAAAACTATTTTTAAATCTAATTAAATCTATATAACAAAAACTTTTTATCTAAACTAAATCTATTTAAAATTAATTTTTTTTTACAAAGTAAAGAAAAACAGACGTCACAGGGGTGACTATATGATGAAATTTATATTACTGATAAGTATATCAGTTTGAGATATAACAGTCTAAAGGAATCTGTTAACTTTTTTATATAGCAATCCAACAATTTATCAGCAAAGCAGAAACAAAAACAAACTTATACTAGCACCGATAAAACCAAGTTAAATTCAAACTAGACAGATCAAATGATCTGTTTCCTAAAATTACCCAGCAAAAAGAACAGCAACAAGACTATATATCAGCAATATAAGACAAGTAAAAGTTGAAATCAGTAACCCAAACTAAACAATCAACTTATTAAAACCCAAATAAGCCAGCAAACAAAAATAAACATCAGACCTATAAACCAATCTTAAACAAAACTTCAGCAAATCTAGTTAAGCTAACTCCAATCAAGAGATAGATAAAAAACTTAGTAGAATCATGGTTCCAAATTAAACTTTCAGATAACATAATCCCAATCGACTATCCCTGCTCAATTTTAACAGATCAAATGTATTATAAAATACGGATATATAGAATAGACATATAAAAGCTTAAACAAACATACAAAAACTCACAAAATCAGATTCATACCATCAATCTTTAACTAAAGCAGTTTAGACATATAAATCACATAAGAACTTAAAACAGATTAATCTAAAAACATTAAAATAAATTGGATGGAACATTTTGGACAAAACCTTTGGGACGAAGATGTGGCGCTGAGCCGTCTTGCTTAACCGAGACGAGACCACCACCTTAATCACGTACTAACGAACCTTCACCAATAGCATCAAACCAAATACATCATTCGATCCAGTTTCATCAACGACCACTTTTTTATAAACTTCCAGTAGGGAAGTTTAATCAACCAAATTCTATTTTCATTTATCTAAACAATCTATTTAATTAACTTTGCTTAAATAAATTTAATAATTATTATAACAAAACAGATATAAGATAAATTGCTGGAAACTTAAACAGTAAATATAAGACGAGTTAAATTTAACCGAAATAAATTTTTTTATTAATAACTAACAATTGATTACAATACTTGAAAAAAAAATTACAATTAATCTAAAAACTAGTTTTGCAAAATAAAAATAAAAATAAAAATGGCACACCCTAAAATTACAGAATGAAGGGGGTTTTATAGGCAAACCCTAAAACTGTTGATGAAGGCTTGTTGAGCACATCTTGCAATCTTGTCTATTTAATCCTTCTTTTCTCCTTCTCGTTCTTGATCTACGGCTCAAAAACATTTACCCATCACACGGATGGCCACCGTGGATGGGTTTGTGTTTGTTGTGTTTGTTTAGTGCTGAGGTGGATTAATTTGATTGATTAATTGAGGGGAGTGATGTGTATCCTCCAATCAAAAGAATGAGATGAGCTATGTCACTGAGGACCATCATCTTCAAGCTCCAAATTAGATGGGGAATTAATTCCCATACGTGATTTACACGCGCTGTTAATTGTGAAAAGCCCCAATATTGTTTTGTGATTAGGGTTTTGGATTGGGGTAAAAAATATTGTATCTAGTTATTGTGTTTGGGAGAAGAAAGAGATATGTTGAATTGTTTGTATCGAAACATGAGTGGTGTGGGTGAAAAGTGGGCATAAATGGTTTGAATTGGGTAAATAAACAGACGTTTACATCTTTGTTACTTGCTTAAACCGTCCAAGTCATAGACCAAATGGGCTTGAGCCCCTTTAATATTACTCTCCAGTGATTCTTCTTTTAATTAAAAATGGGCTTGGAGTCCAATACTCCAATCGTTACTTATGATAAATTGGGCTTTGATCCATTCAAACTTCATCTGTCCCTTTTTCCACTTGGGCCTTTGATGGATTTGTAGATAACACTTGCTTCCTTATTGGGATTTTGGACCCAATACTCAAATGTGGGACCCACTTGGCCCAAAATCTTCATAAACGATTAAATCCACTAAAATCGAGCTTGATTTTGGCTTTGACGATCTTTTCTTCGAACTTGTGTCGAATTTGCCGGTTTTCGTGATCTTTGGTACACTTTTAATTCTTTGATTTTGACTTTGTCTCTTTCTTGTTCTTTTCTTCAACAATTGACTGTGAAATCCCGTGATTTCTTTCCTTTTGATCTTTTGTACCTATTTCACACTAAAACACAAAACCACGCGTAATTCCGACTTTTACGATATTAAACAAATGATTACGTCTTTTTTAAGTGATTTTAGTGGCAAAAGGATAAGTGTTTACACACTTGTTAGTCTTTTTAGACTTTCTCCATGATCTTTAGGGGAGTAATTGCATTTCATCGTGTTGATCCCAAACTTAGATCGATTTAGCTTGTGTAAACGAGATTAAATCAAGTTAAACACGTAGATAAACTTTGTTGTGTATAAAATGATTTAAGTATTATGCGGAATTAATACTCAAACAATAACACACAAACAATGTAAACCAAACTTTCACTTGATTGATTAGAACAAACTTGCGTACAATGAAAGTGTTAAACGTATGAAAAACTTATTTGAAACAAAACCTAAAGGTCTCCTTTTATAGAATAAGAAACCTTGTACAAGAGTCTACGTATCAGCTATTCTAGGTAAAGATAAATATATAAAATACATTGTCGATCATATCTTTACTAGAAACAAACTAGAAACATAATACGTGTAGACTAAGTCTTCTATCAGTGCTTGACTTCATCCTATCAATGCTTGACATCTTCTTGTCAAAGCTTGTTCTGTCAACGCTTGTTTCTCCTTATCAACGTCCCGATTGCTCTTGTCAGCGTCCAAGTGTACTGGCTACATTTTATTCCCGAAAATCCTCCCCTAAACTTGATATCTACTCTTGTAATCAAGTTTCTGAATAAAAACTATGAACTAGGAGGATTCTTACAAATCTTATCATATTGGTAATAAACATGCCTAATCAAATATTTGGCCACGTTACTTGAGTAGTCAATCTCCAGCTGTGTTGTCTTCATCTTTTAAAAAACTTCTTTGGACATGGGATACTCAGCATTCACAAGAAGATATTCATAAAACTTTGTAGAACTCAAATAATACACACCAGTTGCTGAATACAAACGCCATTGAAGTCCACTGATATCATCCTCAAGATCCTTCCAAACAGGATCTTCTTCTTCTGGTGCACACATTCTCTTGAATGTTGACCAAAGCTTTATTCCATTGACTGAAGTAGGTGCTTTAGTCTCATACTTGGCCAACAATAACCTCCAAAGGTCTGCCAAGTCCTCCCTATCCAAACTTGCAAAGAGAGACATAAGAGTAGTAAATGTGTGTACCTCTTTCCCATATCTGCCAATCATCCAAAACCCACTTGCATATTCTTCATAGCTAATGATAGGGTTTCTGGCATCAAGATGTAACACTTGTACCATATCTGAAGCTTCCATGGGTGAGAGGTTAATGCTCCTTCTAATAACAGCTTCACTGGGAGTCACTTTATTTAAATCTTTAGGAAAATCAAGTGGAACTCCCTTCTTCAAAGGCCTTGGAACAATCATAGCCTTTTGAATCTCCATCTCTTCTGCAAGTTCTTCTCTCCTTTCATTTGAGAGAAGTCTTATAGTATTCATTTCCTACGCTATTGCCCAAATAGGATAAGCCTTATACTCCAATTCTTCAAAGGATAATCCCTGCAATTTTTGAAATGTCCATCCTGTTTTATGACATATGAGCAACATGTAATAAATCTCCCTTATATCTCTCTTCAGCAGTGAGAAAACATTTCTAGCCTTATGCTTCAGAATTACCTTGCAATCTCTTTGAACTCTTAGAAGAATCTCCAATCCCCAAATTTGATCTGAAATTGTCATATCTGGATTCTCTATAACCTTATCTTCCCAAGCATGGTACATCTGAGCAACTTTTGGCATATCATAATCTACCTACAACTTTAACTCTTTAAGTTTCTCCCTTGCCAACTCATCACCATATTCAAGTCTTTCTGGTTGTTCAATTATCATAACACTTGAATCTGAACATTCATCATCACTTCCTTCTTGTTCCTTAGAAGTAACTAAAAATGGTGATTCACCAACCTTCTTCTTTTCTTTTTCCATAAGTTGTGCAGCCAACTTTGAATCAAACTCTACTTGTGCTGCATCCTTTGGAACTTTCGTTTCTACCATGATTCCTTTACCCTTATCTAATGGATCAATGATGGGTAAAGATGATGATGGTACCTGTGAAGACACTTCCTTGATGATAGCTGATGACTGGAATACATCAACCATATCTGCAGGTCTGTCAACGTTCAAATCCTGTGTGTCAGCGCCCAACTTACTCTTGTCAGCGCTTGGTGTGTCAGCGTCCAAAATCTGCTTGTCAACGCTCCCCTTACTCTTCTCAGCGCCTCTTGTGAACTGCTCCATCATTGTTGTAAAGGACAAGTTCAAGTTTGTAGGAGTAACCAAAGATACATCAACATCTGGTTGCTTCTTCAATTCAGTAAGAGCTTCAGCCACACCCAAAGATTCTCCATCATGTGAGCCTTTGTCACTCACATGTATATGCTCATCCTCCCCTTTGGAAGAATCCTCCATACAACGCCGATTGTTAGCATCCTCCAAAAGAATAATCCTCTCTCTCAGTTGCTTGAGTTCAAGGCCTTGTGTACTGACTGTTTGTACCAAGTCTGCATTTTGCTTTTACAAGCAAATGCAGACAGCCGTCAATTGCAACATTGTGTATGGTTCCAATCTGCCCTCCTCTAGAATGGGTATTTGACCTCCCAAAGTAGAGTCATGTGGCATGGATGAGGTCTTAAAGATGTTAGGACTCGCTTGCCCTGCATCTAAGCTAGCACCGATAGTCCTAGCCTCACCCATATCACCAACCACACTTGTGGTGGTGGTTCTCTCTGCAACATGGCTAGGACCACCAGAGGAGAACACTACAACGGTCCTTTGGCGTTTTCCATCCTATAGTCTGGGGGTGGAGAAGATGATGTGGAGTGGGTGGTAGTTTGAAGGTTAAGGGTTGTTTGGGTCTGTTGTAGAAAGGTGTCAACGTCTGGATTTGAAGTGTCAACACCAACATTTAACATGTCAGCGTCGAAGGGATCTTGGTCAATTTACATGTGTTGAGGTGAAGGTGATGGTTCAGGCAATGGTTGTGGGTGAGGTTGATGTTGTGTTGCTGCAATAACAGCAAGCATGGCCTGGGTAAGGGGTAAGTCTCTGTGAGGGGGTGAGTTCATCTTACTAAAAATAGCTTTCTTTTGCACAAGGATCACATAAAAATCATCATGATCCCTTGTGCAGTACCTTTGCTCATCAAAAATCATTTGTAAAAATCTTGGGTAAGCTAAAGTCATCTTATTACCCTTGTTTTTACACATGCCATCAAAAATTAGTTTAGAAAAATTATACTTTTGCCCATTTGTAATACACACAATTGCACTAGCAATTGATCTATTAATTTCATTATGTGCAGTATATTTAGGACTCAAACATTGAAGGATGACATGTATTAAGTACTTCCAAGCTGGGGGGGATTCTTGTTTATTATATTTATTTAAAGTACCCTCTTCAGGGAAAGGATACCCCAAAGCTTGAAGTCCTTGTTCTATCTCATTAATGGGTAGAGTGGTTATACCATCTGCATCATTAAGATGCAAAGCCTGGCGAACCAAGGCTTCAGTAACAACCCAAGAACACCCATGAATAATAGTTGTTAATGTAGTCACATTATTAAGCGTTGAGGAACTTACAGTGTTCCAAAACTGTTTAATATGAGTGACAGGGATGAGAGGAGCATGAGAAAGAGCATACCGTAATGGAGATGCATTCAAATACGCCACCATATGGGTGTATTGAGGAAACAGAGCATCATCAGCCTCCAAATAAGCAATCATAATATGCTGACTTCTGAATCCCAATACCAAGTCACTTGGTTTAAACTTAGGCGCCATTGATGTAGAAAGCTGTTTGTGAAAGATTATAAAAGATGAATTATAGGAGAAATGTTGTTAGACAAGAATATGAGAGTACCCTGTTTAAAAAGTAGGAGCCAAATATATAGGAGTGATAGGCACATGTGATTGGTAAAAAATGAGGCAAGTATTTTCAAAATATAATGATGAAAATATTGAAAATAAAATAAGTTATCTTGTGCATTAATTAAAAGTTATCAACTCCCAAAATTACGGCCCCAATTTTCGTCAAAAATAACAACTGGGTAGGACCCAATGAGTGTCAACGGTCAAAAATAACCCATCAACGCCCAACGGCTATATTCTAGTCAACGTTGGTAAAATCCATGTCAACGTCTAAATTGGTCACAACAACGCTTGGAAATATATCTGTCAACGTCTAAAAATAAAAATAATAAAAATGAAAAAGGACCTTAACAAAGTAATTTATCCTAGTGAAGATAACCTATAAACTGAAAATTACAATAGGGTGGCAAGCACTGTCCAATCATGCACACTTGCTTATGCAAGATAGACATAACAGTCCTCTAGTGTCCCTTGCTAACAAAAATTCTTAACAGTTAAGTTATCTCATAAAATACCTTGTAACTCCCAGGTAAGCCCAATATATATCATACCCAAGTTTCCCAACAGACCACATCTAATTCTAGGCCAAAAAGGTCTTGGCAGCATGCATAGTATATCAACTTTGCATGCTACAGTGCCTCATGAGATAGTAAACTAACTCATACTCACCGTGGACACAATATAGAATTGTGATAAGAGTATCATAAGAATACCCAAAAGTCCTAAAGGTTCCTAAACCTCCCCTTAAACTATGATAACTCCAATCAAGAGATAGATAAAAAACTTAGTAGAATCATGGTTCAAAATTAAACTTTCAGATAACATAATCCCAACCGACTATCCCTGCTCAATTTTAACAGATCAAATGTATTATAAAATACGGATATATAGAACAGACATATAAAAGCTTAAACAAACATACAAAAACTCACAAAATCAGATTCATACCATCAATATTTAACTAAAGCAGTTTAGACATATAAATCACATAAGAACTTAAAACAGATTAATCTAAAAACATTAAAATAAATTGGATGGAACCTTTTGGAGAAAACCTTTGGGACGAAGATGCGGCGCTGATCCGTCTTGCTTAACCGAGACGAGACCACCACCTTAATCATGTACTAACGAACCTTCAACAATAGCATCAAACCAAATACATCATTCGATCCAGTTTCATCAACGACCACTTTTTTATAAACTTCCAGTAGGGAAGTTTAATCAACAAAATTCTATTTTCATTTATCTAAACAATCTATTTAATTAACTTTGCTTAAATAAATTTAATAATTATTATAACAAAACAGATTTAAGATAAATTGATGGAAACTTAAACAGTAAATATAAGACGAGATAAATTTAACCGAAATAAATTTTTTTATTAATAACTAACAATTGATTACAGTACTTGAAAAAAAATTACAATTAATCTAAAAACTAGTTTTGCAAAATAAAAATAAAAATAAAAATGGCACACCCTAAAATTACAGAATGAAGGGGATTTTATAGGCAAACCCTAAAACTGTTGATGAAGGCTTGTTGAGCACATCTTGCAATCTTGTTTGTTTAATCCTTCTTTTCTCCTTCTCTTTCTTGATCCACGGCTAAAAAACATTTACCCATCACACGAATTGCCACCGTGGATGGGTTTGTGTTTGTTGTGTTTGTTTAGTGCTGAGGTGGATTAATTTGATTGGTTAATTGAGGGGAGTGATGTGTATCCTCCAATCAAAAGAATGAGATGAGCTATGTCACTGAGGACCATCATCTTCAAGCTCCGAATTAGATGGGGAATTAATTCCCATACATGATTTACACGCACTGTTAATTGTGAAAAGACCCAATATTGTTTTGTGATTAGGGTTTTGGATTGGGGTAAAAAATATTGTATCTGGTTATTGTGTTTGGGAGAAGAAAGAGATATGTTGAATTGTTTGTATCGAAACATGAGTGGTGTGGGTGAAAAGTGGACATAAATGGTTTGACTTGGGTAAATAAACAGACCTTTATATCTTTGTAACTTGCTTAAACCGTCCAAGTCATAGACCAAATGGGCTTGAGCCCCTTTAATATTACTCTCCACTGATTCTTCTTTTAATTAAAAATGGGCTTGGAGTCCAATACTCCAATCTTTACTTATGATAAATTGGGCTTTTGATCCATTCAAACTTCATCTGTCCCTTTTTCTACTTGGTCCTTTGATGGATTTGTAGATAACACTTGCTTCCTTATTGGGATTTTGGGCCCAATACTCAAATGTGGGACCCACTTGGCTCAAAATCTACATAAACGATTAAATCCACTAAAATCGAGCTTGATTTTGGCTTTGACGATCTTTTCTTCGAACTTGTGTCGAATTTGCCGGTTTTCGTGATCTTTGGTACACTTTTAATTCTTTGACTTTGACTTTGTCTCTTTCTTGTTCTTTTCTTCAACAATTGACCGTGAAATCCCGTGTTTTCTTTCCTTTTGATCTTTTGTACCTATTTCACACTAAAACACAAATCCACGCGTAATTCCGACTTTTACGATATTAAACACATGATTACGTCTTTTTTTAAAGTGATTTTAGTGGCAAAAGGATAAGTGTTTACACACTTGTTAGTCTTTTTAGACTTTCTCCATGATCTTTAGGGGAGTAATTGCTTTTCGTCGTGTTGATCCCAAACTTAGATCGATTTAGCTTGTGTAAACGAGATTAAATCAAGTTAAACACGTAGAGAAACTTTGTTGTGTATAAAATGATTTAAGTATTATGCGGAATTAATACTCAAACAATAACACACAAACAATGTAAACCAAACTTTCACTTGATTGATTAGAAGAAACTTGCGTACAATGAAAGTGTTAAGCGTATGAAAAACTTATTTGAAACAAAACCTAAAGGTCTCCTTTTATAGAATAAGAAGCCTTGTACAAGAGTCTACGTATCAGCTATTCTAGGTAAAAATAAATATAGAAAATACATTGTCGATCATATCTTTACTAGAAACAAACTAGAAACATAATACGTGTAGACTAAGTCTTCTATCAGTGCTTGACTTCATCCTATCAATGCTTGACATCTTCCTGTCAACGCTTGTTCTGTCAACGCTTGTTTTCTCCTTATCAACGTCCCGATTGCTCTTGTCAGCGTACAAGTGTACTGGCTACATTTTATTCCCAACAATCCTCCCCTAAACTTGATATCTACTCTTGTAATCAAGTTTCTGAATAAAAACTAAGAACTAGGAGGATTCTTACAAATCTTATCATATTGGTAATAAACATGCCTAATCAAATATTTGGCCACGTTACTTGAGTAGTCAATCTCCGGCTGTGTTGTCTTCATCTTTTCAAAAACTTCTTTGGACATGGGATACTCAGCATCCACAAGAAGATATTAAGAAAACTTTGTAGAACTCAAATAATACACACCAGTTGCTGAATACAAACGCCATTGAAGTCCACTGATATCATCCTCAAGATCCTTCCATACAGGATCTTCTTCTTCTGGTGCACACATTCTCTTGAATGTTGACCAAAGCTTTATTCCATTGACTGAAGTAGGTGCTTTAGTCTCATACTTGGCCAACAATAACCTCCAAAGGTTTGCCAAGTCCTCCCTATCCATACTTGCAAAGAGAGACATAAGAGTAGTAAATGTGTGTACCTCTTTCCCATATCTGCCAATCATCCAAAACCCACTTGCATATTGTTCATAGCTAATGATAGGGTTTCTGGCATCAAGAGGTAACACTTGTACCATATTTGAAGCTTCCATGGGTGAGAGGTTAATGCTCCTTCTAATAACAGCTTCACTGGGAGTCACTTTATTTAAATCTTTAGGAAAATCAAGTGGAACTCCCTTCTTCAAATGCCTTGGAACAATCATAGCCTTTTGAATCTCCATCTCTTCTGCAAGTTCTTCTCTCCTTTCATTTGAGAGAAGTCTGATAGTATTCATTTCCTACACTGTTGCCCAACTAGGATAAGCCTTATACTCTAATTCTTCAAAGGATAATCCCTGCAATTTTTGAAATGTCCATCCTATTTTATGACATATGAGCAACATGTAATAAAGCTCCCTTCTATCTCTCTTCAGCAGTGAGAAAACATTTCTAGCCTTATGCTTAAGAATTACCTTGCAATCTCTTTGAACTCTTAGAAGAATCTCCAATCCCTAAATTTGATCTGAAATTGTCATATCTGGATTCTCCATAACCTTATCTTCCCAAGCATGGTACATCTGAGCAACTTCTGGCATATCATAATCTACCTGCAACTTTAACTCTCTAAGTTTCTCCCTTGCCAACTCATCACCATATTCAAGTCTTTCTGGTTGTTCAATTATCATAACACTTGAATCTGAACATTCATCATCACTTCCTTCTTGTTCCTCAGAAGTAACTACAAATGGTGATTCACCAACCTTCTTCTTTTCTTGTTCCATAAGTTGTGCAGCCAACTTTGAATCAAACTCTACTTGTGCTGCATCCTTTAGAACTTCTGTTTCTACCATGATTCCTTTACCCTTATCTAATGGATCAATGATGGGTAAAGATGATGATGGTACCTGTGAAGACACTTCCTTGATGATAGCTGATGACTGGAATACATCAACCATATCTGCAGGTCTGTCAACGTTCAAATCCTGTGTGTCAGCGCCCAACTTACTCTTGTCAGCGCTTGGTGTGTCAGCGTCCAAAATCTGCTTGTCAACGCTCCCCTTACTCTTCTCAGCGCCTCTTGTGAACTGCTCCATCATTGCTGCAAAGGAAAGTTCAAGTTTGTAGGAGTAACCAAAGATACATCAAAATCTGGTTTCTTCTTCAATTCAGTAAGAGCTTCAGCCATACCCAAAGATTCTCCATCATGTGAGCCTTTGACACTCACATGTATATGCTCATCCTCCCCTTTAGAAGAATCCTCCATACCATGCCGATTGTTAGCATCCTCCAAAAGAATAATCCTCTCTCTCAGTTGCTTGAGTTCAAGGCCTTGTGTACTGACTGTTTGTACCAAGTCTGCATTTTGCTTTTACAAGCTAATGCAGACAGCCGTCAATTCCAACATTGTGTATGGTTCCAATCTGCCCTCCTCTAGAATGGGTATTTGACCTCCCAAAGTAGAGTCATGGGACATGGATGAGGTCTTAAAGATGTTAGGACTCGCTTGACACTTGTGGTGGTGGTTCTCTCTGCAACATGGCTAGGACCACTAGAGGAGAACACTCCAACGGTCCTTTGGTGTTTTCCATCCTATAGTCTGGGGGTGGAGAAGATGATATGGAGTGGGTGGTAGTTTGAAGGTTAAGGGTTGTTTGGGTCTGTTGTAGAAAGGTGTCAACGTCTGGATTTGAAGTGTAAACACCAACATTTAACATGTCAGCGTCGAAGGGATCTTGGTCAATTTACATGTGTTGAGGTGAAGGTGATGGTTCAGGCAATGGTTGTGGGTGAGGTTGATATTGTGTTGCTGTAATAACAGCAAGCATGGCGTGGGTAAGGGGTAAGTCTCTGTGAGGGGGTGAGTTCATCTTACTAAAAATAGCTTTCTTTTGCACAAGGATCACATAAAAATCATCATGATCCCTTGTGCAGTACCTTTGCTCATCAAAAATCATTTGTAAAAATCTTGGGTAAGCTAAAGTCATCTTATTACCCTTGTTTTTACACATGCCATCAAAAATCAGTTTAGAAAAATTATACTTTTGCAAATTTGTAATACACAAAATTGCACTAGCAATTGATCTATTAATTTCATTATGTGCAGTACATTCAGGATTCAAACATTGAAGGATGACATGTATTAAGTACTTCCAAGCTGGAGGGAATTCTTGTTTGTTATATTTATTTAAAGTACCCTCTTCAGGGAAAGGATACCCTAAAGCTTGAAGTCCTTGTTCTATCTCATTAATGGGTAGAGTGGTTATACCATCTGCATCATTAAGATGCAAAGCCTGGCGAACCAAGGCTTCAGTAACCACCCAAGAACATCCATGAACAATAGTTGTTAATATAGTCACATTATTAAGCGTTGAGGAACTTACAGTGTTCCAAAACTGTTTAATATGAGTGACAGGGATGAGAGGAGCATGAGAAAGAGCATACCGTAATGGAGATACATTCAAATACGCCACCATCTGGGTGTATTGAGGAAATAGAGCATCATCAGCCTCCAAATAAGCAATCATATTATGCTGACTTCTGAATCCCAATACCAAGTCACTTGGTTTAAACTTAGGCGCCATTGATGTAGAAAGCTGTTTGAGAAAGATTATAAAAGATGAATTATAGGAGAAAAGTTGTTGGACAAGAATATGAGAGTACCCTTTTTAAAAAGTAGGAGCCAAATATATAGGAGTGATAGGCACATGTGATTGGTAAAAAATGAGGAAAGTATTTTCAAAATATAATGATAAAAATATTGAAAATAAAATAAGTTATCTTGTGCAATAATTAAAAGTTATCAACTCCCAAAATTACAGCCCCAATTTTCGTCAAAAATAACAACTGGGTAGGACCCAATGAGTGTCAACGGTCAAAAATAACCCATCAACGCCCAACGACTATATTCTTGTCAACGTTGGTAAAAGCCATGTCAACGTCTAAATTGGTCACAACAACGCTTGGAAATATATATGTCAACGCCTAAAAATAAAAATAATAAAAATGAAAAAGGACCTTAACAAAGTAATTTATCCTAGTGAAGATAACCTATACACTGAAAATTACAATAGGGTGGCAAGCACTGTCCAATCATGCACACTTGCTTATGCAAGATAGACATAACAGTCATCTAGTGTCCCTTGCTAACAAAAATTCTTAACAGTTAAGTTATCTCATAAAATCCCTTGTAACTCCCAGGTAAGCCCAATATAAATCATACCCAAGTCTCCCAACAGACCACATCTAATTCTAGGCCAAAAAGGTTTTGGCAGCATGCATAGTATATTAACTTTGCATGCTACAGTGCCTCATGAGATAGTAAACTAACTCATACTCACCGTGGATACAATATAGAATTGCGATAAGAGTATCATAAGAATACCCAAAAGTCCTAAAGGTTCCTAAACCTCCCTTAAACTATGATACAAAAGTTGCCAATTAATATGGATGTAAATAAAAATTTATGTCAAGATAGGAATATAAATATTCCAACCATCATCCATAAAATAAAACATGCTCCAAAAAGGCTCCAAGAATCCATAAGCAACTCTGTATCCAATGGTACAATACTAACAACGCCTGCACAATTAGATCAAAAACCACAAAACTAACATGTTGCTGACAACGTCACGATAACACTTATCAGGGTTAAAATAACCTTTGTCAACGTTAGACAAATAAAGTGGAAAATCTAATTTCACATAAAGACCAATAACAATGCATATCCTGTACATACTTTTACAGTAAGACCCAAAACACATATTAAGTGAGATTGATCATTCCAATACTTTTTACCAAGTATTGAAATCTTCCAGTATCAAAAGATTTAGTTAATAAATAAGACACATTTTCTTTTGTGTCAACCCTATCTGGTTGTATTAAACCTTTTTCAAAACAATCTCTTATAAAATGATGTCTAGTTTCTATGTGTTTTGTTTTAGAGTGATGTACAGGATTTTTAATAATGCATAAACTACTGTTATTATCTACAAAAATCATGGTATGCATGAAATTATACCCATAATCCAACAACTGGTTCTGAATCCATAAGACTTGTCCACAACAAGCAGTTGCTACAACATACTCTGCTTCAGTTGTTGAATTGGCCACCACTGTTTGTTTCTTGCATTGCCAAGAGATCAATCTACTCCCAAGAAACTGACATCCACCAGTTGTGGATTTTCTATCAAACTTGTCACCACCATAATCACTGTCTGAATATACAATAAGCTCCAATGGTGAATATTTTGGATACCATAATCCCAGGTCTGGATAACATCTAAGGTATCTAAAGATTCTCTTGACAGCATGAAGATGACACTCTTTGGGAGTCACATGATGGGGTGCACATGCACACACAACAAACATAATGTCAGGTCTTGAAGCTGTAAGATACATCAATGAACCAATCATTTATCTATTGTGCCTGACATCCACTTCTTTTCCATCTCCAACTTTTCCCCAAGGGTGTTTTCTATCCATAGGAGTGCTAACCCTTTTCTCATGTGGAGAAAAGCCAAACTTCTTCAAGATTTCTGCTACATATTTATCTTGAGAGATGAAGATACCATCTTCTTTCTGCTGAACTTGTAACTCTTGAAAGAAGTTCATCTCCCCCATTGCACTCATCTTGAACTTGTCTTTCATAAGCTTGGAAAAGTCTTCACTCATCTTTGGACTAGACGAGCCAAAAATGATATCATCCACATAGACCTGAACAAGTAAGAAATCCTTACCAGTCTTCTTTGTAAATAAGGTCTGGTTTATGGTGCCCTTTTGAATACTTTTCCACCAGATAGGTGGACAATGTGCCATACCATGCTCTTGGGGCTTGATGAAGTCCATACATAGCTTTCTTCACTCTATACACCTTGTCTGGATGTTCTGAATCTTCAAAACCATGAGGCAGCATTACATAAACCTCCTCTACAATTGTGCCATAAAGAAAAGCACTCTTCACATCTATTTGATAGTCTGTAAAGCCCATGCAGGAAGCATAGGCTAGAAAAATTCTTATAGCCTCAATCCTTGCAACTGGTGCAAAGACCTCCTCATAGTCTATCCCTTCCTCTTGTGTATATCCTTGAGCCACTAAACGTGCCTTGTTTCTGACATAATGCCTCTTTCAACCTTTTTATTCCTAGGAACCCATCTTGTCTATTGGGACTTAGATATCTTGAGTTGATATGACAAAACAAGATGAAGGACCTAGTAGTAATATATTAGCTTAGATAGTAAGCTAGGGTTGTCATGTAACCCTAGTCCCTCTATTATATAAAGAGGGTAGCACCTTGGTTGTTATTCATTCATTCACAAACAATGTAAACCATAGGTGTGTGTGCGTTCTCCTGGTGTCAAGCCTATAAGGCACCAGGAGTATTAGTTAATAGTTTATTAATAGTAATCATTTCATTAGTGAAAGCCTTGTTCTTGGTTATGATTGTGTTAATTATTATTCCGTTGTGCATGTTACAATCATGATCATGATATCCCAGGTGAGTCTAGATCCTAAGACTCAACAAGTGGTATCAGAGCTTGTTGGCTCTCGATCTGGTTGATCTACAAGGTTTTCGTTAGTATCTTCTATTTTTAATAAATAATGTTGCTGATCTAGGGTTTTCCCAACAAACCCTAGATGATTCTTGCTGCCACTCATATTGAGGTTGCTACTGGTTGCTGAATGATCATACTGGTTATGGGGAGTTGGTTTTACAATCAACGATGAACCCCGTATGATCATTGATAATGATGGTTTTTTCAGAATAAAGGTTTCCATTGCAGATTCGATGCAACTAGGGTTCTGTTCAAACCCTAAATTCTTGATCACATCTTGGTTGCTGCTGTTGCAATTAATCAGAATAAGGAGAGCAAATTCGTGGTGTTTGCTGCTAGCTTTAATTAATTGTGAACGTTGCTGCCAAGACAAAGTTATTACAAATATTCATTTTTAGGGTTTCATGTGATTGAAACCTTGAAACCCTTGGTAATCAGTGGCAGGTGTGCATTATGTTAGGGTTTGTTGGCTACATGAATGATGGAACAGGAGTTGTGATTCTTATCCATTATCACAAAACTTTGATGCTTGCTGATCTCATTATTTAGAGAAAGAAGTTTAAGAGATATGTTTTCTGGTGATATTAGGATTTTCTTTCAAACCCTAAATACAGGAGATCATGTCAGCATGAGTTTGAGAGAATAGAGCAGGTCATGATCACAGGAGATACGTGTCTTGGGAGCACACGTTTTGGGTGTTGTTTTAGTCGAGCAATACACAAGAACGGGTGTGAAGATTTTGCTTATCTGCTCTAAATGTATCCATGATTAAAACATGTATGGATTTATGTTTTTGATATAGTCAAAACGTATGATGAATAAATCCAGCGTAATCTTTGGAGGTGAGGATACGTAAGTTATGGGTGATATTTTTGGACGTGATACTCATGGGATGAAAAGGTCAGAGGCATGATGGTTGAGCTATATTCAGCATGACTCTTGGTGCAAATACGGTATGTGATTATTCTTTCAATACAAACGTGGGATAATGTTTATTGTTACTGATTTTTAGGGGCTTTATATTCAAATGTATCCTGCATGGAAACTATTTACGTAAAAATCCCTGATTCTTAGAGATATGCTTATATCTCATAGACTTCCAGACGTGTGAGTTACGGGTTTCATTTTGTTTCCATAATTTGGGACGTGATATACAGGTGAAAACGTGTGTACTAATTCTGATTTTATGGGAAACATAATGATATGGTTATTTCGATAAGGTCAAAACTAAAACATGTTGTTAGCTAAAAAGGTGGGAGGTATATATGGATGCTATATTTTTAGGAAACGTGAATATGAATGAAAAAGTTAGACGGTGGGTTGAAAAATTCAAGGAACAAGAAAAGCATTGCTTAGAAGGATACTGTTTTTGATTACGTAATTCTTGGATAAGCATTAATTTTCCGTATATTGTGCTCTACATTTTAGACGGGATATTTATCTCTCGAATAAAAGGTATTCATACTATTTTTGAGATACGAGTTTTATGGGAGTATGATCTGGATGATTAAAAACGTGTGATCCTATAATATGGGAAAAAGAATATTATAGAAATATTGGGATTATTCTTTCTAACGTGGGATATACCATGGACATGGAGTTGCTGTTTTTTAGGGATTTCATATATTCCTATTAAATTATGATGGGAGGTTGACGTAGATTTTTAGTACAGTTCATATGGGCTCATTATTATTCATGTGTCAATTTATTTCCCATTCATATTATTCGTCAAGACAGGTTGTGACAGCAACAGCAACAGTTTCAGTGATGACAACTTGAAAAAAAAAGAAAGAAGGAAAGGGGTTTGAGATGCTACTGGTAGGTTATGTTGTTACTACTAGTCGCATATGTTCGTGGTGGTTTTGTTCTCGGTTCCTCCTAGTAATATTTGATGGTTCTTCCTGGTTGAATCATCGATTCATAGTAGTCGGTTTCTACTGGTTCGTACCACTGGTCGGTTCCTACTGGTTTGTTCCTCCTGGTAGGCGTATGTTCTTGTTGACTTGATTATGGTTCCTGCTTGCTTGTTGTATACTAACTTTCTTTGGTCGGTTTTTGTTCCTACTAGTCAAGTAAGATTGCTACTACTCTGATTTAGTGACTAGTCTGATGTCACTACTGTTACTAGAGGAGGAGTTCTCAGCCATCATCATTTCGCTGTGGAGATTCATTGAAGAAGACATTTACGTAACACATATTTTATGTTGTAGTTGATTTTCACAGGTTTTGTGTTCTTATCATATCTTAAAAGGAAGGGAGTACCTTTTAAGATAACTTGCTTGGTTTGTATGGTGACGAAGACTCGACATATCTAGCGAAGGGGTACGATCTATTCATATCTTAAAAGGAGTAGGAGCCTTTTTGAGATACCTTGCTCTATGCGTACATTTGCTATCACTTGAAGGGGTTACGTTATTGTGCTCAGTGTCTCATTTCTTTGAGGATTTTGTTCGAGCTCGACGTCACGTGGTTAGTGCAAGACATAAGACACAAGTTTGGGAGATTCCACTTCTTCATCAAATTCGTTATACTTGATTTCTTCATCAGTGATCTCTCCATGGAGCCTACTGGATTTGCCGTGCACTTCTTAAGGGGAAGACGATCCTTTTGAGTTGATGTGACAAATAGGGGAAGAATGCATGGATCAAGGGGAAGCTTATCCTTCATCTATATTAGCTTCAGGGGAAGCTTGTGCTTACTGGTTTTGTCAAATCAACTAGGGGAAGATTGTTGGGACTTAGATATCTTGAGTTGATATGACAAAACAAGATGAAGGACCTAGTAGTAATATATTAGCTTAGATAGTAAGCTAGGGTTGTCATGTAACCCTAGTCCCTCTATTATTTAAAGAGGGTAGCACCTTGGTTGTTATTCATTCATTCACAAACAATGTAAACCATAGGTGTGTGTGCGTTCTCCTGGTGTCAAGCCTATAAGGCACCAGGAGTATCAGTTAATAGTTTATTAATATTAATCATTTCATTAGTGAAAGCCTTGTTCTTGGTTATGATTGTGATAATTATTATTCCGCTGTGCATGTTACAATCATGATCATGATATCCCAGATGGGTCTAGATCTTAAGACTCAACAAAGGTAGAGTCGTGGAAGGCTTAACCGTCCAACCTGTAATAGATCCATTACCCAGGCAACTCTGAGTCACTATCGGAAGCTGCATCAATAAGATTTTCGTGAGCACGCTTCTCATAGGGAACAGACTTACCACGTTTAGCACGTCTAGCCAATTGCTTGCGGATGGAACGGCGAGGAGTGGGAGTAGCAGGCGAGGGTTCAACCTTTACCTTTACATGTGCAACAGGAGTAGGATCAGTAGAAGTAGAATCAATAACTTGCCCATCCAAAAGATCAACAGGAGCTGCACCAGAAGAAGGAATAGGTAGAGGAACAGTCACGGGTGGTGATGGTGATGCCATAGCAGGAGTAGCAGTGGTGGTGGTAGTGGTAGCATAAGTGGTGGTGGTAGTAGGACCTAGAGATGAAACAGGAGGAGCAACCGAAGGTGTAGGGGTGGTACCAAAAGTAGAAACATCAACAACCGATGGAATAACAGCAGAACCAAGAGGAGCATCAGATGTAGAACCTGGTGCAACAGCAGGTTGAGAAGTATGAAACACGCGTGGAGGAGGACGATAGATGAAACGCTCCGGAATAGGTGTGCTTTGATGCTTGATCATTCGTTCATAGAGCGCCTTAAGCTCATCAAAAGACAATGCCCGAACCCGTTCCCATGTCCAACCAACAGGGAAATAAGCAGCCGACTGATACTTCACATACCGTTGCATATGATTTTTCTCATCGGTTTTCGTCAAAGGCTTGTTCTTACGTTTTTCACGAAGTTGAGCTGCAAGCGCTAACTGTTTCTTACGCATTAACACCATACCTCGAGGAATACAATTATGCTCATTCACATCAGAACCCAAGAGATCAGTAAACTGTGAATAATCCGAGGTAAGAATAGTAAGCACCCGCATCCAATCACTATCATCCCGATGCATAGCATCATGCTGCAACTGTTCACGTCTCTGCTTCTGAAGAGCTTCCTCCTCAGCCTGAGCAGCTTGGTCAATCTCTGCTTGCAGCCTTTGAGCAGCCTCCTCACCTAACCTATCCTCCTCAAGTTGTATGCGTGTACGCTTGCTAGGGGGTGAGGGAGCATTAGTCATGGGGGCTTTCCCCTTTTGATCATGACATGGTCCAGCAGTGGAATTAGCAGTAGTACCAGCAACATCTTCCTTTGGTGTAGGGACAGTACCAGGAGAAGGAATGCTGGAGGAAGTAGGAGGAATCGGCAGATCATTATACAACTTATCAGCAAAGGCAGCCTTCGCCAACAAATTCAAACCATCCTCCACAAGATCTTCAACCTCCTCATCAGAATCAGATTGAACCACATGCTTCTTCCTTCGCCTCTGCTGTGTCTCCAAGGCTTTAATCCGGTCAGCCATGGGAAGAACAAATTCCCGGGTAAGCTTACGATGTTGATACAAATCCGTTTCAAAGGAAAGAATCCGTTCATGGTACATGTGCATGAGATCAAGCAAAGAAGTAAGTGTAAGAGGCTCCTCCGCTTTCCCACTAAGAGGACTTGGGTCTAGGAAGGCTTCATTGGAACCAGAAGCAATAAAGGGGTCATCATCATGAGCACGAGAGGAGTGTGGAACAGGACTAGGAGGGGGGGTATCCACAAATGGAGACGAATGTGGCATTGAAGAAGGAGCAACCTTGGAAATGGATGGCCTTTCAACCACCACCTCCTCAACCGGCTCCTCCTCCATTGGGTAATCACCTAATTGAGGTTCCTCCTCGGCTTGGTCAACCGAAGGAACAACATCAGGAGGACCTTGAGCAAGGCCCAACATTGCATCAGTAAGGGGCCTCCACTCCCCTCTTAACCCATGAGCCATGTTATAGTATACTTTAGCAGTAAGCTTAGAAGGCTCATACTCCTCCCTATAACGAGGTAAACAAACAAGTATCTGCTGTAAAAACCTAGGATACATCAAAAATTTCTTCCTAGAACCAGTACTAGACAGATTGCTAACCATCCCATCAAACAAATAGCGAGAGAAATTAAATACCCTACCCTGTGCTTTGCAGATTAGACCAGTAGCCAAAGTAATAGGAAAAGCATCCCAACTCCCAGACTTGGGGCTTAAATAATGAATCAAAAAGTTCACTAGAAGCTTCCATTGGGGGGAAAACCGATTCTTTTGGAAGTTAAACTTCCTCCCATGATGGTACCCAATAGCAGCCATCCCCTCCAAAACCTCACCATTGGGGATGGAAACAACACCACCTTCATCTGGAAGATGAAGGGAACTCCAGATAGAAGCTTCAGTAACCACATAAGAACGGCAATCAATGGTAGCATGGAGTTCACGTGGACGACCAACTAAAGCCACAAGAGTAGCAAACCCCAAAAATGACGGATTACACTATCATAAACAATGGGGCACACAGTAAAAGCATACCTAAGTTTAGAAGCCTCAATAAACTCCAGAATGTCTGTGAAGTCATCACGTTGAGGACCATCTCCAAGATAAGCGACCTTATTGTGAGCGGGTTGGTAGACCAAAGCAGCAATTGATGATGATCAGAAGGAATGGAAGATGATTTGTTAGGGTTTGAGAGAGTAGGAGCGGATGTGTGTGTGTTATGATTGTGATGAATGAGTCAAGGGGGTTATTGACCATAAATAATGGTCTAGTAACTGTTCATTGACCCCTAATAATGGGGGTTGCCCTTTCAAATTAGACAGTTAATGCAAAGTAACCACTTGCCCCTTTTAACATTATTTGCAAATCCCAATTTACCAAAGTTAAATAAGAGGATATAGACCAGAATTTGCATGCGTTGACTAAAAGTCAAAGCGGACAATGGTCAACACTAGAAGCATAATATGGTCATCAGAATTCAACAAAGTGAACCAGAAGTCAACCATCACTTGACAAAGAAGGATTTTTATCCACTAGAAGCCAACCAAGAACCACTAGAAGCTAACCATTAAGGACTAGAAGCTAGTCATGAATGAAGACAACCATCAGAAGTGAGCAAAAACCTCCACTAGGAGTAACACACACCACAAGAACCCACTCAATCTGTTGTTAAAAACTACCAATTTGTTAGTCTGTGCAAATAAGTATGTACACGAAGCCTCCCCTTAGGCTTAGCCTCCCCTCAATCCTAGGGCTCAAGGATTGACCATCCCAATGTGAACCACCAAGTGGTTGAACCGAGGATCAAAGGCTTTAGTCAACAGATCAGCAACATTATCATCCGTATGAACCTTAAGAACCTGTATCAACTTCTTCTCATTGGCATCCCGTATAAAATGGTGCCGAATTTCAATATGCTTTGTACGTTGATGAAAAACAGGATTCTTTACAATGCAGATAGTGATTTGGTTGTTAATGAAAATTTTTGTGTTCATAAAATTGAACCCATAATCCAGCATCTGATTTTGGATCCACAAAACTTGTCCACAACAGCTAGCAGTAGCAACGTATTCAGCTTCTGTTGAAGAAGTAGCTACGATCGTCTGTTTCTTGCATTGCCATGAAATAAGTCTTCGACCCAAAAATTGACAACCACCAGTAGTAGATTTTCTGTCATTATTAGCACCTGCATAGTCACTATCACTATATGCTTCAAGAACAAAAGGTGATTCTTTAGGATACCACAAGACAAGCTTGGGTTGAGCCTTGATGTACTTGAAAATCTTCTTGACTGCATTCAAGTTAGAAACCGTTGGAGCCACCTGATGTCTAGAACAAGCACTTACTGCAAACATGATATCCGGACGTGATGTAGTCAAATACATGAGTGAGCCAGTCATAGACCTGTACATGTGAACATTTACCAGAGGATTTGGCTCATTCTTGAGTTTGACTTTAGCAACTTCATAAGGTGTTGCTGCTGGTCTAAGAGGATCCATATCAAACTTCTGAAGGATCTCATGAACATATTTATCTTGACTTATGAAGATCCCATCCGACTGTTGCTTGACTTGAAAACCAAGGAAAAATGTAAGCTCTCCCATAGCACTCATCTGAAATTCACCCTTCATCAGTTGTTCAAACTCATCACACCATTCCTTTTTAGTAGAACAAAAAATAATATCGTCCCCATACACCTGAACAAGGATAATGTCCTTGGTGTTCCTCTTAAGAAATAGTGTTTTGTCAATTGTGCCTTTTCTATAGCTATGTTTCAACAAGAAAGATGAGAGACGCTCATACCAAGCTCTAGGAGCCTGATGAAGTCCATAAAGAGCCTTGACCACCTTGTAAACTTTCTTGGGATTAAGTGGATCTACAAAGCCCTTAGGTTGAGTGACATAAACTTCCTCATCAATCCTGCCATAGAGAAATGCACTCTTGACATCCATCTGAAAAACTATAAAATCCATATAGGAAGCAAAAGCGAAAAACAGACGAATGGCCTCAATCCGAGAAACAGGAGCAAAAACTTCAGTGTAGTCAATGCCTTCAAGTTATGTATGACCCTGTGCAACCAACCTCGCCTTATTTCTCACCAAAATACCCCGTGCATCTTTCTTGTTTTTGAGAATCCATTTGGTACCAATGGCTGTCTTTCCAGCAGGCAAGTCAACTAGGATCCAAACATTCTGAAACAAAAATTGCTGCATTTCCTCCTGCATAGCGTCCACCCAACTTTGATCCTCAAGAGCATGAGAGACTGATCTAGGTTCCACCTGTGAAAGAAAACAAGCAAACAAACAGTGTTGAATGTCCGTATGATTATTACGCTTTTGATCTTCAATATAGCTCACAAGAGCATGATGATCAGACATGGCCTTCTTATGCATTCTGCGTTTCTTGAAAGTAGAACCAGGATCTCCAATGATTTGAGTAGTAGGATGGTCTTTGTGTGATTGCAACACTGGATTGGAAACTACCTCCACTTCTGGTGCCAAGTTATTAAGATCCCCAACAAAGTCATCATCATATGAAGCAGCGTTGAAAATGCCATCTATTAGTTGTTTATGAATATCATCCAGCTTGGTAGAAGACTTTTTTTGATGGTTCCCCAGGTTGGAAGGACTTGAGAATCTAGTATGGGAAGTAGAATCACTAGCCGGACTACCAATAGGTGTTAAACTAGCACTAGGAGTAGTAGTCGGAGTACTAGGAGCAGCTTTGCCAGCAGGCGTATTCAAGGGAAACTCAAAGCCACCTTGAGCAGCTGCTGTAGTAGCTTCTTGTTGTTGTTTGAGTAATGTGTCAAGAGCTACTTGTGAATCCAATGCATCCAATGGAGTTGCATCACCAGGAGGAGTAGGAGAGACTGTGGTGGAATAGGATGGAACAACAAAAATATCATCCTCGTCATCTGATTCGAAAAGACTAGAGTGAGCACCTGTACTAGAAGTTGCAAACACTTGTGGACCTGCATCATGGTTAGTTTTGAACCCAAAATATCCTATTGAGTCACTAAGATAATCAAGATCAAAATACCATTTAGGACCCTTGCCTTGGATGTTTGACTTCTCCTCAAAATACCTGAGATTTATAGTTTCAGTTACTCGCTTGGCTTGGAGATTGTAGACACGATAAGCTCGAGAGTGAGCTGAATATCCCACAAAGTATCCTTCATCTGCCTTGCCATCAAATTTCCCCAAATAGTCACTAGTATTTAGAATGGTGACAGGACACCCAAATGGCTTCAAATGAGCAATATTTGGAACTTTGGCTGTCAGGAGCTCATAAGGAGTCTTCTTGTGAGGATTTGTAATAGAAACTCTATTTAAAACATAACTTGCAGTATTGACAGCTTCTGTCCAGAACATGGTTGGAAGCTTGGAATCGGCAAGCATTGTTCTTGCTGCTTCTATTAGAGTCCTGTTCTTTCTTTATGCCACGCCATTCTGTTGAGGAGTTCTTGTTGCACTATAATCACTTTTGATGCCTTTAGAATTACAAAGTTCTATGAGGTCTGCATTTTTGAATTCGGTTCCATTATCACATCGAATACCTTTAACCTACTTGGTTAACTGATTCTCGATAAGTGTAATGAAATCTTTTAGTATAGAGAAGGTCTAACTCTTGGCAGCCATGAAGAAAACCCACGTAAACCTGCTATATCCATTAGTTACCACCAGACAGAATTGCTTGTGGTCAATGCTCCTAATAGAGGTAGGACCAAATAAACCCATGTGTAGTAGCTACAATGGTTCAGTTATAAGGCTGAGAGTAGTAATGGCTTTGAAGGATGCTTTATGTTGTTTGCCTTTGCTGCAAGCAAGACAATTAATATCATTTCTAAATGACTTGGGAGGTAAACCAGAGACCAGGTTCATATTTGCTAGTTTTTTAATGGTCTTGAAGTTCACATGTCCCATCCTTCTGTGCCAATGAGTGGCTTCATCTTCTGAGGCTTTAGCAACCAAACATGCTAGTTGACCAGTAGGGTTGACTTCATTCAGCTTGATACTATAGAGATTGTGTCTTCTAGGGACTCTGAGTAGAACCTGTGAATCATCCGGAAGTTTAAAGTCTTTGGATAGCACAAGTGCATCAGTATCCGTAAAGAGGACAAATTGCTTCTTGTCACAAATCTGAGAGACAGATATAAAGTTGAAGTGTTGAAGTGCTTCCACATATTAGAACTGCTCAAAATTAAGATTGGGCATCTGAATCGTTCCTTTGCTAGTAATCCTGCCTTCACCTCCTCCAAAGTAGACCTTTCCGCCTTGAAATGGTACAAAGTTAGATAGAAGACTTTTATTTCCTGTCATGCTCCTAGAGCATCCACTATCAAAAATTCCTAGAGTAGGATCTTGGTATGGAGTAACCTACAACAACAAGATAATAGAGATACAAAAGTTATTGTCTTAAGGGGACCCAAACCTTTTCAGGTTTGAGCCTGCCTTGTGGATCTTTAGTAGATAGCCAAGAAGATTGATGAGATCTACCGTTGTTCTTTGGTTTCCTATTCATCATATTGGTATTATTTTTTGACCAAGAACTACCTGCTGAGGGCTTAACAGCAGTTCCCCAATTTCCCAATCCAAAATACATGTGGTCAAAATTATGTGCATAATTTGGATTAAAATTCTGAAAATAGTTACTGGTTGGTCTATTTGATGTTAATCCAATATTTCTCCAATGATCAGAAGCTAATGGAGAGGTCCTTCTAGAAGAAGAAAACGATTGAGCACTTGGGTTTAGTCTTCTAGAAGAATATGGAACAACTCCTGGTAGACCAGGAGCAGGAAATGCTTGATGAACAGAAGAATGTTTGTCATAAAAATCACAATCTTTAATCAAATGAAATGCACTCCCACAAATAAAAGATGTTTTAAACGACCTTTTATTAGAATGACATTGTTTCATACTGCTAACTTTATTACACACAATTCTAGGAGAATCAATCTTCCTAGGACTCAATAAACCAGGACTAGACATAGTGGATTTAAAAGCAACTCTCTCTTCACACTTCCTAGCACCAGTAGCAGCATGATCATTCGGCTTGGAACTTGTAGGTATCGACTCTTCACTTGAACCACTTGATGCAGAGTCACTGGCTTTGTCACTGAAAGTACATGAGACAAATTCATTAGAATTAGTAGAACCTTTTGGGGACTCATGCATCTGTGATCCATCCAAGTCATTATGCCTAGAAGTGGGCATGAAAGTTCCAGTAAGAGGTGGAGGGACAACATGCATTGCTGCTGATGGTTTAAACCTATTGTAACTAGGTTCTCCCTCTTCCTCTTTGTCGGGATCAAAGACACTTGAAAAAGATAAATCAAACACATCTTCTGAATCAATATATTTATCAAATCCTAACCCTCTTTTAGTCCTACCAGACATGCTACTATTGATTAATTTCGAAAGATTTTTAGGTGCCTTTTCCCATTTGTCAAATCTTAAAAGTGTAGCATCTAATCTTTCTTTCATCTCTTGTTTTTCTTTGATACTATCATCTTTTACCTTTTCTGTGTATCTTAGCATATTTGTTGTGTTTTCTAAATCAATGTTTAGTATCCTAATTTTATCCTCATACTCACGTTAAGTATCTTGAAGCCACCTCTTTTGTTGTTCCAATGTGTTTAATGAAGCCTTATAGGCTTGAACCTCTAAAAATACTTATCATTCTGATCATTTAAGTGATTATATTGGGACAACAATTCTGAATATTTATCATGCCAACAAATTGGACAATGTTGTACCTGAGGTGAGATGCCCATAAGAGCAAACTTGTCAGCTTCCTCTGCATCAGATAGATTCCCATCAATCATTGCAAACACGTCAGTAGAGGACTCAGCTGATTCCAATGTAGTAGTCTGATGATCATTCCAGTTGACCGTAGAGTCAACATACACCAATGCCTTTTTGTCATCCTTTACCTCCTGAACCTTAAAAGCTGAATATCTGCTCTTCTCCTGGTCATTCTTGTTAGGGCATTCCCTTGCAAAGTGACCTTGTTGCTGGCAGTTATAGCATCGAACCTTGCTTCTGTCAAACCTTGCTTCTGTCAGACCTTGCAGGCTCTCGTGGGTTGTAATTAAATTTACGACCTGCTTTCTTCTCAAACTTGTGAACCCTAAGAGTGAGCATGGCCATCTGCCATTTGAGATCCCTTTCATCCAGCTCAAGTTTATCAACCTGTTTGAAGTCATCAAAAGCAAGTTGCTGTTGAGCATCAACGTCAGCAACAAAAGAATGAAGAACAGCTTCTACCATGCTACCAGACTTGGCTGTTGGTTCAGAAGCAGAAGTATGCTGAAAAGTATGTTGAGAAGACACAGTATTGCTTGGGCTACTAGCATAAGACATGGGACTGGATCCCATAGAACTCACAAAGGCAGAATTAGTAGGAGTGGAAAAAGAATCACTTGAATATCCTCTCACATGAGGCTCAAAAATTTTAAGCTTATGAAATAAATCATCAAAGTTGAGATAGTCAAGCCCACCTTTTGCTTTTAGAGAGATTACCACCTGATTCCATGAGTAAGGTAAGGCTCTAAGAAATCTTGCATTAATATCACCATCGTCAGGTTTCGACCGAAGTTGATTCAACTGGCTCAATATCTTTTGGACCCTGTCATACCCTTGATGAATACCTTCAGTTTCTGAGATTTTGAATTCTGTGAATTCATCTCTCAGCATGGATCTTCACATTTTCTTTGACTCCTCATTCCCACCAAACCTTGCTTTTATTCCATTCCAGATCTCTCTAGCATCATCCAAATGGTAGAAGTCACCCATGTGATCATCAGGAAGGGATTGAAGCAAAATAGTTTTTGCTTTGACCTCCTTCTGAATGGCTATGATTTCTTCATGAGTTTTATGGTCAAAAAGAGTAATATTACCATTCTTGTCTCTTCCAGTCAGCTTCCTGCTGTTCCCATTCAGAATAATCTTCCAAAGGTTTTGATCAGTGTTGGTGATCCACCATTCCATCTTCATTGCCCAACTATCATACTCGTCCTTCTTCAGAAGAGGAAACTTACCATTTGTGTTGGAAACCGTAGCAACGATCTGCTGAGGTTGCAGAGTTTTAGGAGTACCATCTTCTCCTGTTTGAGTAGAACTTGAGGCAGACATGATTAAACAAAAATGTTAGTAATAAGAAAAAATTATTCTTCTTGTACAGAGACTCTCCCAGGCTCTGACACGACTTCATCCTTCATCCTTTTTATTCTTTTTATTCTTAAGAACCCATCTTGTCCCAATAGGTCTGACATGTCTGGGACAATCAACCAACTCCCAAACATCCTGGATAGCAAATTGGTGAAGCTCATCTTGCATTGCTTCCACCCAACTTGGTTCTTTGAGAGCATCAATAATGTTATTAGGTTTCTGTTGTGAAAGAAAACAGGCAAACAAACATGCTTGAACAAGAAGGGTATCAACCTTCTTGTGAATATTGGCAATAAATCCTCCAAGATTCTGATGAGATCTTCTAGTTTGAACAGGAGTCATAACATCACCAATAATTAGAGAAGGATGGTGATATTTGATTTTAGAAGTAAGCACTCCTCCCTCAATAAGTGTGTTGTCCTCAATCTCATCTTCCATGTTACCAATATCCTCTTCAGACTCTCTTCCATCAACATCTGAATGAACCTCTCCATTTCTGTTTGAAGGTTCACGTTGTTCAAAATTATTGGAAGAGAAAATATGGTCAAAAGAGCTTTCAACGCCTGGACCATGGCTGTCAACGTTTGATCCATCAACGCCTGAATTTATCTTGTCAGCGCCAGATTTTCCTTTGTCAGCGCCTGAAAGATCATGCATGTTGTCAACTGGTGATACTTGGGGACCACCTTTTTCCTTTCCATCAGCTGCAGCAGCAACAAATGCATCTGTCCAAATGGGAATAGTAACATACTCAACTATGGGTCCTAATTTGTCTGCTTGTGATCCAACCTCTTCATTAACCTGTGTACCTGAAACATCAACAAATGGTTCTTCCACAACATTTGAAGTTACCTTCACAATGTTTGGATTAGTAACAGGCATATAATTAAAATTCCTAGATAGAGGTTCCAAGTCAAATAACCAATTTGGACCACTTTCAGGATCACTAGGTTTACTTTCTAAAAACCTGACATGTACTTTTTCAAGTATACGTTTTTCTTTCTTAAGGCAAACTCTATATCCTCTACTCTGCATTGAATAACCCATGAAGTAGCCTTCATCACCTTTAGCACTAAATTTACCTAAAGCATCACTAGTATCCAACACCACTACATGACATCCAAAAGGTTTAAGAAAACCAATATTAGGTTTCGTTCCCCATAGTAACTCATAAGGTGTTTTGTTATGAATCTTGTTGACTAATGCCCTATTCTGAACATAACAAGCTGTATTCACAGCCTCAGCCCAAAAAGCAATGGGAAAGTGAGCATCAGCCAACATAGTCCTAGCTGCTTCTATGAGGGTTCTATTCTTTCTCTCAGCTACCCCATTTTGCTGTGGGGTTCTAGCTACACGAAACTGTCTAGTAATCCCTTTCTTGGCACAAAAATCATCTAACAACTTATTTCTAAACTCACCACCATTGTCACTTCTAAGTATCTTAACCTCATTACCAGACTTCTTTTCAATCTGTGTAATAAAGTTAATCAAAGTATCAGCAGTGTCACTTTTCAAAGCTAAAAAGAAAGTCCAAGTAAATCTAGAAAAATCATCAGTGATGACAAAACAGTAAGATTTACCATTTAATTTTTCTATATTAGTTGGACCAAACAAGTCCATATGCATCAGGTGAAGTGGTTTAGAACTAGAGTGCACCTGTTTAGACTTAAATGAGACGTTGTGCTGTTTGCTTTTAAGGCATGCAACACAAGAGTGGTCATTGTGGAAAGCCTTTTCAGGAAAACCATCAACCAAACCATGTCTCACAAGTCTGTTTATATTTTTAAAATTAATGTGCCCTAATCTCTTGTGCCAAATATTACTCTCATCAACTGAAGCCTTAGCATATAGACATGATAAATTATTATTCATCCTAATTCCATTAAGATTCACATTATAAATGTCCTTATGCCTAGGTGTTTTATAATCAATGAATTTCTCATCTGGTATTTTAAAATCTTTGCTCAACACCAAGCATTCAGTATCAGTAAAGAGAACCTTATTTTTGTTATCACAAACTTGTGATACACTAAACAGATTATAGTCAAGTTCTTTTACCAGAAACACGTTTTCAAAACGCAAATTGTTGGTGAGAAGAGTTCCTTTGCCTGTGATAGTTCCATATCCGCCTCCAAAGTAAACTTTGTCACCATCCTTAATGGGTGTGAAGTTTGTGAGATAATCTTCCTTCCCAGTCATGTGCCTAGAGCATCCACTATCCCAATAACCATAATCATTAACCTGCTTTTGAATGCCCTGTACATAAAGAAAACAAATTAGTTTTCTTTGGGAACCCAAGCCTGAGGAGACTTAGATTCATTTGGTTGTTCAACAAGAACAGACTTAGTCCTTATGACAACCCCTTGTTCATCCCTTTTTGGATTAAACACCCAGTTAACCCCAATTGGTTTTGTTATGACCTTTGAAATATAATGAAATCTGTTACAGGTCATAGAAATCCCATCTGAATTAGGGTTTTGATCTTGCTTAGGTCTCCATGTCAAGCTAGAAGAAGTTTTAGATCCCTTTCCATTTGGTTACAAATATTTGCCAGTATTTGGTCTGGCAACGTTTCTGTCAGCATTTGATTTGGTCTTGTCAACTCTGTAATTACCCTTATCAGCGTTGAACCTAGGGTTTGATACAGGAACCCATTGTCTATTAGACCATGTATTGGTCTTCTAAAAAGGTCTTTGTCCATAAGTATTAGACCCTTTAGTAAAGAATGGGGCTGGCCTAACAACTTGTGAACTTTGCTGGACAAAAGATTTGGGTTTGACAGTGTTTGACTTTTTTCAGCGTTGACCTTTGAAGCATTGACAAACTTATAGGCTAAATGTGAAAAACTTCCACAAGTATAACAGGCTTTTCTAGACATAACTTGTAAAACCCGCTTTAAAAGTCCACGAATATTAATTACGAACAATCACAGTTTTAATTTAAACGTTACGTAACTATTTTTCAGATAATAAAATAACAGTATAAAGATATTACTTTTGAAAATTCGACATTTGATCATTTATGTCATTTCGAATATTGGAGTTTATTTCTAAAACTTTCATTTCAATTCTGAATATTTAATAGAACGTAGGGAAAGGATACAAAGTTATGATTTAGTAAAATGATTTAAGCTTATGAAATATACTATGGTCTTAGCAAAACACGTTCCTATCAAAATGTTGTAATTGATGTTATCAATTCCAAAATGTACACATATGTACAAATCTTTCCTATTACTCGGTTACGTTATTACTCGGTCATCAAATCTAATTCAAATCCCGTATTTTTCGCAGTCAAATCAAGGCTGTAATTAGTAGTCCCTTCACGTCATTATAATGTAGTCAACCTTCCGCTTCAACTTCCCCTTTTCTCGTCTTGGTACAGGATCGTATATAACTACATTCTACATTGTTAACACAAAAAAATAAGAGTTTGGTTATGTCGTTGGTTTTCGTTGGAGGTTTTGGTTCGCGGTTGGTGTTTTAGTGGTGCGAGTACATCGACTTATGGGTTCGATCATGTCTCCTTATATGATCATGTCGGTATTGATGCTTTTGCTGGTTCGATCGGTGGGCGTCTGGGATAAAGGTTTGGTTTCGCTGATGCATTATATTTTAAGGTACAGCTGAGTTACTTGGTCCATATATACGTATACACATCGTCGTCGATTGCAAGTGTCAATTCGTGTTCGTGTTTAATCTAGTTTTCGGATTCGACCGTCTCTCTTCGAATCTTGTGTTCGTCATCTGGTTTCGATGTGGATATGTTAACGTTAAACCTTGAGGTAAATCTTCGACCCTTCGGTTTCATGCATAATCATCGGCTATATATGTAGCTATCATGCAAGAAAATCTTAAATATATTTGTGGCATGAAATACAGTAAAACTAGAATAGAGAATCACTATGATAAATCAGTGTGATGTCACATGAGTTGATAAGAAAATATACACCATAGATTATGATCAGATTAGTTACTAAAGTCAATGATTTAAAATCATGTTTTAGGAGCTAATTCTAGTTAGAATTAAGATACATGTAAATAAAAAAAAAAGATGGTAATCTACAATGGGTTTAAGAATGTGTCTATTAGAGTAAGTTTTCAAATATGAAAATGGTTCCTGAAAAGTTAACTAGTCGGAAAAAAAATGCAACATGCGTTTTAAAAAAAAAAAAAAAAAGAAAAATACATCTTATTATGAGTTTAAACTAAATTTTCATTTGCCTAAAATGTGTCATGCGTCACATTTGTTTGTAAATTGATGATACTAATTAAATGCTTTTGAAATCATAATATATTGGTTTAAATTTCATGTACAACATATATAGTGTTTTAGTCATTGAATTTAATACAATCTTATACGGCAGCTTATGGACAAAAGTATTTTGGTACCAGCTTAAATTTAAGGATGCCAAAACAAATTGGTGGTTGATTAATATGCGCTAGATCATTTGATCCGAAAATAAGTTGGAAGCTTGTGTTGACGTCACGATTGTTAAGGTACGGATTTTCCGTCCTTTCAGTAAGGACTTCCTTTCTATGCATGTTTAGGATTCCCCGTCTGCAGCCAAATGTTCTTCCCAGTATATGTTTAAGTTATCAGTAATCATGTTTATAATAAAATAAATTGCCTGAGCATTATATACAAGCATGATTAGTTTATATACTAGTTACGGAGGTACCGTAACCACGACACTAGAGGCACCGGTGTCGTGACTCACATGCAGGAGAGTGATATCCTGCATCGTCCCACTCAGCTCAGCTTGGCCATTTTATCAGCTTATTATTGGGGCGTATGGATGCATCCTAGGCTACAGTTTACAGTTTAGCAGGTGAATGTGGTGTGTGCTCTACATCCTTCACATTGGAGCTGATCCCTCCACCCAGCACAGTTATTTAGAGGTCACCCCTCTACAGCATGACGAGGTCACCCCTCTATGTATTCATGCAGCAGTTGTTACAGCACATGACCTATATAAGCTCTTGGCAATTAAAATACAGTAAATACATGTTATACAGATTTAATAGATAACAGTTCAGCTTCATCATTGATAAACCAGACTTTACAGATTATTTACAGATTTCTGCTGCAACTTTACTTATCAGTCTTACAGCTCCAGTATTTCATCATCTATTCATTTCAGAATTTCCTTATCATGTTTTATATCCGTTCACTGAGCGTTATGCTCAGCCGTAGTTCCTTTCATGTTCTAACGGTAGGTACACCAGGACGCTCTTAGGAGTCTGAGAGCATGTGCATTTGGATGAAAGCTATCCAGGCTTCTTACTTTATGCATTTCTTACATTATTCTGTTATTTGGACATTGTTTAGTCCTTTCCTTCAGTATTTTAATTTTCATGTTTGAGCTTATGTTTGGATTACCGATGTTTGATTCTGGTAACTCCTTTATGGTCAGTTAATGTTTTAGGACATTTACCTTATGCTTTGATGACACGCCATAAATACACGTAACGGTCCACTTATCCAAGTGGGGTGTTACAATTATGGTATCAGAGATATAGGTTCGACCTGTAGGCTCTAAAACTTGACCTGTGACTAGTGGGTAGTCACCAGGAACTTCCGAGATTTTGGCGTTGTTATCATTCACGTTTCTCATGGATTATTCAGTCAGTTTTCTTCATTTATCAGTCAGATTTTCTTAAAGTTTTGACTAAGTAAAAGGTTGGTACATAACTAGCCATATTTAGTCGCATGTGCTTTTAGCGAAATTTTCGTTTTTGGTGAGCTGACCATAGGCGTTCACCCTTGCCCGTTCAGATTTTGTATTGGGAGACCGACCATAGGCGTTTACCCTTACTCATGACAGATTCATGTTTACAGTTAAATATTACTTGGTGAACCAGCCATAAACGTTCACCATTTCTCAAGTCAAATTTCATGCTTTTCAGTCAAATGATGTTTTGTGAACCGATCCACAGTTGTTCACTTTGGTCACATCAGGACATTTCATAAATTTTGACAAGTATAGATTGGACTACAGCTATCCATATTTAGTCCGAGATTATAAATTTCTATACATGACAGTTCTCAGAAAATTTTGACCAGTATGGGTCGAACCAGAATAGCCCATCCTTAGTCTCATGTTTCTTCTCTGAATTCTGTGGATTGAACCATAGCCATCCACATCAGTTGATATTACGCCTCAGTTGATTTGATTTTTTTTATACTCCTTGTAACAGTCAAATTTTCATACCTCACGTTGATGTCATCTACATGATGATTCAGTTTCATGTCTCCTTACGAGGATTATGTTTTCAGCAAAGTAATGATGTTTTCATGTTAAGATACACAAGAACTTCAGTAAAGCCCGTTTTCATGATAAATCATGATTGACCTTCATTAATCATGCCTCATGCTGACCACTGTTGGGACTTCGATTATATCATACTTTTCAGCCTCGAAACAACCAGCAGTAAGTCGACGCAGGAATTGTCAGCCTATCATGTTATTTATTTCAGATCAATTTACTACCGTTTAAATCAATTTATTTCCCTGATCATGTCAGACAAGCGACACCAGTATCGATCATCCCATAAAATTCCCACCAGCTCCATGTACAGTATATTCCATATGTACCCCATGTACAGTGTCTCAGTTATACTCCATGTATAATATTTCACGTGTAGTCCAGGTACAACGTCTCAGATATGCTCCATGTGCAGTATTCATTTTGTACTTCATGTACAGTAGTTCAGGTGTACACCAGGTACCCTACTCCATGGATATTGCTAATCGATCCTTAATCATCTCAGGCGTTTCCACATGTCGATATTCTACCAAGTGCTGATGCTGCTCGTGAGTTGAAGATTTTACAAGATGCTGACGCTGCCAACACTCTGAAGACCACACAGATGCTGATGCTGCTGAACTTTGGAGATTTCTCAAGATGCTGATGCCGCGGAACGAGGACGAAAACTATAAATTTGAAATTTCTGACAAGTATAAATTCAACCATCAGACACTACCATTCTATTTTATGTTTTTACTTCCTCAGTTAGATGGCACACATCACTCAGCTAATCTTTCTGTCAGAAGAGTGGGAACCGGTAACCAGCCGACCACTCAGCAGAAATAATTGCATTAATCACGGTCATGATAACGACCGTCAGGAAACGGACAGAAAAAGTAGTAGTGACAACCACCGTACTCATAACTAATCAGTCAGTACCATCGGAACACCGGAACGGACGTGACCAGAAATACAGAGGTCAGCAGTCTAACCGGTCCGCCAATCCTAGCAGTTACCAAAAATTTTCAGCCTTGTTCATATTGATCTATAAAACACGTGCCAAGACATCAGTCAAGACATAGTTCTCAGGTATCATTTCGAAAGACACATATCAGGGCACCAGTCATGATACACGTCATACGAATATCTTCTCAGAGTACGAGTCCGAGCTCCTAGTTCCAGTATGTTCCAAGCGAGACCCTCAGTAATTCAGGGTATCTTTCAGAAAAGGGTATACTCATTCTATTATGCCATGCATGAATCAGATCATTAAAATTCAGTCACCACCACTAGATTATTATTCAGATTAAACACACGGTAATCATTATGTGAGGTTACAGACGAACCCACTCAGTGGAAGTCGCCACGTTACTCCACGTATTCCTATGTCAGCTTCATGTAAATCAGATATTTACCTACCTCTCAGCCAGAAAAGACTCGACAGTATCACCATATTTATTAAAGCCTTATTTTCATCTAACGACGAGATCCGTCTTACTGAATTCCAAATATATTCATTTTACTTTCGGTCAGAAAATCAGCACGAATTATTTCTGCCTTACAAGCGCGTGACTATCAGTCCATAGCTATGAAGACTTTTACCTACCTATTATTAATTTACTTCTGAAATTCCTTAAATTCATGATCAGCAGATTATTCTAGAGTTCCAGATATAATTTCAGAAAGTTTTCAAGAAATTCCTTCCTAACCACGAGACAGAAATTTAACATCGAGCTAGTCTCAAGAACAGAACCTGTTTTCAGAACTCTTGATCACAGGGCTTAAGCTAAGTTAAAAGAGTTGCAGCAATTGCCGCAAGAATTACCGGAACGAGGCTTAATTCGCCCTGGCGTACCACCAGGAAGTGTGTCGTTTCTGTCTATCAGGAAGAAGGTCGGTAACATTAGATCATGTATCGACCACTAAAACAGTTGACATGATCACCATTCTTAATCAATGTTCATTCCATAAATAGCAGGTTTATCGGATCTGCTATGATGTCTTAAACACTTCCTAGAACAAATTTCCGATCATGCTACCATCAGTGGTGGGAGAAAGAACATGACGTTTCCAGACTGATGTTGCACATATTACAGTCTCTCTAAAATTTTAATTTTATACTTTTGAGCTCCCTAATGCTCCAGCTATATTATGAAATCATGAATAAAATTTTTCCATAAATCTTAGGCGATATCATCAGTATATTCATTGATCACAGTCTGATATGCCCAATGCTAGAGGAGAACACGAGACTCATCTTCTCACAGTTGCACAAATCGTCAATAGGAGTAAATTTTATACACAACTTTCCAGATATAAAATTCGCCTGAACTGAGTGGCATTTCTGAGCCATCCTATTTTAGCAGAAAGAAATTTCAGACAATCCTGCGAAGGTGAAGGCCATCACTTGATGATCCCGACTGACGCCTGTGAACGAAGTACAATTTTCTAGAACTCAATTGACTGCTACCGCAGAAATTGCTGGCAGTTTCCACAAGAAATTTTTCCATGGCTGTCTAACCAGATTTCCACCAAAATGTCCCATGATCAAGCAGAAATTTTTTTATAGAAGCAGTATCGCACAATTATGCAGCTATGTTCATATCTAGATGCCTGACATACCGCAGGTTCAAGATAGAACACCGATATGCTAATTCTAACAGTAGAAAATTCTAGACCGAAAGGAGACAAGACTCCATGGAGATTGTTATCAGTTTCCACAAACTCAGAAAAGTATGGTACTATTTAAGTTATCATCAACCATGTAATCAGCCTGCGCGTTTCTTTCATCCGAAAGGAACACGCAGTACGGATCTACAGAAAATTTTGAAATCCAACAGTAAATCGTACGAATTCAAGGCATTCCATCGACCATCATATCAGACAGAATTCATGTTCACGATCAAGTGTATGTTTACGCTCACTTTAAGTTCGCGGTTATTTCCACTTCACGTTTACGTCTCGTTCGCAGTATGATGCTGTTTCAGTTCATCTTTATGCTATCTCTTGATTTAAGCTCACATTTGTGTTCATAACATTGTTCACGATCAAGTTCGTGTGCCATTTCACGATACTCGTTTCTCAGTTTATTACCGAATACGGTTACAGAAAGCTTGGGAAATCAGACTCAAGTTTAGCACAACTATTCCATAACCAGTCAGCCGTTTTACATCTCAGGCCGTATCGTTTGGCATTCATTCCTCAGTCAGCATACGTTCATGATATGTTCTAGTATCACGTACACAGTATGATTCACTTATCATATTCTAATTCCATGCCAGCGCTCCTCATATAATTATGAACCACGTTCACAAACGCTCACTTAGCATGTTCACAATCGTTCACGTAGTTCGTCCCTATATATTCTCAGCAGCTTGCTCAGAGATATAAATGTTATCTTTTCAGTATAATTGTACGTACAGCTTCATGTATTCTACATGCTATAGCTTATTCACTCAGATTCAGAAAATCTATCTTATGTATAGAACCGGAAACTATTCAGCATCATCAGGACAGGGTCATTAGGACCAATATTTTTTTTATTATGTTTAGACCTTTGAAGGAATCGTTTCGAGCGGGAGGCGACTCGAAACAGAGGAGTCCATCCGGACCTCTCATCCCCTTTCCTTCAATAAATCCAGTTAAGGCAGTCAAGTCACATTCCATGTTCTCTTTAGCCATGTCACATTCCATGTTCATTTCAGTCATGTCAGGTTTATACCTATCAGCAGCATTATGTCTTAATTAGAAGACAATTCATCCTTCAGCTTAATTGTCTTTTCAGTCTACGTGTTCTTTCAGTTCTTATAACTTAATCAGCTTATTACCTCTAATTCGAGGACGAAATTCTCCCTTTTAGAGGGGGAGAATTGTAAAACCCGGTTTAACCGTGTCCTTAATTCGGGGACGAATTATTTTTTTAGAGGGGAAGAATTGTAAAACCCGCTTTAAAAGTCCACGAATATTAATTACGAACAATCACAGTTTTAATTTAAACGTTACGTAACTATTTTTCAGATAATAAAATAACAGTATAAAGATATTACTTTTGAAAATTCGACATTTGATCATTTATGTCATTTCGAATATTGGAGTTTATTTCTAAAACTTTCATTTCAATTCTGAATATTTAATAGAACGTAGGGAAAGGATACAAAGTTATGATTTAGTAAAATGATTTAAGCTTATGAAATATACTATGGTCTTAGCAAAACACGTTCCTATCAAAATGTTGTAATTGATGTTATCAATTCCAAAATGTACACATATGTACAAATCTTTCCTATTACTCGGTTACGTTATTACTCGGTCATCAAATCTAATTCAAATCCCGTATTTTTCGCAGTCAAATCAAGGCTGTAATTAGTAGTCCCTTCACGTCATTATAATGTAGTCAACCTTCCGCTTCAACTTCCCCTTTTCTCGTCTTGGTACAGGATCGTATATAACTACATTCTACATTGTTAACACAAAAAAATAAGAGTTTGGTTATGTCGTTGGTTTTCGTTGGAGGTTTTTGTTCGCGGTTGGTGTTTTAGTGGTGCGAGTACATCGACTTATGGGTTCGATCATGTCTCCTTATATGATCATGTCGGTATTGATGCTTTTGCTGGTTCGATCGGTGGGCGTCTGGGATAAAGGTTTGGTTTCGCTGATGCATTATATTTTAAGGTACAACTGAGTTACTTGGTCCATATATACGTATACACATCGTCGTCGATTGCAAGTGTCAATTCGTGTTCGTGTTTAATCTAGTTTTCGGATTCGACCGTCTCTCTTCGAATCTTGTGTTCGTCATCTGGTTTCGATGTGGATATGTTAACGTTAAACCTTGAGGTAAATCTTCGACCCTTCGGTTTCATGCATAATCATCGGCTATATATGTAGCTATCATGCAAGAAAATCTTAAATATATTTGTGGCATGAAATACAGTAAAACTAGAATAGAGAATCACTATGATAAATCAGTGTGATGTCACATGAGTTGATAAGAAAATATACACCATAGATTATGATCAGATTAGTTACTAAAGTCAATGATTTAAAATCATGTTTTAGGAGCTAATTCTAGTTAGAATTAAGATACATGTAAATAAAAAAAAAGATGGTAATCTACAATGGGTTTAAGAATGTGTCTATTAGAGTAAGTTTTCAAATATGAAAATGGTTCCTGAAAAGTTAACTAGTCGGAAAAAAAATGCAACATGCGTTTTAAAAAAAAAAAAAGAAAGAAAAATACATCTTATTATGAGTTTAAACTAAATTTTCATTTGCCTAAAATGTGTCATGCGTCACATTTGTTTGTAAATTGATGATACTAATTAAATGCTTTTGAAATCATAATATATTGGTTTAAATTTCATGTACAACATATATAGTGTTTTAGTCATTGAATTTAATACAATCTTATACGGCAGCTTATGGACAAAAGTATTTTGGTACCAGCTTAAATTTAAGGATGCCAAAACAAATTGGTGGTTGATTAATATGCGCTAGATCATTTGATCCGAAAATAAGTTGGAAGCTTGTGTTGACGTCACGATTGTTAAGGTACGGATTTTCCGTCCTTTCAGTAAGGACTTCCTTTCTATGCATGTTTAGGATTCCCCGTTTGCAGCCAAATGTTCTTCCCAGTATATGTTTAAGTTATCAGTAATCATGTTTATAATAAAATAAATTGCCTGAGCATTATATACAAGAATGATTAGTTTATATACTAGTTACGGAGGTACCGTAACCACGACACTAGAGGCACCGGTGTCGTGACTCACATGCAGGAGAGTGATATCCTGCATCGTCCCACTCAGCTCAGCTTGGCCATTTTATCAGTTTATTATTGGGGCGTATGGATGCATCCTAGGCTACAGTTTACAGTTTAGCAGGTGAATGTGGTGTGTGCTCTACATCCTTCACATTGGAGCTGATCCCTCCACCCAGCACAGTTATTTAGAGGTCACCCCTCTACAGCATGACGAGGTCACCCCTCTATGTATTCATGCAGCAGTTGTTACAGCACATGACCTATATAAGCTCTTGGCAATTAAAATACAGTAAATACATGTTATACAGATTTAATAGATAACAGTTCAGCTTCATCATTGATAAACCAGACTTTACAGATTATTTACAGATTTCCGCTGCAACTTTACTTATCAGTCTTACAGCTCCAGTATTTCATCATCTATTCATTTCAGAATTTCCTTATCATGTTTAATATCCGTTCACTGAGCGTTATGCTCAGCCGTAGTTCCTTTCATGTTTTAACGGCAGGTACACCAGGACGCTCTTAGGAGTCTGAGAGCATGTGCATTTGGATGAAAGCTATCCAGACTTCTTACTTTATGCATTTCTTACATTATTCTGTTATTTGGACATTGTTTAGTCCTTTCCTTCAGTATTTTAATTTTCATGTTTGAGCTTATGTTTGGATTACCGATGTTTGATTCCGGTAACTCCTTTATGGTCAGTTAATGTTTTAGGACATTTACCTTATGCTTTGATGACACGCCATAAATACACGTAACGGTCCACTTATCCAAGTGGGGTGTTACATAACTCTAGGTCTAGAAGAAAAGAAACCTGTTCCATTATTACTAATTTGGCTATTTGGTGATCTAGGTTTTCTATACATTTCTGCATATTTAATACTAGGTTTTCTATCAACGTTTAAGCCAAGGTCAACAGTCTTGCCAATGGTTGGGTTTGTCACTTTGATGGGTGTAGACTCATTTGGGCTATCACTAAGCATGCCACCCTTAACAAACAAGGTAGGGTTGGCTTTCTTTCATTGCTCCAAATCAGTCACCTTCTGCCTATATTCCTCTACTGGGGTAAGAACTCTTGGTGGAGGAATAAATTCCTATTCTTGGAGTTCTGGTAAACCAGTCCAAGACAAGTCCTTTCTTTGGATACCATAGAAGTTCCCAGCAGGTGGTAGAACACCAGCATACTCTTTCATCCCAATCCCAGTCATATCCCTAGAATCCCTTTGTTATCTAACACATTTTTCTAGGGTTTGTGAGGCTTTATCAAATCTCTGAATTTTAAGATCTACATTATCCTTATTTTTTATAGCCTCATCTAACTTAGCCTGTAAATTAGCATTGACTCTCTCCATGATGTTTCTAATATCAATACTAGCATTTAAATCATGTTTTAAAATATTGATTTGATCTTTTAGGTCAAGCTCCATTTTCTTATACTCAGCTACAGTCTTTTCAGTTTGAGTAACAGCAAGTTGATAGTTAGACAACTTGCATCTTTCATTAACCACATCTGTTGTCAATTTTAAAACTTCTTTGTTAAGTTTTTCAGTGTTTAGACAACAACCCTTACTACAAAATGCATCATCATATACCTCATTGTCTGATGAAGATGAGGAGTGTGCCATGAGAGCATAGTGAACATGCTCTTCTTCTTCCTTTTCTGCAACCAAAGATTTGTTTTCTTCCTCATCCTTGGCCAAGTAGCTCCAATCCCAGCCAACACCATCAATGTCTTGCATGGCGACCATAGCTTTGGAATCCTGAGCCTTGATGATTTGGCTTGAGGGTTTTCCAGCATCAGATCTTCTTGGAGATCTGCATTCTCTCATAGAGTGTCCTATTCGATGACAATTATAACACTCAACCTTGGATTTATCAAATCCAGCAGTGTCCTTAGCATTAAAAGTCATCTTCTTCTTGAATCTTCTATTCCATCTGTTTGCTCTTATACTTGCAAGAGCCATATTTCACTTTATGTCCATTGATACTTTGCTTTTTGTATGGGTTCTAAGTTCTCTCGATATCCTCTCGAATTGATCTCGGCTTTAAGTGGAATGATTGTTCTTGGTTACTAAAAAAAGGGTTGTTTAGTTATCTAGTCTACTAAAAAGTTTAAATGTACTAAAATGAAAACTTATATCAAAGACAATTAATTTAATGGCAACTACAAAGACTGGAATTAAAATTAAAATTAAAATTAAAATTAAAATTAAAATTAAAATTAAAATAAAATATAAAATTAAAATAAAGAAACAGTAAAGAAACAGTAAACCTTTAAAATGCTCAAAAGATGACTGATTCGGAAGTATATCCTTGATTCGGAACTTTGTTCATCCGGAACTTTTCACTCGGAAGTCTTTGATTCGGAACTTCGTTCGGAAGTTTGGCTAGGATCTTTATGCGGAACTTCACCCGGAACTTGGCTCGGAACTTTGGTTCATTCGGAAGTTTAGCTTCATTCGGAACTTAGGTTCATTCGGAAGTTTATACTCATTCGGAACTTTTTAAGAAAAACTCATTCGGAACTAAAACAACAAACATTCATTCGGAACTTTCTACTCATCCGGAACTTTAGTTCATTCGAAACTTTCTATTCATCCGGAACTTCAGTTCGTTCGAAAGTTTTGATTCACTCGGAACTTTTTAAACAAAGACTCATTCGGAACTTTTAAAGGACATATTAATTCGGAACTTGGGTGTTCATCCGTAACTTTTGGTGTTCATCCGGAAGTCTGGGAAACCCAGATACAGTCGTTTTACCCGAAGAACAAGGAAACCAATTTTAATCCAAAAATCACCAAGTTTTTCACCAAAAACATAAATAAACTAATCACTAAGCATCAACTAACCATAAACTACAAATCCCATCAACAAAAACACAAAACCCAACAACTTTTGAAGATCAAATCAATCAAATAAGAACTTGAAAACTTGAAATAAAAGATGATGATGAACAAGATGAAATGGAAAGATTAAACAAGAACTTGTATTGAATGATTAATGTTTTAACAAGATAAAACAAGGATTAAAATAACAAGATTGGAAAAACAAAGATCAAAATCACCAATCACCCTAGTGGCGATGGTGATGCTACGAAACAGAAAGGGAGAAAAAAGTGGGGAAGAGAAAAACAAAAACTAATTGGCTAAATGTGTGAGGGGTGGTCTATTTATAGGCTTGTCTTTTGGTAGGTGAGTGGGCTTTATCCCGTTCTTCTTGTCTTCTCGTCTTTTCAGAAAAGTTGACGTTTTCGATTCTGATTCGGGATTTGTCGTCGATTAAATTCAACTCGTCTTTTAATTTCTTCGTTTAATAGACTTGAGTTTCTTCGACTTATGTAAATCTTCCATCTTTGGTCCTTTTCTTCGATAAATCTTCGAATAGGCCCAGTGACTTCAAATCTTTTGCATCTCTTGGACAATAGACTATATCTTGAGTCCTTTTCTTCAGTAAAACCCGTGGCTCTGAAAACACAATAAACACAAAAACCACGCATAATTCCAAACAAATGATATTAAATACGTGTTTTGGTCTCGTTTTAGCCAGAATTAAGTGGTAAAAGGATGGGTGTTTACACACCTATCAAATCCCCTACACTTAACCATTACCATGCCCTCATGTAATGCTTAGTGATAAAGCAATTTTTACACTTTTCTCATAATTAATCAACCTTGGCCTTATTCAAACACTACTAAACAAAAATTAAGGTACTAAAAGAAATTAAAACTCCAAAGGATAGAAAACCATTTTCACTTGAAAATAGCCACATGGAAATAACTTGCAAAGAGATCAAGGATTTACATTAGGGCTTTGGTGCTGCGAAGATTTATCACCCTCAAGTTTCACGTTCCCCAAACTATGCTTAAAAACGAGATCATTGTTATTATAAGTTAGTAAATCAAACACTTACACACATTGCTTAATTAAATGCTTAAACTCCCTTCTTCCTAGGTGTATCTCTTATATTTTATTTTTGTCTTAGAATGATCATGAAGATGCATTTTTGGGACTTATTTCGATAGTTTATTTAGGCTGAAAGCAAAGTAGGACGATTTGATCAATAGTTAGCTAAAGGACAAAATCTCTTAAAACTGCTTCTCGGGATATCAAAAAGTTCATATCTTGGCATAACTCGGTTCACGATTTGAGACCTTTCTCGGGCCGATATTTGGCATGTACTTCATACTTCATATCTTGAGAGACGTGCTTGAGATAATGGTCTTCTCATCGTTCATAGAGTTTCTTCACTTGGAGACTTTTGAGAGGTACTCCAACTTTGTTGACCACGACTTCATGATTATTTCTTCAATCTCTATTTGGGATTTTGAGATACAACGATCCGCCTCCTTTTCGGACTTGGATCTATTTATCCTCATACCTTGTTAGGGTCTTTTCGGATAGACTTCTCCATCATCTTTATGGGAGTTGATTGCTTTTCGTCGTGAGTCTTGATCCTTCATATTGACTTTGGGAATAATGCTTTTCACATCACTTTGGATCTTTAGCAATAAAATGGAATCCTCATGCCTTGTTAGGGCCTTTTCGGACTCGCCAATCTTCGCGCCCCGCTTCATAAGTTATGCCTTGGCTATGAACTCTTATCATTACCGAGCAACTTTTAAACGATCTTGGGCTAGAAGCTAAGTAACTTTTCAAATCGTACGACCTTACTTATTGCAGATAATTTATTAGCAAGTGATGGGAGAATAGGCAAATAATTACACCAAGTGAGCTTGTGCAAGAATACCGACTTATAATTGACTTTATCATCTCTCGTCCTCCACAATTTAAAATCTCAAGTAACGAGACTCGTGGATACTTAGCCTAATAAACCAATTAAGGTCTACATGGTTAAGGATACTAGCTAGAATAAACTTGGATAAGTCTATTCGGGTTGAGTCAAAATAAACGCAACGGGCCTAATATGTCAAAGACTTCTAAACTAGCTACACCACTTTATTAATATTTTTGACTTTATTGCGGGATATATACATATGAAAGCAAAGATAAAAATTTAAAAATTACGACTAAATGGCCAAAGTTAATAAAAAATTTGAAAAATGTTGAAAAATAGGATTTTCTGGTTAAATGAAGGCATTTTCATGGAAAAGTCCACTTAAAACTTCGATAGAAGTCCCCCCTACACTTAAGATAAACATTGTCCTCAATGTTTAAGCATGTGGGAAAAGTCTCCCCTACACTTATGACATTGTGCACGTTGGTTAACTCAAGTTAAGGAAGAGACAACTAAAGTGATCAATTTCAAATGTGAGTATGAAGAAAATTGAATCACGATAGTTGAGAGATAGAACCGGATTTCGGATAACACGGGAGCACGGTTCTTTAAAGTTTCCAAGAGTGCACTAATCCCTGTAATCACATCACCACACAAAGACAAACACCCGATAGAGGTCCCCCTACACTTAGGAGGTTAAAACATAAAAGGATAGATACTCGGGCTGCCTCCCGAGGAGCGCTTGTTTTTCATAACCGAGTCACGAGCCTGACTCAACCCAAAATTAGTTCATGGGGAACGTGGTGAGGGATGGAATCACCTCCTGAGAGGTGTCCTCACCAAAGTACAACTTCACTCGTTGGCCATTCACCTTAAAATTAGGTCCATTAGGTTGAGTGAGCTTGAGAGTACCATATGGAAAAATTTGGGCGATGGTGAATGGGCCGGACCAACGAGATTTGAGCTTGCCCGAAAAGATTTTCAACCGAGAGTTAAAAATTAAGACTTTGTCTCCAACATGGAACTCTCGGTTTTTGATCTTGGAGTCCTTATAGATCAAAGAATTTTCATAAGCCTCATTCCGAAGTTCATTGAGCTCATTGAGTTGGATATTGCGTAGGTCACCGGCTTTGTTGATATCAAAATTAGCCCACTTCAAGGCCCAGTAAGCCTTGTGCTCCAACTCAATGGGGAGGTGGCACGCTTTCCCGTACACGAGACGATAAGGCGTATAGCCAATCGGGGTCTTGTAAGCAGTACGGAAAGCCCACAAAGCATCATCAAGTTTATCAGCCCATGAGGCACGATGCTCTCCCACGGTTCTTTCCAGAATTCGCTTAAGTCCTCGGTTGGATATTTCAGCCTGGCCATTAGTTTGTGGGTGGTAGGCTGTGGAAAGACGATGATTTACACCGTACTTAGCCATGACTCTTGCGAATTGGTCATTGCAGAAATGAGTCCCACGATCACTAATAATGGCACGAGGCACACCGAATCTAGCGAAAAGAGCTTTCAAAAAGTTACAAACCACCCTTGCGTCATTAGTAGGTAAAGCTTTGGCTTCGACCCACTTTGAAACGTAGTCAACGGCTACAAGGATGTATTTGTTTCCTTTAGAAGAAGGGAATGGCCCCATAAAGTCGATACCCCAAACATCAAAGATTTCACATTCTTGTATGAAATTCTGAGGCATCTCGTCTTTATGTGTGATCGTGCCTTGTTTTTGGCAAACATCACATCGTTTAACCATATTGTGAGCATCACGATATATGGAGGGCCAATAAAATCCCGAATCAAACACTTTTGTGGCGATGTAGTTGGGACCAAAGTGACCACCGGTGGGTCCTTTGGGGCAAGCATCAAGGATTTCCGAAGCTGTCGATCCATCAACACAACGGCGAATAATTAGGTCGGCACATTGTTTGAATAGGTAAGGGTCGTCCCAAAAGTAAGTCTTGATGTCGGTGAAGAACTTTTTCTTTTGTTGGGACGTCAACCCTTCCTTGAGAATGCCACCCGCCAAGTAGTTTGCAAAGTCCGCAAACCACGGGGTTTCATTCGACTTCGAGTTTATAGACATTAAGGTCTCCAAGGGAAAAGAATCATTGATTTCTTTGTTCGGATGATCCCCTTGGTAAGGATCCTCAAGTCGGCTAAGATGATCCGCGGCTAGGTTTTCAGCTCCTTTTTTATCGCGAATTTCGATTTTAAATTCCTGGAGCAGCAAAACCCAGCGAAGAAGTCTTGGTTTGGAATCTTGCTTTGTTAACAAGTACTTCAGCGCGGAATGATCGGTATACACGATTGTTGTAGAAAGGACAAGATAGGGGCGGAATTTTTCAAAAGCATAGACAACAGCTAAAAGCTCTTTTTCGGTTGTCGTATAATGCAATTGTGCCCCAGTCATTGTCTTGCTAGCGTAATGGATCGGTTGGAAGTGTTTGTTCACTCTTTGTCCCAGAACCGCTCCAATAGCATAATCACTAGCATCGCACATCAACTCAAAGGGAAGCTCCCAATTAGGGGTAACCAGGACGGGTGCCTTAGTTAGCTTATCCTTAAGCGAGTTAAAGGCTTCAAGACACTCCTTGGAAAAGATAAAAGGAGTATCTTTTTCCAAGAGGTCGGTCATCGGGCGAGCGATTTGAGAAAAATCTTTGATAAATCGACGATAGAAGCCCGCATGACCCAGAAAACTTCTCACACCCTTCATGGTTGAAGGTGGAGGCAACTTGGCGATAACATCGACTTTAGCACGGTCTACTTCAAGACCGGATTTGGAAATCTTGTGTCCCAGCACGATGCCTTCTTTTACCATAAAATGGCCTTTTTCCCAATTCAGAACAAGGCGAGTGTCTTCGCACCGCTTAAGCATACGTTCCAAATTGGCAAGGCAAGAAGAGAAGGAATCCCCGAAGACCGAGAAATCGTCCATGAAGACTTCCATGGTTTGTTCAACCATGTCATGGAAGATAGCTAACATGCACCTTTGGAAAGTCCCGGGCGCATTGCATAAGCCAAAAGGCATTCTTTTGTAAGCAAATGTGCCATAGGGACAAGTGAATGTTGTATTTTCTTGATCTTGGGGATCGATGGGTATTTGGAAATAACCCGAGAAACCATCAAGAAAGCAGTAATATTCATTACCTGCTAAACGTTCAAGCATTTGGTCCATAAAAGGTAGAGGGAAATGATCCTTTCTCGTGGCATCATTGAGTTTGCGGTAGTCTATACAAACTCTCCACCCAGTAATGAGACGAGTGGAAATCAACTCGTTGTGTTCATTGGGAACAACGGTTATTCCGCCCTTCTTGGGCACACAATGGATTGGACTAACCCATGGTGAATCCGAAATAGGGTGAATCATACCCGCATCAAGAAGTTTGATAACCTCTGTTTTGATGACTTCATGGATTTTTGGATTCACCCTTCGTTGGCTTTGAATTGTGGGCTTAAAGTCGTCCTCCATGAGGATTTTGTGTGTGCAGAAGTGAGGATCAATTCCACGAATATCAGAAATTTTCCAAGCAATAGCCGTTTTATGCTTCTTCAACACGGCGACAAGTCGAGTTTTCTCTTCATCCTTCAAATCCTTAGCAATGATGACTGTCGACTTCTTCTCTTCTTCAAGGAATACATACTCAAGATGGGGCGGCAACTCCTTAAGTTCTAAATCCGTAGGATTTTCGACGGGAGGCGTATTCGAAGTCGGAGTATCGATAGCAATAACCGTGGGAGATGGAGGAGAAGGATTGTCTTCGTTGAGAAGATTGTCAAAGAAATTCATGTCTTCATCCCCATCGGTGGGAGAATCATTAGTAGCTAAATTCGCATCTCCCATGGTATCTTCAAGATTGTTCCAAAATAAATCGCTATCTCTAAATAGAGACAACGAGGAATCAATAGAGGACACGGTCTCAACATTGGGAAGAGAGGTAGGAATACTTTTGCAAGCATCATTAAAGTGTTCTTCACAAGCCTCATCAAGAACGTCAATACAATTAACACTCTAATATGAATAAGGCTGTTTAGACAACTTTCCCATGTTGAAGACTACTTTATCGTCACCCACTCTCATGATAAGCTCACTGGCTTCAACATCAATGAAAGTGCGACCGGTCCTCAAGAATGGACGACCAACGATTAGTGGTACACGAGGGTCCATCTCGTAGTCGACGACAACAAAATCAGCAGGAAAGGTGAATTTGTCGACTCCTACAATGACGTCTTCGGCTATCCCCACTGGATAAGCAACCGTACGGTTGGCTAATTCCAAAGTAATTTTGATGGGGACTAGCTCTGGGAGAGATAATTGCTTCCAAACACTTAGAGGCATGAGATTAATACTGCCACCTAGATCGACTAGGGCCATGCAATTCTCTACTCCCGGGAAATTGCAAGGGATTAAGAAACGACCCAGATCACCAAGCTTGGTTGGCAATTTCCTTAAGAGCACTGCAGAGCAATTCTCATTAAGTTGGGTGTTGGCAATATCGAGGAGTTTTTCCTTGTCGCTCAGAAGATCTTTAAACATTTTTGCATATTTAGGCATGTGAGCGAGAGCCTCAGCGAAGGAGATGTTAAAATTCAATTGTTTGAACATTTTAAGGAAGTTCGAAACCTGAATATCATCCTTGCTCTTTTGCTTCTCTTTCCTCAACCTAGATGGATAAGGTATATTGGAAGAAGAGGAAGGCTTTGGGAGAATAGGATCACTCACATCCTTGGGTGGAGGAGGGGTAGAAGGAAGAGGTGGAGAAATTGGGGAAGGAGAAGGATGAGTTATAGGAGTAGGTGACCCGTTCTCCTTAGTCACAACCACCGGTGGAGGTATAGGAAGCTCGGGTTCCTTGGTACCTTTACCACTTCGAGTGGTGATTGCTTTCATCTCCCCTCTTGCATTCGCAACGGTGTTACTCGGAAGAGTACCCGAAGAAGAGGGTTGATTACCTTGGAAGAAACTAGCCATCATGTTCCTCAAGTCATTTGTTTGGCTATCCAACGTATTTCTCATGTCGGCTCTCAAATCATTTCCTTGCTTGACCAAGTCTGCTTTCAGGTTGAGCACTTCTCTCTGAAGATTTCCCACAATCACATCGTTAGTCCTCATATAAGTTTCCACTTCTTGGTGAAGAGCGGTGGGTTGGTTGGGAGGAGCATTATATACGGGTGGTTGATAAGCATGTTGTTGGTAAACTTGGTTGTTACGTTGAGGTGGTTGTTGCTGCTTGTGAGGAGGTATGTATGGTTGTCGAGGTTGTTGTTGTTGTTGAGGAGGGCGATTAAGGTTTTGTTGTTGGTTTGGGTTGTTTGGGGGAAAACCGGGTGGTGAAAGATAGTTGTTGGAGCGGTAGCTAAGCAAATTACGGTCACCTTGAGGTCTAGCTTGATAAGCAGGTTGAGGATAGGTTCCATATGCCGCATTCACATTCTCAGCAGGGTAGTCTTGGGTGGCAGTACAAGCGGTGTAAGAGTGAGGACCACCGCATATCTGACAAGGTTGGCTGAAAACGTTAACTTGAGCATTTTTAGCATTGTTGTTGTTGTTGTTGCTGACGGTGTGGGTGACAAGCGATTCAAGAAGCGTAGTGATTTTGTCCAATCGCTTGTCGCTGTCACTAGTGCTAGCACTAGCGACATTGGTCCGAACACTCTTGGTTTGCACACGAGATTTATTCTCAATGATATCCCAAGCAGCATTGGAAGTCTTAGCCAATAGATTACCCCCCGAGGCACTGTTCAGTGAATCTTGGTCACTCATGCTTAAACCATTGTAAAAAGTATTGATTTGATGTACTTTGGTAAAACCATGTTGTGGGCATTTTCTTAAAAGATCTTTAAAACGATCCCAAGATTCACTGAACGACTCATCGTACTTTTGTTCAAAATTTATGATCTCATTCCGCAAAGCGGTAGTACGAGAGGGTGGGAAAAAGTAATTAATGAACTTTGTTTCCAAATCCGTCCACGAGAGAATACTCTGTGGCGGTTCCTTAGCAAGCCAATGTCGGGCTTGTCCCTCTAAAGAAAAGGGAAAAAGTTGTAACCTAATAACCTCTTGTGGCACCCCATTAAACTTGACCGTGTTGGTGAGTTGCAAGAATCTCTTGATGTGGTCGTGTGGGTCATCAATGGTACGTCCCAGGAATGGTTGAGCGGAGACCATCTGGATAAAGCCTGATTTTAACTCAAAGTTGTTGGCGGCAATTGGAGGTATGACAATTGGGTCAGTGTTGCCATCTACATGAGCTTGCAGCAGTTCAATCATTGGGCGATTATCCGGAAGGGGCTCATTGTTGTTGTTGTTATTCATGTTGTTGAAAGGTGGGTTGTTGTTGTTATTATTGTTGTTCGGGGGTCGTATGTTATTGTTGTTTTGTACACCGGCCATGTCTAGGTTATCGAGAGGCTCGGGCTCTTGATAAGACGTGGATCGAGTGCGCATACACCTGCAAAAGAACGAACAAAGAAAAACAAGGCAAAAATATTTTTGGTTTTTATGTTTTTTTTAATTTTTTTGTATTTTTGAAAATTTTATATTTTTTAGGATTTTTTGAAAATTTTTGATGAAAAAGTAACGTTCACGGGGAACGGATCCCAAAATCCAAGTTCTCACAAAAAACTTTTGATCTTAACGAGAAGAGCCGGCAGCGGCGCCATTTGATACTTTGCTTTTTGTATGGGTTCTAAGTTCTCTCGATATCCTCTCGAATTGATCTCGGCTTTAAGTGGAATGATTGTTCTTGGTTACTAAAAAAAGGGTGGTTTAGTTATCTAGTCTACTAAAAAGTTTAAATGTACTAAAATGAAAACTTATATCAAAGACAATTAATTTAATGGCAAATACAAAGACTGGAATTAAAACTAAAATTAAAATTAAAATTAAAATTAAAATTAAAATAAAATATAAAATTAAAATAAAGAAACAGTAAACCTTTAAAATACTCAAAAGATGGCTGATTCGGAAGTATATCCTTGATTCGGAACTTTGTTCATCCGGAACTTTTCACTCGGAAGTCTTTGATTCGGAACTTCGTTCGGAAGTTTGGCTCGGATCTTTATGCGGAACTTCACTCGGAACTTGGCTCGGAACTTTGGTTCATCCGGAAGTTTTGCTTCATTCGGAACTTAGGTTCATTCGGAAGTTTATACTCATTCGGAACGTTTTAAGAAAAACTCATTCGGAACTAAAACAACAAACATTCATTCGGAACTTTCTACTCATCCGGAACTTTAGTTCATTCGGAACTTTCTATTCATCCGGAACTTCAGTTCGTTCGGAAGTTTTGATTCACTCGGAACTTTTTAAACAAAGACTCATTCGGAACTTTTAAAGGACATATTCATTCGGAACTTGGGTGTTCATCCGGAACTTTTGGTGTTCATCCGGAAGTCTGGGAAACCCAGATACAGTCGTTTTACCCGAAGAACAAGGAAACCAATTTTAATCCAAAAATCACCAACTTTTTCACCAAAAACTTAAATAAACTAATCACTAAGCATCAACTAACCATAAACTACAAATCCCATCAATAAAAACACAAAACCCAACAACTTTTGAAGATCAAATCAATCAAATAAGAACTTGAAAACTTGAAATAAAAGATGATGATGAACAAGATGAAATGGAAAGATTAAACAAGAACTTGTATTGAATGATTAATGTTTTAACAAGATAAAACAAGGATTCAAATAACAAGATTGGAAAAACAAAGATCAAAATCACCAATCACCCTAGTGGTGATGGTGATGCTACGAAACAGAAAGGGAGAAAAAAGTGGGGAAGAGAAAAACAAAAACTAACTGGCTAAATGTGTGAGGGGTGGTCTATTTATAGGCTTGTCTTTTGGTAGGTGAGTGGACTTTCTCCAGTTCTTCTTGTCTTCTCGTCTTTTCAGAAAAGTTGACGTTTTCGATTCTGATTCGGGATTTGTCGTAAATTAAATTCAACTCGTCTTTTAATTTCTTCGTTTAATAGACTTGAGTTTCTTCGACTTATGTAAATATTCCATCTTTGGTCCTTTTCTTCGATAAATCTTCGAATAGGCCCAGTGACTTTAAATCTTTTGCATCTCTTGGACAATAGACTTTATCTTGAGTCCTTTTCTTCAGTAAAACCCGTGCAATCCCATGTTTTCTTCAATATTTATCCGGTTGGCTCTGAAAACACAATAAACACAAAAACCACGCATAATTCCAAACAAATGATATTAAATACGTGTTTTGGTCTCGTTTTAGCCAGAATTAAGTGGTAAAAGGATGGGTGTTTACACACCTATCATCCATCTCCTCCAAATGCTCATCACTAATTTGCTCAAGGTCCTCATATGTAATCACTAAACCATTGGGCAATGAAGCAATGTATGCACACACAATATCAAGATCAATACCAACATGCTTAACTCTTGGTGAGTCAACTTTGTATGTGTCAGCGTCTGAATGTGAGGAGTTGACATGGCTTGATCCAGCATTGACACAAGTTGATCCAGTAACTGGGTGCATGTATGAATCCTTTTGATCAAATTGACCTTCACTATGTGAGAAGAAAGCCATATTGCCATTGGTAGACTTGCTTCCTTGATCCAAAAGAGTTTCATTCTCTACCAGCCTCAGTTTCTTGTAAAACTCATCAAAAGTAGAACTTTATGAGTGTTATTAGCAATTATAGACCTTGCTTCAATCTTCCATGCATCACCAAGACTTTTAAGAAAAGTGGTGATAATATCAACATCACCAAGCACTGTTCCCATGAAGGACAACTTGCTTGTAATGTCAATAAGTCTGCTTCTCACTCCACTTAGCTTCTCACTGGGTTGAGCTTTAAAAACAGCATACTCATGCAAGAGTTGCTTCTTTTTCTCTTGTACAGTATCAACATTACCACCATAAGCAACTTCAAGAGCTGCCCAAAGATCTTTTGCAGACTCATAGCTTCTATATTTGTGCTGATTTTCTTGTCCCAAAGAGAGTTTCAGAATGCTTAGGGTTTTCATGTCACACCTTCTCTTTGCTATGTCCTCAGTTGAGACAGCTCTACCATTTTCAGGTTTTTCTCTTCGATCCTCTTCAGTAGAGCCTTGAACATTTGTTCTTTGTAAGATGGCAGCTGCAATCTTTTGAGCTTTATTGAATGTGTTTCCATATTCAATAATTTCCCATAGGGTGTAGTCATGGATTTGTAGATACTGTTCAAAGTTGAACTTCCACAGCTCAAAATTGTCTGGGTCTAGCATGGGAATCTTGATGTTGGGGGTTGAGGAGGAGGAGGAGTTTACTTCTGGGGTAGACATGATGTTTTTAGGGTTTCGTGAAAATTAGGGTTTTTGGCGATTTAGGGTTCTTGTGATCTTTAGATCAAAGTTTCTCAAGAAGCTCTGATACCACTTGTTGATCCCAAACTTAGATCGATTTAGCTTGTGTAAACGAGATTAAATCAACTTAAACACGTAGAGAAACTTTGTTGTGTATAAAACGATTTAAGTATTATGCGGAATTAATACTCAAAAAAGAACACACAAACAATGTAAAACAAACTTTCACTTGATTGATTAGAACAAACTTGCGTACAATGAAAGTATTAAACGTATGAAAAACTTATTTGAAACAAAACCTAAAGGTCCCGATTTATAGAATAAGAAGCCTTGTACAAGAGTCTACGTATCAGCTATTCTAGGTAAAGATAAACATAGAAAAAACATTGTCGATCATATCTTTACTAGAAACAAACTAGAAACATAATACGTGTAGACTAAGTCTTCTATCAGTGCTTGACTTCATCCTATCAACGCGTGACATCTTCTTGTCAACGCTTGTTCTGTCAATGCTTGTTTTCTCCTTATCAACGTCCCGATTGCTCTTGTCAGCGTCCAATTGTACTGGCTACATTTTTTTCCAAACACGTCGCGTGTCTCGATCCTTCATATTGATTTTGGAATAATGATACTTCACATCATCTTGGATCTTTAGCAACAAAATAGAGCTCCTCATGCCTTGGTAGGGCCTTTTTGGATCTTCACCAATCTTCGCGTCCTGCTTCAATAAGTTATGCCTTGGCTATGAACTCTATTCAACCCCGAGAAACTTTTAAACGATCTTGTGCTAGAAGCTAAGTAACCTTTCAAATTATACGACCTTACTAATTGCAATTATTTTTATTCCTAATGCATTGATCTTATGGGAGAAAAAGCAACAATTAAAAACATATGAGTTTTTGAAAGAACATTTTCATGTTCTACGTTTAGCATGATCACTTGTCTAACTCTATCATCTCTCGTTCTTCACTATTTAAAGACCTCTAATTAAAGAGACTCGTGAATACTTATCCATGTACGTCAAAATTAAGCCAAATTTGGATTAGCTTTCATTAAGACTATATCAAATAGAAGTTTTGGGTTTTCAAGCCACCTATAGGATCTTGCACTTTCTTGGACTTTTTCATGTTTTAGAGAATGCGTTTTATAGTTCCCTTGATAAGTGACTTTCTAGGATCAATTATAGGAACTTACGAAAAGTTCTTGTTCTTAACCCGTATGAGCCAAGACTTTCGCGTTTTAAAGTTCCCAATATAAAAGTCTAGCAAAACTTGATTCGAGCGGGTTAAAGAATGTAAAGGGCTCCAAATGGCCATCAAGTAAAAAATTAGCTCTTATTCTACCCAGCGGAAAATATACATTCATGTCTTAAAAACACTTATGAAACTAAGAAAAATTTTAAAATGTGGCCATTTTTAGCCTTATTAGCAACAAAACAAAACGAAACGTTGAAAGTTGGAAAACGTGAGGGTGTAGCAAAGCAAGTATCTATTCACCCCCTTACTAAAATTAAACATTGTCCTCAATGTTTCGAGTCTAAAGGTGAGCACCCCATACTAGAGACGAGGATTCGAATGCTTAGGATCTAGCATGGAAAGGGTGTTCAACATTATATCTAAAGCCGTTTATGAATTATGCTAAAAGATAATTGTTAGAACAATAAAGGATATGTCATGGATTCGTGAAAAATTCTTCAAGCAAACGATCGAGGCTCACGTAAACGGACACGAGAGTCTTCAATCATAGTGATGATGATGATCTAGATAACACATTCACAAACAACCACGAGACAACGAGTTGGAAGGGCACAAATCCCCTCTCATTATTATATTAGAAAGCATTAAAAAGGATAAGCATGGTATCTCCCCCACGAGGCACCTCGTTTTTGATTACCGAGTCATGAGCTCGACTTGATCCCCTCAATGCTAATTATCATTGGGGAAGGTGACTTGGTCGAGGTCGTCCAACAAAGGAACATCCCCACCGAAGTAGTGCTTAGGCCTATGTCGATTCACCTTGAAGTTAGGACCATCATTTTGAGCTAGCTCGATGGTCCCATAAGAAAACACTTGTGTTATGGTGAAAGGAACCGACCAACGAGATTTCAATTTCCCGGATAATATCTTTAATCGAGAGTTAAAAAGTAACACTTGATCACCAACGTTAAAAACCCAGTTTTTAATCTTTTCATCATGAAACTTTTTAGTATTTTCTTTAAAAATCAATGAATTTTCATAAGCATTGTCTCTTAATTCATCCAATTCATTTAATTATATTTTCTGGTGATCTCCAGCGGTCTTCAAATCATAATTTGCATGCTTAAGGTCCCTATATGCCTTATGCTCCAGTTCAATGGGAAATGACAATTCTTTCCATAAACCAACTTATATGGAGTTCAACCGATAGGTGTCTTATAAGCGGTCCTAAAGGCCCATAAAGCGTCATCGAGTTTTTCGGACCATGAAGCACGGTTTTCTCCAATTGACCTCTCTAAAATCATCTTCAAAGCTCGGTTTGAAACCTCGACTTGCCCACTCGTTTGCGGGTGATAAGCCGTAGAAAGACGATGAGTAACTCCATATTTCTTTAAGACCTTCTCGAATTGGTCATTACAAAAATGGGTTCCACGATCGCTTATAATAGCACGAGGGGTTCCAAACCGAGAGAATAGTTGCTTCAAAAACTTCACTACCACACAAGCATCATTAGTAGGTAAAGCCTTAGCTTCTAACCACATAGAAAGGTAGTCGACGGCGACGAGGATATACTTGTTACCATGAGACGATGGGAACGGCCCCATAAAGTCTATGCCCCAAGTGTCGAAAATCTCACACACTTGAATTATGTTTTACGGCATTTCATCACGTTGAGACATTTTCCTTGACGTTGGCACGAATCACACGACTTCACAAGTGTGTGTGCATCACGATAGATAGTAGGCCAAAAGAAGCCAACATCGAAAACTTTCTTAACCGTGAAATTAGCACCGTGGTGACCACCCGTGGGTCCCTCTTGACAAGCTCTAAGGATGTTAGAAGCTTCACTATCAAAAACACAACATCGAACGAGTTGATCCGCACAAACCCGAAAGAGATAAGGGTCGTCCCAAAAATAGAACTTGACGTCACGAAAGAATTTTCTCTTATGTTGTGTCGTCATACCCTTGATTATAAAGTTCCCCGCATGGTAATTTGCAGTGTCGGCAAACCATGGAGTGGTGTCTTTAGAACTCACTACACCGAGAGACTCGATAGTAAATGTTTCGGTAATTTCCTTGTTCTCAAAAACATCTTTGTGAGGATCTTCTAGACGAGAGAGATGATCGGCTGCTAGATTCTCGGCTCTTTTTTTGTCAAGCACGGTGACATCAAATTCTTGGAGGAGGAGCATCCAACGAAGAAAACTCGACTTAGCATCTTGCTTAGCTAAGAGATACTTGATAGTTGAATGGTCGGTATACACGATGCTTTTAGTTTAGACAAGATAAGGTCGGAATTTCTCAAAAGCATAGACCACGGCAAGGAATTCATTTTCTGTTGTGGTGTACTTTAATTGAGCCTCGGTCATCGTCTTACTAGCATAATGGATAGGACGGAAGTGCTTTTCATAACGTTGCCCTAAAACGGCCCCTATAGCATAATCACTTGCATCGCACATGATTTAAAAGGGTAACTCCCAATTCGGAGCAACAAGAATGGGAGCTTCGGTAAGTTTCCTTTTAAGAGTTTCGATAACTCTAACACAATCATCATTAAAGTTAAAAGGAGCATCCTTCTCGAGAAGGTGTGTCATTGGTCGAGATATTTTCAAAAAGTCTTTGATGAAACGACGATAAAAGCCCGCGTGGCCTAGGAAACTCCTAACTTCCTTGACAGTTTTGGGATGAGGTAACTTGGCGATGACGTCTACCTTAGCTTTATCGACCTCAATCCCCGCTTTCGAGACCATATGTCCTAAGACAATTCCTTGTTTACACATAAAATGACATTTTTCCCAATTAAGCACAAGGTTGGTTTCTTCACAACATTTTAACATTTGCTCGAGATTAGATAAACACGACGTGAATGAATTGCCAAGCACCGAAAAGTCATCCATAAACACTTCAATCGACTTCTCGATCATATCATGATAAATAGCCATCATACACCGTTGAAACGTACCCGGTGCATTACAAAGTCCGAAAGGCATTCTACGATAATAAAACGTTCCATAAGGACACGTAAACGTAGTTTTCTCTTGATCACGAGGGTCGATAGGGATTTGAAAGTAACCGGAAAAACCATCTAAAAAGCAATAGAATTCATTTGCCGCGAGTCGCTCCAACATTTGATCCATGAAGGGCAAAGGAAAGTGGTATTTACGAGTGGCGTCATTTAACTTTCGGTAGTCAATACACACCCTCCAACCGGTCACAACACGAGTGGGAATTAACTCGTTGTTTTCATTGTGTACAACGGTCATTCCTCCCTTTTTAGGGACACAATGGATTGGGATCACCCATGGGCTATCGGAGATAGGATAAATCATTCCCGCGTCAAGGAGGTTTAAGACTTCCTTTTTTATGACATCGTAAATTTTGGGGTTTACCCTTCTTTGACTTTGATTTGCGGGTTTGTAGTCCTACTCCATTAAAATCTTATGAGTACAAAATTTTGGGTCAATACCCTTAATGTCGGAAATTTTCCATGCAATTGCCCCTTTATGAGCTTTAAGAACTTTCAAAAGTGTGGTTTTTCATCATTAGCAAGATCTTTTGCAATAATAACCAGAAACTTGTCATCACCTTCCAAGAATGTGTATTCAAAGTGAGATGGAAGATCTTTCAATTCAAGGATAGGCGGTTCCTCGATCGAAGATTTTTGCTCAACATTCATAACTTCCATCGGCGGAAGAAATGGTGGAATAGAAGTATCATTACCAATAATCACCTCATCTTCATTGTTGATTTCATTTGAAGTAAAATCGCCTCCTTTCAATGGAGTGAGATTTGGTGAAGAATTAGCAAGAATCGGATCCAAAATAGTAGGATTGCCACTTGACGAGCTATCGGAAAAACCTAACACTTCTCGTGAAAACTCATCGCAAACCACATCAACTAAGTCGATGTGATTGATGGTAGTGATTGCATAAACATGAGAAGGTTTTGAGTTTTGAGTAGCGTTTATAACAAGTTCCTCTTCATTGAATCTCAATGTAATAGTTCTTGCATGAATATCGATAAGCGATCTCGAGGTGTCTAAAAATGGACGACCTAAAATTAGAGGAACTTGAGGATCCGCGGGGATGTCAACTACTATAGTATCAACGGGATAGTAGAACTTCCCCACTTTCACAAAAACATCCTCGGCTACTCCACATGCTAAAATCGTAGAATGATCGGCCATCTCGATAGACATGTTTGAAGGATTAAGAGCCGGAAGCGAAAGCGATTTCCAAATGGAAAATGGCATCAAATTAATGCTTGCACCAAGATCGGCCAAGGCGAAGCATTCTTTCATATCTTGTATACACAAGGAATGAGAAACTTCCCGGGGTCACCAACTTTTTCTGGTATGCGGTTAAGATAAACCGAAGAACAATTAGCAAGCTTTGGAAGATATTCCTTATCGTTCATCATAATTTTAAAAGTGGAAGCGAAACGAGGCATGTATAACAACGTGTCGGCTAAACTTACATTAAAATGAACTTGTTGAAACATTTTTATAAAAAGCTCAATTTATTGTTTGTTACATTCTTGCAATTTCTCTTTGTTTCGTCTCGAAGGGTAAGGTATAGGTGGTGTGGGTTGGACATTAGGCAACGGCGTAGGAATCTCGGGTTCCATAATTGTTATTGGTTCAACCGTAGGTGAGGTATGAGCGGTACTTCGTGGGCTTGTAATATGCTCCTTTTCGACCATCACCTCGAGCTATTTCTCGATTTCATTCTCCGTAGAAGTACTTGGACGAGAGGTTGGTTCCTTGAAAGTTTTACCACTACGAGTAGTAATAACCTTCATTTCTCCCTTCGGTTTTTCAATGGTATCACTAGGAAGACCACCCGAGAAAGAGGGTTTACACATGATTGCTTCAAAAATTTTTGCCATTCGGTCTTCAAATTTTGATTGCCTAGCATCCGCTTTTAACAGTTCTTGCTTAATCTCATGTTGTCCTTGTTCCATCTTTTGTTGATTTTGTTGAAGACGTTGAACGTTTCCTTCCATTTTATTAGCATGAGTCTTAAGTTCATTAGCAAGTTCGTTTTTACGCTCGTTTTTCAACTCGGATCTTAAGCTAATCATCTCACGTTGCAAATTATCAAAATTAGCATCGTTTGCTTTTGCATAATCCAAAAATTCTCCATTAAGACTTTTAGTGTGAGCATTTTGAAAACCTTGAGTATTGTTTTGAAAATCACGGTTTTGGTTTTGATTTGAAACATGTCCATTCCCACTTTGATAATTCCCTTTGTTATAATTACGTGAATTGCCTTGATAACCACCATTTTGATTGTTGTTTCAATAGTTGTTAGTATTTTGATTTGATGGAGCTTGATTTGGGCGGGAACCTTTGTCGTTTTGGTTGTAAGTTCCCCTTGCTACGTAAGCACTCAAATTGTTACAACCGGCGGTAATGCATTGGGAAAGATCATGAGCTCCACCACAAGATAAACAACTCTTTTCAACTGCTTTAACCGATGCGGAATTCAAAGCATCTTGTGCTTTCCAATGTGTCATAAGCGTCGAAAACCTATCGAAAAACCGATTTTCCTCATTAGCTTCATCATGTAAGGCATTAATGTTACGAGACAATGACGACGATGACGAACCCATATTGGCAACACTCTGTGTGTTATGAGGGTTATAAACCTTAGATCTATTCTCGATAATCTTTAAAGCCTCATCGGTCGTTTTGCACAAAAAATTACCACCCGCGGCGGCATTCAAATAATCTCGTTCATGATCATTAAGCCCATTGTAAAAAGTATCAATTTGATGCAATTCTGAAAAATCATGGTGTGGACATTCATGTAACATTTCCTTAAATCGTTCCCATGCCATTGAAAAACTTTCATTATTACGTTGTGTAAACCTTGAAATCTCATTTTTCAAATGTGTTGTTTTAGAGGGTGAAAAAATTGGTTCACAAACTTAGAGACGAGATCACCCGATGTCAAAATCAATTTTGGCGGTTCTTTCTCGAGCAAAATTTTAGCGGGTCCATCCAACGAGTAAGGAAACAACATCATCTTAATGGCGTCATGTGGAACATCCTTAAACTTGCTTGTTGCGGTGAGACGATTAAAATTCCTTATGTGATAATGCGGGTTGTCTTTTTCATGACCTCTAAACTTATTTGCTTGCAACATAGACATTAAACCCGTCTTAATCTCAAAATTTTCCGCAAGGATGGCGGGAATCACAATAGCTTCTCCAAAACCCTCGGTGGGTGCTTGAAGCAACTCCATTATAGTACGATTAGCCATGACGACTATTGGTTCTACAACGGGTTCGACAATTAGAGTTTGTTGTTCAATCAAAGGCTCTTGATTTCCTTGACTTTGACGACGTTTACGAGCTCGTTTTGCTTGATTACGAGTTAGCATAAACTTGACGAAGAATGGGAGGTGAGCAAAGAAGATTCTTTTTGGGTGTTTTGTGGATTTTCAATTTTTTTGTGTTTTTGATTGTTTTAAATTTTTTTGGATTTTATGTGTATTCGTAGACAACAATCTACTAAATCTCTCCTCGAATCAAACTCTTGATTAAAGAAGCCTCAAAAGAATGAAAACGATCACGTGGAGTGAACGCCTTCGAATGACTTTAAAACTTTGGTGAAAACTAAATTGTTCAAGAGGGTTTAATCACAAAGAAACAAAGCAAATATATATGATACGTAATAATACTTTGGGCGGCAAAACCCTCGATTAGCTTTCAATCTCAAAATACTCACAAGCAAGCGGAGAAACGAGGCGGCGCGAAGCACTTAAGAGCCATTTTCATTAGGGTATATTTTATAATACTAGCCTTATACCCACCTTATAGTTTGTATTTTTCAAAATCGAGCTTCACGAAAGTATTTATCTATTTTTGCCTTTTTCTTTTTGTTTGAGATTTGAATACAATAATTATGAGATCAAATCCCAATTAAGGTTGTGTTTGCACACTTTTGGAGATATTTTGATTTTGTTGTGATACTTAATACAATATAGTAATAATAATTTCACAAGAAAAACAAAAAAAACCGATAATACGTATTAGTAGAGTTCTACTAATACAAATACTATTTATGGCTAATACTAAAAACAAAATGACAAATTAATCACGATATACCTCCCCGGCAGCGGCGCCAAAGTGATTGTGGTAAAATACGACCTTTTAGGAAAAAGGCATAAAAGCGGAAAGTATTAAGTGATGATTTAGGAAAATCAAGCACTAATGACCCAATTAAGTTCGTTTCCCAAGGAGGTATATGTGTGTGATTAAAATGTAAAGATATTTAAGATTAATATTGAGAAAGAAGGGATGAGAAAATAGAATGACGGATACATGAAAATTATTACTACGACGACTAAATTAAAAACCGTAAAAAGTGCCAAAATAAAAATTAATTCTAAAAATTCCCAAAAAATTCCCAAAAATCAAATTAAATAAACTAAGAGTTTACAAATGATCAAAACTTTTTCAAACCTTTTAATTAATTAAATATTAATTTTTAAATGCTAATTAAAGCCCTTAAAATCCAATTAATTATTAAAAAGTCCAAATAAAGATTTTTCACTTTGTAAACCTCAAAAATCACTTAAAAAGACTAAAAACTACTTTTATGAATTTTTAAACTAAGGAAAATTATTTTTAAATGATTAAAAACTATTAAAATATTAAAATAATTCTAAAAATTAAGAAAATGATGCAAAAATTAATCTAAGAGTTTTAAAAATCCTATTTTAATGTATTTGACCTATGAAAAATATAAAAGTTACAAAATATGAAAAATGAAATTTAATACTAAAATATTATTAAAATATTATTAAAAATCCAAAAATTTTAAAAAATATTAAAAACTTGCAAACTAGTTTATTTTAACCTAATAAACAGAAAGTGAAAGTGAAATTACCAAAATACCCCTAATGGGACCCCAAATGGGCTAAAAACAAAAACAGTCCAAATGAAATGGGCTTTTGGGCCCAATAAGATAAAACTTAACCAAATAAGCTGAAAATCACCAGTCTAGCTTAAAATTTGATTTTAAGCACAAAAGTCTAAAGGCCCAAAAGTTGAAAATGTGCTTATCATAGCTTAATAAGTCAACAACTTATTCTTGTTGGGCTTTTTGGCCCATTAAGCAATAAGCCAACCATAACCTCATATTTGACACACAACCTTTTTTTGAGATGCCTAAGAGATTTGTGAAAAGAAATTTCAAATAAGCTCAACCAATAAGTCAGAAATAAGCAAAGTAAGTTTTCTCTAAAAGACAAAATAGTCGACTTGGAGTTCTAGACCACCTCAGACCTTGAAATAAGTTGCAAAAGACTCTAAATGACTTAATTAAGACAAATCAACAAAGAAAAGTTCAATAAGCCAAGCCAATTAAACTGAATAAGCAATTAAGCACTTATGTAAAAGTCAAAGTTATTGGTTTTCTAGTCAAAGCTCAAAGTCAACCCCTCAAATGCTCTAGTATGAACAAATGGGTCAAATAAGTAACAACTATTACCAAGTAAAAGTTGTTGCAGGTTAAAATAAGCTAGAACAACTTATTGATAAGCACAAGGTGAAATAATACTAGAAGTGGCTAGCAACAAGGGAAAGGAGTTCCCACTGCTTTAACTATTTGACTTGCTTTTTTAGAGAGATCCAGTTGGTTTCAATGGAAAACAAAGGCACCTTTGTAATCAGTGGATCACAAGGAGTCAATATAAACAAAGAAATCACAATTTGGTTCAGCCAATAAGCACATAATAAGCAAACAGTCACCAGATATGATATAGACTTGGAAAATAAGCAGTTATGACAAAATAAGCAGATTAAGCATGAATAAGCCAACCAAAATGAACCATATGCGTACACAAGCTATAATAAAGTCCAATAAGCACAAATAAAATTTGTTTCAACCACTGGATCAAAGATTAGAAGCAGATTCAAGCACAAACAGTTACTGGTGAACAAAGGTGATTATCCAAAATCCTTTTGCTGATCTATATGACCACCAACCCAATTTTAAACCCTTAAATTCCTTTCCCTGGTTATGTTAACTAAAACTTAGCACTTGTTAACCCTAGTCTACCCTTAGATCTAGGTGTCCCTAAAATTTTAGCCAAAAATTCCAAGTAAAACAGATTGTATGGACCTTTGTTGGATTTGAGTGTTTCAAACCACAAAATATGCAGATGAGTTACCAAATACACAAGATAAACAATAACCACCACAATACTCCAACAAACACCTACTCAAAACACCTCAAAAGCTGCTTATGCAGTTAACCCAAACACTCCTTAATAAGATGCTTTCACAATTTTCATAGGCTTATTCATATTTACCCCATAAATCAAGCTTCAATCAACTTAATAACAACACACAATCCTCAGAAAACAAGATCCAACAACAATATCACAGATTCACATACAAATAATCAAATTCACCACAAATCATGCAATATTTCAGAAAAATAAAAGAGATTAGAGAATCAAACCTCCAAAATGTACATCCACACTTTGGATTGTTTGAGCTGAGTTGCTAGCAAGAACAAGCACCAGCTTCTAATAGTTGCTAAAAAGAAACAAACACAAGGGTTAACCAAAACTATCATAAAACGGATTTTTATGCCTTTTATAAAAAAACCTTTTATGAATCCTTTGAAAAAATTAACAAATCAAGATTAAATCATTCAAATATGGAACTCAGGCCCCACTTATCCTAATACCAAACTTTTAAATAACAAAAGGAAGTAGAATTTTCAGATAAACTAAATCAAATTTTATTAACTTTAAAAAGGAATTACAAAGGTGCTAAGAGAAATCTGGAACAAAGGGCTACTCACAAGTTGAGTGTTGACAGGCTGTGAGAAGAAATCTTGGGCGTCAACTTACTTCTTGGTGACCAAGGAATGATTGTTTACCTTTGATTTTGCCATGCCAGAGATCCTTACAAGGGTATTAAGTATCATTTCTTCATAAATGAGGGATCATTCTTGTACATCTTCAAGTCTTCAAGGTATATTCTTTGATAAATCCATAACTAGGGCCCGGTTCATTGTGCGGCTTCGTTTCTCGTGTTTGTTTTTCCTTGTTTCTTGTGATCTTTTGTCTTTTTCACGATATCCATACCTAAAATACACAAGTAAACAAACAATAGCATATATATATATGGTATTTTATGACATTTTTATGCATTTAAAGCCTGAAAAGAACGATGAGATCATTTATAAATGCCATCTCATCACCCACCATATTGTGTATAGTGCAACTTGTATTATTTGTTTCACATACATCTTTTACACAATAACCTTTACCTTCATTAAAAGCTTTTCACTTTTATCAATATCGCCAAAGTTTAAACCTCCTGATGTTGTTTTGAAGTTCAAGGATCAACACAATATGCTTGCATATTTGACTGTTGATCGCGAGAAACCTCAATACACACAGATGATAGAGTATCTGTTGGCTTCTCCTTTAAGGTATGAACTTACTCATGCTCCTATCATCCCTGTCACACACATCAAACAGTTTTGGAACACTGCTAGTTCCAGAAAAGGTGATGGAGTGACTAGAATAGAAGGCATCATACATGGGAAGCAATGGGTGGTTACTGAGGATTTGGTACGCCAAGCCTTGCATCTAAATGATGCTGGTGGCATAGTTACCCTTCCTATAGAATTACTACATGAAGGCATTCAAGACTTGGGGTACAGACTCCCCCCAACAGGGAAAATTAGTAAATATTATAAGGGTCAGTTTCCCCCAGCCTAGAAATTTTTAATACATGTCCTTCTATAATTCCTTAGTCCCAAATGTTCTTCATTCAATGAAATCAACCGTTCAATTGGGAGTGCTCTTGTTTTTTTGGCAAATGGGCAACTTTGTAACTTTTCTAAAATGATTTTTGAAGGCATGTTGCACAACAAGGGAAGCAAGATGAATCTTGCTTACCCAAGGTTTTTACAAACGGTGTTTTATTTACATGGAGCCTGTGGGAGGGATCATGAAACTTTTTATGAGATCCCTGCCCAAAAAAGCTTTTTTATAACCATGAACTCAAAACCATATGAACCATTGCCTTTGACACCCCCTATGCTAGCTATTATTGAAGCAGCCCCAACAAGAACCACACCAAGAACCCCAACCAGACCCTGCACCAGAACCCCAACATGATCAACCACCACCTTCACCACAACCTCATCTTGAACCCATTCTTGAAGACGCTGACATTCATATGTCAGTCACTGACGCTTCCATTCTAGCCCCCCAACACCACTCAAATAGACCCAAACCCCTCTTCTGAATCCCCACCACAACATTTCTACTTAGCCAAACACCAAAGGACTGCTAGGGTGTTCTCTCTTAGTGATCCTAGCCATGAAGCAGAGACAACCACCACCACAAGTGTGGTTGGTGATATGGGGGTGGCTAGACCTATTGGCCTTGTTGTAGGTCAAGCCAGTTCCATTGTAGATAAGCCCATCTCCATGCCTCATGATTCCTCATTAGGTGTAACACCCCCAAATTTATACAACTCAATACAGCGGAAGACTAGTTGGTGTTACGAGATAGCACATTACTCACATCATAGACAACGCTTAAAAATCGCGTCGTTTATTAATAAAAGCATTTCCATTCATAAATATCAAATTTACATAGGTCCCAAGTCATTGTATTTAATACAGGTTTTACAAAGCATTTGAATGTAAATTATTGTTTAAGTGCGGGCCATGAATTCTTGTCTTCTTCCCGAGAATTACCTTCAAGTACCTGAGATAAAACATGTTAAAAGAAAAGGGTCAGCGATAACGCCGAGTGAATTCATAGAGTTTAATAAATTCCATCAATATAATTTTGGTATAAAACTATTACCAAAAATTATTTCATACAAATCATTGTAATAGGCCATAAAATAACCAAAGTCATTTTTATACAAATCCTTATCGAAAATCATAATATAGGCGTTTGCCTTAAAAATCATTATACGAGCCAATGTCGTAAAAACATCATACAATACGTCTTATGACGTTGTATGGAAATAAAAACCGTTATATGAATATGGTTATGAAAACCAAAACACGAACATAATATCAATAGTATGACCCTGTATTGCTAGTTAGGCAATACATCGTAATTCGGTGCATCTAGTAGTATTTTGTCAATTTGGATTATTATAAGCCGTATGACATTGTTACCTTACTAAACCAAACAACGGGTAGCTAACCCGATACTCAATTTGCCCATCTAAAGTAGCGTGTCGTCACAAAGGTCACGCTATGGAAATCTTCTCATACATAAATTCGCTTACCAATCAATGTGGCACGACGGGGATCAACCGTCAAGGCGCGAACTAGGGTGATCGTCCCCAAATAGTACTATTATATGCATAAGCGTCTACCAAATCCCGGTAGTTCACAATTCATGCTAATGGGACTTTTAGTGACATAACCTAACTTTAATAATCAATTTTATTTCATCTATCGGGTCCTTTAATCATTTATCGGGTCATACAATCGGGTCATACAATAATTCGGGTCCAAATCAATAAGCAAGCAATCAGGACAAATGGTGTCCTAATTTTATAAAAAGTAACATGTTATCTCCCTCGCGGGTTTATAAAACATTTATAAAAACATTTAAAAGAGTGCGAGGCTATGAACTCACGTTGATGTGGGAAAGCGGGTTATCGGCAATTCGGACGTACGGTACGTGCTTCAATCACGGGAACCTAGACAAATAATACTCGTCTTAGACTCATGTTCAATGACTTTATAAAAATAAAAAATTATGTATACATATGATGATTATGTATATATATGATGATCAAGTGGGTTTACATATTCCCTTTTACTCATTTTTGTGTTTACGTATGGGTATCTTCTTACTAGTTTACTAGTTTTACCTATTTACGTGTTTTAAGTCCAATAAACTTATTATAAGTTCTTTAACTTGTATTAATCCATGTTATACTTATATTATCAGTATCTACACTTTACAAGTTGGGCCTAAATTGGTTAAGCCCAATAAATAAGTTTATAAGTGTTTTAGTTCATTTTGTTGTATTATTAGTCCAATAACGTTAACTTAACTCGTTAATGTCCGTATGTCATATAGTTCGGGTTTTTATCGGTTTTTACTTGTTATACATGTCTATATATCATTATATGAGTTTATAAAAGTTTACATTAGACGGGTCCAACCGTCTAAGTTTTATTTAGCAAAAACGTTAATTTTACGGTAATAGCCGAAAAAGTCGTAAAAATCAAGTTTATAGTTTTTGTTACTTATAAGTGTTATTCCACTACCATTTCTATAATTTATACACTTATTTACCCTTTTACATATTTATATAAAATCCATAAGTTAGTGGGTTTTTATTTTACATTTTATACAATATAAATTTTGAATGCTTATATAATAATAATAAACATTAATTCTCAAAATCTGATTTTTATTTTCATCTTCACCAAAACTGCCATATCTAGAGTTCTATACGGAAACAGAAGCTCAAATTTTAATCACATAAACTACATGATATGTACTCCATTTAACTCTCCTATAGCTACTGTTGAATCATCCTCTAAGTATTTTCTAAAAATCGTCCAAAACACTGAACTCAGATTTGTATCTTAAACTTGTTTTGATCATATCTCACTCATTACAATGATTCCATTGCATGGCCAACTCTCACATGTGTACAAGACGCATAGCTTACTGTAAATCCATTAATCTATGCCATTTTTATCAGTTCATCATTTGATTCTTTACTGTTTTATACAGCCAACAAATTTAAACAAGATTTTAACCTTGTTTCTTATAGTCTTTCATCTTTTTAAGCATGTTTATCAACACCAAATCCCCACACAATACTTTTATCATCATATAATCATCATATAGATATACAATAGGAAATAAAATACATGATTACATAATCAAAAATAACAAGAAGATGAGGAGGACAATCTTTATACCACTAAGTCGATGTAGGTTGTGATTTGGACATGGATTTTGATGGAGAAACTTGTGCATAGCCAAGACCATCTTCAAGACCACCATTCTTCATAAACACCTTGTGTAAAATCAGCCCCAAGACTCCATAGAAACTCCTCCATGGATGTTATAATCACCACCATTCAAGAGAGCTTCAAGAGAGCTTCAACATGTGTATGAACAACATAGGACTTTGTGGTTAAATTTGATCAATGATGGGTGTTTGTGAGTGATGAGGGACGGCAAGGAGAAGAGAGATGAGAGGATTTTGAGGTTGGTTGCATGAGATAAAATGGTATGTGTAAGTTTAGCTAGTGGTTTTTGTGTACTGGTAAGCTTACTAGTTAAGCTATCATGACAAGTGTATGTAACCTGTCAACAACTTGACACCAAGTTGTTTTATGGCTATTGTGGCCGGTTATTGATGGGGGTGGGACAAGTGTAACTTGTTTCATCCCCTATTGATTTACGGGTACTCCTCGATTCTAGTTTCCTCGATTTGCGTGCCCTCGGGTCGTTTTACGAAAAACGTTTTTATAAATTATGAATCAACGACACAAAACGAATCTAATAAAAATTGTCTCATCAAAAACGGAGTTCGAAAACGTAAATACGTAATCCTAGGGTTTCTGGTTTAGTCGTAAAGTACGTTAAATTAAAATCGTAAGTCCTAATCTCTTCTCGTAAATTTGTGAGTTTATGAACCAACACAAATTTAAAAGTCCAAAATAATATTCACGAATAAATTTATTTTCTGAAATGTCGGACTGTCACCCAAGACGGTGTATGTAAACGTAAGCACGTAACGTTGAATCCTCCGGTTTAGACGTAGTCGATGCTACTCCAAGACGTAAATCCAAATTTCTTCCCAAAAATAAGTGAGTTCATAAAATAATATTTTCAAATAAATATTGAGAATAAAATATAAATCATAAATTGACGGATTGTCACAGCATTTACCCCTAAACAGGATCTTTGTCCTCAAAGATCATCTTACCTTACTACTCGCTTCTTATAGAGTTAAAGCCATGTGGGTATTTCCTCCACATTCGGTCTTTTCTCACAAGTGTAATTCATTACAATACGCGAGTTTCATCAAACATAACTACGGGAATAAGATCAGGCTAAAGGTTGACTTACTTCTCTATCCATGATGTTCACGGGTTTTTGATGAATGCAACTTTTCGCCGATCTAAACTCTACTAAGAAATAATCAGATTTTAACTTGATAGACATTCCATCAAGTTCGATTTATGAAACATAATTCACGCAGCTCTTGAAGTCCTAGGGTAGATCCAGCTTATATGCCATTCAAACCAATCTTTTACATCATCTCAATGGTCCCATACAACGGGGACTTATATCCCATGATTTGTCAGATCATGAATTCATTTTTCCAAGGTTAAAAATTGTGGCATAACTTCGCTACCCATTTGGCACTTCAAGATCTACATTTCATATTCACATAACCTCTTGCCCACTACCGGCAGTCAATAATCAGATCCTAATTTCAACAATCATTTCAGGTCTCGCGGGTCGAGTATTTTGTGAGGGTAGGTTTGCCATCATAGGAAACCTTAAACCTAAAAGACATGTCCAACTCACAATGGGTGTATGTCAAGTGTCTTCATCTCAACTCCTGCTTACAGATGCTCTAATATAGATCCTAATAAGATTAGATCTCGATCCTAATACGATAATTATCAATGATAATCTCTCCAGAGGAAAACGATTATACGGTCTATTACCAAATGTCAATCATTCAAACATAAAACAACACTTATATTACTTTGTATCGTTACTTTACCTCGTCCCTTCGATTTGGGGTGGTATATAGTAATCTCATAAAGGTTCGTTCTCAATGATTTCTGAGCAAATCTCTAGAAATTCGATGCGAAGCGAGGATCTTGATAAAGATGTTTGATACAGGCACACTATGTTTACATAACTATTTTTGCATTTATCATTAACGGGAATGATATTAGCAGATTTAGTCAGTCTGTCGACGATGACCTAAATCGAATCAAATTCAGATGATGACCTTTGCAATAGTTAGACGTTTACTAATGTATGAGGCGATGTCTGCCTTCATAATTGCCATCAGTACAACTTCTTCAGACAAAGATACTTTTAGTCATAAATGACATAAATAGAATACTTATACTTACAAATTTCCAATATAACTATATCTCATAATCTTCCCTATTTAGGCAACCATAAACGCCCTTTAAAACATTTAACGCTATCGGCTTCTCAATTTTAATGTTTCACATTAGCCGTGAAACCTTTCACTATTCATATTATCCTTTTTATAAGCATCGGCTATATTTTAAATTGTTCGGCAATTTATTTTGCACCTTAATATTAAGGAACATGTCCTAAATGGTTCTTTATCTTTTATACATAATGTGTCAGTAATTACATTCACTTTCCTGATGAAATAAATATCATAACCGTATTTATTCAAAATTCTTTCTTCATATCTTCTATGTTTTAGTTTCGTCTCAACTATTATTTTTATCTGTTTTACTCAATCCGACGTCTAAAGCGTCGATAATTATTACAACTAATTAAATATTAAATATTCAATTTTTATGAAACGTAACGTAAAGATTTTAAATTTTCTCAGTTTGTCCAATTATATTAAAATGTTCAAAATAAATTTGAATTTAATTAACAAAGTTTTCAGTTGATTTATCGAAAATAACTAATAAGATTCGTAAATGTTCGAGGAACCTTTGTTTATATTTTGGTCAAAATTTTCTTATTTGAAAAGCAAAAATTGTTGTTTCAAATTTCAAGTTATGGTTTAAATGGTTTTCCTCAATCCTTCTTAAGTTGTCTTGAGGTATACACAAACATTTACCCCTAAACAGAAGTTTAGTTAAATGGTTTGTGTATAAGGGAATAATCCCTTAAAATACTTTGTTAAAACATTTGTCAAAACATATTTCCATTTTCTTTTTGTTATAACCCTAAGCCTTAATGGCTCTAATCTTTGAAAAGTCAATACAGATTCAATTATCTATTAATCACATAGTCAAATAATGTAAAGGATTAAGTCTTAAATCACATGTTAATTATTCAAGGTACAGGTTTTTATTGTTGAGTCAATTCAGGGCAATCTATAAATAATTATTAACTCATTCTTATTCTTATAAACAAACATATAGTCCTTAATGATCACGAGCATGAATTTATCAAATTACAGCCTACACACGTGATTCACCAAATTTATGAATGCTACATGTGTATTAGTCAATCCAAACGTCACCACGTGAAACTCATAATGTTCATTACAAGTACCAGATGTGGTGATTGGAATACATAATCTTTTCCGCAGATGTGAAGTTGATGATAACCATGCCGTGGATCAAATCTTTAAAACATACACTAGAACCTTGTAAATGATCGAACAAATCTGCCATTTTGAGTTATGGATATCGTTTTCGATTGTCAGTTTACTCAGTTCACAGTAATCGATAAATATAAGGAATGATAACACCATAGCTTTTTATGATGACGAGCTCGGTAGAATAAAATCATTCTCCAACAACTCTCTCAGTTGTATGGTAATTCCTTTAATTTAGATGGGGCTGACGTACAGTGCACAAGCCACAGGTGCAGCACCGGAAATATAATCGATACCAATTTTAATCTGCCTTAATGGCAAAAGTCTAGGTAATTTATTAACAAATACTTACTAAAGTTTCCGATAATATAAACATCATTTAATAACTTCATATTAGGTTCTTTCTAGATTATAATATCTATGACTAATCAACAACCATTCATGGTATAATTTCACGTCTAAATGCAGGATATGGTAATCCATCAAGAATTATTTAGATCACTTTTGATAATCAACATCTTATCATTTAAAGGAATTCTACTCGAGTTCCCATCAATTAAGACAATGTCGTCATGTCATAATCAATCAATCCATTCTACTGGCACTATTAACTTTCCAGTTTCATTATCGTCGATAAGATGTGAACTTCTCAAAAGACTAATAATAACTCATAATCCTTCACAAGTTCGAGGATATATGGAAACACAACTAACATCTAAAGAGTAAGGTCAACGCATAATCTACGCGAGATAATTTCAAATCAGATACAAACGAAAACATTTAATGAATATGAATATATCCTATGTTTTCATAATTTGAGTACGCATTCGCAAGCTCCTCGGATCGTTACCCAGGTCATTCAAATGAAATCTTAATCAAAAGAAATGATAGGAACGTCGATACATCCAGTCGGGTATCAACATTCGGTAATCATATACTTTTCCTAAGAATCTTACTACGAGAGAATTGGACAAGAAAGGATTGTCAATTGTCAAATAAGACAATTTCCACAGATGAGTAAATTCGACTCAAAAGAATAGATGTTATAGGCACATATGTAGGTGTCCCTAACACTATGTCCCTATTTTCACTTCTTGCAGATCTCATAAAATTTTAATCTTTCACAATCTTTAAAGAAAATTTAGTGTTTATTCATTAGTTTTATGGTGACTACTAATCAGTCTTGCATAGTCCATTCCAAATTGTATGTAGGCGCGCAACTATATACAATTTCAAGATTAACGATGCAATACTCAGTTCGTCAAAATTTTATCATCATGTTTATAATAAAAACATTTTCATGGTTAATTCTTAAATAAGAATCAAAAATAAATTTACTAATATTTTCTTTGTTATGAAAACAATTAAGTTTTCCGAGATGTTTTATAAACAACTTCATTTTGATAACGTTCACTTATAAATCTCACTTTGAATAATCCTTATAGTGATGAAAATTCAGTTTCCTCAAATGATATTGTTTTATCTTATAAAAACAATGAGTGATCTGCAAAAGAGTGATGAAAGGTTGTTCACCAAGAACTAACTTCAATATATCAGGAAATGAGCTTAGCCACTTAATCATGAGGTTCATGACCTCGATGGAACTCACGCAGAATGATTCACAACGTAACTCAAATCAAGATGAGTACTTGCTCAATGGTTGCATCACTAATGCAAACATTAAGATATAGCAATAAAAGATAGATAACATCGATACATGTAGAATTTAGCAATCAAAGGTAGTCTTTTCATTAATCACAAACAAGTCAAAATTGTACCGTAACACATTATGTGTCACTATGTCATACAATTCTCAGAACTCATCCTACCAACTGATATCTCAGTTTAGTTAGGGATTTTAAAAGATACTACAATGAATACTAACCTACAAGAGTCGTTAGGTGTTCCACATGTCCCGGAAGATCCATTGGTCCCAATTCAGAAGAAGATTTCTTCAATTTATTTCTTGGACATTGGGCATCTTCATTAGTGGACAATGACCTAGGAACAACCCTTAACACGAATAAACAATCAATTAAAACCTTATAATTCAATCACAGAACTTAATGACTTCCTCTTAACAATCTCATATTCCATTCAGGTTAAGTTTTACTTTATTCAAGTTTTAACCAATTTATACTTAATTCGATATCCTACCTCATTCTCCAATACTTTCAACCTTATTCTTAGACCTTAATAGGGCAATAAAATCTCAATATGATCAACACTTAATTTCCAATCCTATAGCTCTTACAACAATAATTATCAAATGAGTCACTAGTATGAGATGACTCATACATTCAATTAGACTTCTCGGAAAGGTACTAGTGGCATGAGGCTTTTGGGTAATGGTTCCAATAACAGTCTCAAGTGCAACATTCACCCTTTCGATTTCAATTTAAGAATTGGATGACAACGAATCAGATGACATATTTCTAGGTGGTAACGTTTTGTAAAACTCCACTCTATAAGGAAAGATCATCATGACATCGATATCAGATTTAATATCGCCAATTCTTCTTCAATTTTACAATCAACTAATATCTACATTTCTACGAATATCAACCATTTCGTTGGGATCATAAATATCCGCAACTTGGTTTAGATCTGGAATAGCTAAATTTCCTACGAGAATAGCTTTGATTAATTTACTAGGGGATTTAGGGTTTCTTGTGACAATCTACGTCGTATGAACACCTCGTATAAAAGTCAAAATAATCATCAAACAATCATGTGATAAAATTACATCATATATATATAATCCAAGTTATATATATATATATTTAAATAACACTTCTCAGTCTGGCCTTGTCGGTAACTCGGGAATTCTTCGGCACCGTTATAGTCAAAAGATTTTTAGACATTTTTAGAAAAATGTTCATAGGTTAAAAGATTTTGAAATGTTTTATTCAAAACCTTGGTTTTTAAAATCTTTCGTTCTCTATAACGAGAGCTCTGATGCCAAACTGTAACACCCCCAAATTTATACAACTCAATATAGCGGAAGACTAGTTGGTGTTACGGGATAGCACATTACTCACATCATAGACAACGCTTAAAAATCGCGTCGTTTATTAATAAAAGCATTTCCATTCATAAATATCAAATTTACATAGGTCCCAATTCATTGTATTTAATACAGGTTTTACAAAGCATTTGAATGGAAATTATTGTTTAAGTGCGGGCCATGAATTCTTGTCGTCTTCCCGAGAATTACCTTCAAGTACCTGAGATAAAACATGTTAAAAGAAAAGGGTCAGCAAAAACACCGAGTGAATTCATAGAGTTTAATAAATTCCATCAATATAATTTTGGTATAAAATTATTACCAAAAATCATTTTATACAAATCATTGTAATAGGCCATAAAATAGCCAATGTAAAACCCGTATTTAAAATACATGAATATTAAATACGCGTAGTATCAGCTCTAACCTTATTTAAACATAAACAGTAAATCACGCAGTCTCAGTCTATTTAAATACTACAATAAAATAATTATTCAGAAAATAGTTATTAAGTTCAGAAAATATTACCTATGTATTATTTTTATACATAAAATAATTAAAACGTTAACAGTGATTACACAGCCTCAGTTTAATTAAGACCGTAAAGAAATTATTTATTCAGAAAATAATTATTCCATATTACGTTCGTATTCATCTCAGTCAGATAAATATTTATATGACGGGTTTTTTTTTAAATGAACACGCAAGTTAAATAATTTTATTCGAGGTGAAAAAAAAAAGAAAAGGGTTTTGGGCCGGCTTAAAAAAAAGAAAACAAGAAAGAAAACAAGGGCTTTTAGCCCGGCCCATGTACACATTAAACCATCAGGGAGTGTAGTATTTTCCCATTTACACTTTTAACCAAAATCAACACAAACCCTAGTAGGTGTTCTTATTTAGCCGCCAGTTAGCAAGCAAAAACGGAACGGTTTGTGTTCTTATTTAGCTCTCGACAGCAAGCAAAAAGGGAACGATCTGTGTTCTTGTTTAGCCGTCGACACCAAGCAAAAAGAGAACGTTTGGTGTTCTTATTTAGTTGTCGGCAGCAAGCAAACAGGGAACTATCTGTGTTCTTGTTTAGCCGTCGGCACCAAGCAAAAAGAGAACGTTTGGTGTTCTTATTTTAGCCGTTGGCAGCAAGCAAAAGGGAATGGGGATTCGTGTTTTAATCCTTAAATCGTCACGCATTGGTAATTATTAAAGACCTTCAATCTTTTATTGCTTTCTTGATTCGCGATTGATTTATCAAACATATGAACACTTGGTTATAAAATATTAAATCATGGAATTAAAGGGGGTGCGTTTGGGGCTGCAGCCCCAGCAAGGGGGTGTTTGGGATTAAATTTCAGAAAGGGGTGTGTTTGGGGACTGCGGAATAATAAGGGTGCGTTTGGTTTATGTAAACAGTGGGAAACATAGCCCAACAGTGGGAACTATATTTAAAACCAGTGGGAATAATGGGACTATAAATGGGTATATTGAAATAACTTTAGCGACAGTTTTAGCGACAGTTTTCTGTCGCAGAACTGTTATGAATATACATTTTTAAAAAGGACAGTTTTAGCGACAGTTTTTAGTGACACAGAATTCTGTCGCAAATTCATGTAGACAGATTTGTATAGGTAGATAAAATCATTATATGTGATTTGTTTAGTGCGACCGAGATGGGATATCTCGATAGGCTCGAGACATTATTAATATAAATAAAATGAATATTTTTTTATATTATACCTTTTTAAGCAAATTGTTTAATAAATGTTCAAAATATTTTTTTTAAATGTATTATATTAAAATAGTTCTTTAATAATTAAAAGGGTATAATTTTATTAAATGAATTAAATTACTTTGGGGAATGTTCAAATCTAAGAAACTTTCTATTTTAGCGGGATTCTTAATATAGTAATACTAGATCGTCAGAAATACATTTGTACGTAACTAATGGTAGAACGATAATACATTAAAATAAATTATTATAAGAGTCAGATTTGGCGGTCAATTATACGTATGGAATTTCAGAAATAAATAAATAAAAAGCCAATAAGATCAGTAAAATTAAATAAACGAATATCAGTTAACTTATTCGCGTCCTTATTCATGTAGCTCGCGTGAAATCAGAGTAGACTTTCGGTCAGTTGATCTCGGTCAGTTACTGGACACGAGGTACGGATTTCCGTCCTTTCAGTAAGGACTTCCTTTCTATGCATGATTAGGATTCCCCGTCTTCAGCCAAATGTTTTTCCCCAGTATATGTTTAAGTTTATCAGTAATCATATTAATAACAAAATAAATTGCCTGAGCATTATATACAAGCACGACCAGTTTATGTACTAGTTACGGAGGTACCGTAACCATGACACTAGAGGCACCGGTGTCGTGACTCACATGCAGGAGAGTGATATCCTGCATCGTCCCACTCAGCTCAGCTTGGCCATTTTATCAGTATTATTAGTGGGGCGTATGGATGCATCGTAGGCTTATATGTGTTACAAGTTATCAGGGTGAATGTGGTGTGTGCTCTACATCCTTCACATTGGAGCTGATCCCTCCACCCAGCACAGTTATTTAGAGGTCACCCCTCTATAGCATGACGAGGTCACCCCTCCAGTTATTCATGCACGGTTGTTACAGCACGTGACCTATATAAGCTCTGGCAAATAAAATACAGTAAATGCATGTTTTCAGAATTTATAGTTATATTTCAGTATCAGTATATATGAATCAGGTTTTTCAGATTTTATGCAGAGTTCTACCACATGTTACATATCAGTCTTATAGCTTCATTGTTGTCTTTTATTTCATTACTTTCAGTACATTCTTATCATGCTATATCCGCCCACTGAGCGTTATGCTCAGCCGTAGTTCCTTTCATGTTCTAACGGCAGGTACACCAGGACGCCTTTAGGATTCTAAGAGCATGTGCATTTGGATGGAAGCTATCCAGACTTCTTACTTTATGCATTTCTTACATTATTCCGCTTATTTGGACATTGTTTAGTCCTTTCATTCAGTATTTTATTTTTCATGTTTTGGGCTTATGTTTGGATTGCCGATATTTGATTCCGGTATTTCCTTTATGGTCAGTTAATGTTTTAGGACATTTACCTTATGCTTTGATGACACGCCATAAATACACGTAGCGGTCCACTTGTCCAAGTGGGGTGTTACAATTATGGTATCAGAGCTATAGGTTCGACCTGTAGGCTCTAAAACTTGACCTGTGACTAGTGGGTAGTCACCAGGAACTTTCCATATTTTGGCGTTGTTATCTTTCGTGTTTCTCATGGATTATTCAGTCAGTTTTCTTCATTTATCAGTCAGTTTTCTTAAAGTTTTGACTAAGTAAAAGGTTGGTACATAACTAGCCATATTTAGTCGCATGTGCTTTTTAGCGAATTTTCGTTTTGGTGAGCTGACCATAGGCGTTCACCCTTTCCGTTCAGATTTTGTATTGGTAAACCGACCATAGGCGTTTACCCTTACTCATGACAGATTCATGTTTTCAGTCAAATATCACTTGGTGAACCAGCCATAAACGTTCACCATTTCTCAAGTCAAATTTCATGCTTTTCAGTCAAATGATGTTTTGTGAACCGATCCACAGTTTTTCACCTTTGTCATATCAGGACATTTCATAAATTTTGACAAGTATGGATTGAACTACAGCCATCCATATTTAGTCCGAGATTATAAATTTCTATACATGACAGTTCTCAGAAAATTTTGACCAGTATGGATCGAACCAGAATAGCCGATACTTAGTCTCATGTTTTCTTCTTTGAATTCTGTGGATTGAACCATAGCCGTCCACATAAGTTGATATTACACCTCAGTTGATTTGACTTTTTATGTTCCTTGTAACAGTCAAATTTTCATACCCTCACGTTGATATCATCTACATGATGATTTAGTTTCATGTTTCCTTACAAGTATTATGTTTTCAACAGAATGATAATGGTTCGTGCTAAGATACAGAAGGATTACAGTAAAATACTATTTCATGATAAATCATGTTCTGGTCTTTAACAATCATGTCTTTATACTAAATGTTGATGAAACTCCGTTTAGTCATACTTTTTAGCCTCTATACAACCAGCATTAAGTCTACGCAGAAATTATCAGCCTATCATGTTAATCGTTTTAGTTCAGTTTACTACCGTTTAAATCAATTTATTCCTTTGATAATGTCAAACAAGCGACACCAGTATCGATCATCCCATAAAATTTCCACCAGCTCCATGTACAGTATTTCACGTGTACTCTACGTACAGTGTCTCAGATTTGCTCCATGTGCAATATTCATTTTGTACTTCATGTACAGTAGTCCAAGTGTACTCCAGGTACCCTACTCCATGGATATTGCTAATCGATCCTCAATCATCTCAGATGTTTCCACTTGTCGATATTCTACCAGGTGCAGATTCTGCTCGTGGGTTGAAGATTTTGCTAGATGCTGATGCCGCTAACACTTTGAAGACCTCACAATTGCTGATGCTGCTGATACTTTGGAGATTTCTCAACATGCTAATGGTGATGCTGTTATACTATAAAGACACTGCAGAGCAAGGACGGAAACTATAAATTTGAAATTTCTGACAAGAGTAAATTTCAACCATCGGACACTACCATTCTAGTCCATGCCTTACTTCCTCAGTTAGCTGTCACACGTTACTCGGCTAACCGTTCATTCAGAAGAGTGGGAGCCGTAAACCAGCCGACTACTCAGCAAAATAGTTACAAGAATCACGGTCATGATAATGACCGTCATAAATTGACAGAAAAAGCAGTAGTGACAACCACCGTGCTTATAATTTATCAGTCAGTAACCATCGGAACCCCGGAACGGACGTGACCAGAAATACAGAGGTCAGTAGTCTAACCGGTCCCCCAATCCTAGTAGTTACCAAAATTTTTAACCTTGTTCAGATTCATCTACTAAAACACGTGTCAAGACATCAGTCAAGGCATAGGCCTCAGGTATCTTTTCGGAAGACACATATTAGGACACCAGTATGTTTCTAAACCAGGCCCTTAGAAATTCAGGGTACCCTTCAGAAAGGGGTATACCCGTTCTATTATGCCACGCATGAATCAGATCATCAAAATTCAGTCACCACCACTAGATTATTATTTAGATTAAACACACGGTAATCATTATGTGAGGTTACAGACGAACCCACTCAGTGGAAGTCGCCACGTTACTCCACGTATTCCTATGTCACCTTTATGTAAATCAGGTATTTACCTACCTCTCAGCCAGAAAGGACACAACATTATCACCATATTTATTAAAGCCTTATTTTCAGTTAACGACGAGATCCGTCTTACTAAATCCCAAATATATTCATTATACTTTCGGTCAGAAAATCAGTACGAATTATTTCTGCCTTACAAGCGCGTGACTATCAGTCCATAGCTACGAAGACTTTTACCTACCTGTTATTAATTCACTTCTGAAATTCCTTAAATTCATGATCAGCAGATTATTCTAGAGTTCCAGATATAATTTCAAAAAGTTTTCAAGAAATTCCTTCCTAACCACGAGACAAAAATTTAACATCGAGCTAGTCTCAAGAACAGAACCTGTTTTCAGAACTCTTGATCACAGGGCTTAAGCTAAGTTAAAAGAGTTAAAGCAGTTGCTGCAAGAATTACCGAAACGAGGCTTTATTCGCCCTAACGCACCACCGGGAGGTGTATCGTTTCTGTCTATCAGAAAGAAGGCCGGTACCATGAGATCATGTATCGATCACCGAAAATTTACGAGATCGCCATTCATAAAACAATACTCATTCCACGAATAGGAGGTTACCTGACCTGCTACGATGTCTTAAATATTTTCTAGAACAAATTCCCGATCATGCTACCATCAGTGGTGAGAGAAAGAACATGACGTTTCCAGACTGCTGTTGCACAAATTACAGTCTCTCTAAAAAAAATTTGATTTTATACTTCTGAGCTCCCTAACGCCCCAGTTAGATATGAAATTATGAATAAAAATTTTTTATGACTCTCATGCAATATCATCAGTATATTCATTGATCACATTCTGATATGCCTAATACTAGAGAAGAACACGAGACTCATCTTCTCACAATTGTACTGAATCTTCAATAGGAGTTATTTTTATACACAACTTTCCAGATATAAATCTCACTTGAACAAAGTGTCAGTTCTGAGCCACCACATCTCAACAGCAAGAAATTTCAGACAATCCTGCGCAGGTGAAGGACATCACCTGATGGTCCCAACTGACGCCTGTGAACGAAGTACAATCTTCTAGAACTCAATTGACTACTACCGCAGAAATTGCCGATAGTTCTCACTAAAAATGTTTTATGACTATTCAACCAGATTTCACCAGAATGTTCCATAATCCCAGACAAAACTTTAATAGAATCCGCATCACACATTAATGCAGCTATGTTCATATCTAGATGCCTGACCTACTGCAGGTTCAAGATAGAACGCCGTCATGTTAGTGAGTTACTACAACCCTTAGAAATTTCTGAACAGAAATGAGACGAAATTCCATGAAATCGTTATCAGCTACCACAGGCTCAGAAAAAGTTTGATACTATCTAATTTATCGTCAACCATGTAATCAGCCTGCGCGTTTCTTTCGTCCGAAAGGATCACGCAGTAGCAGATCTGCAGAAAATTTTGAAATTCAGCAGTAAATCGTACGAATTCAAGACATTCCATTGACCATCATATCATACAGGATTCATGTTCACGATCAAGTGTATGTTTACGCCCTTTATTTTCACTTTCACGTTTACGTCTCATTCGCGGTATGATGTTGTTTCAGTTCATCTTTATGCTATCTCATAATTTAAGCTCACGTTTGTGTTCATAACATTGTTCACGTTCAAGTTCGTGTACCATTTCACGATACACGTTTCTCAGTTTATTACCGAATACCATTACAGAAAGCTTGGGAAATCAGACTCAAGTTTAGCACAACTATTCCATAACCAGGCAGACGTTTCACATCTCAGGCCGTATCGTTTGGCATTCATTCCTCAGTCAGCATACGTTCATGATATGTTTTAGTATCATGTTCACAGTATGATTCACTTATCATATTCTAATTCCATGCCAGCGCTCCTCATATAATTATGAACCACGTTCACAATTGTTCACGTAGTTCGTCCATTTCTACTTTCAGCAGCTTACCCAGAGATATAAATGCTATCTTTTAGAATATTTACACGTACCATTTCGTGTATCCTTCATGCTATAGCTTAATCATCCTATCAGATTCAGAAAACCCATCTTAAGTATGAAACCAGAAACTATTCAGCATCATCAGGACAGGGTCATCAAGACCAAGAATTGTTCATTATGTTTAGACCTTTGAAGGAATCGTTTCGAGCGGGAAGCCACTCGAAACGGAGGAGTCTATCCGGACCTCTCATCCTTTTCTTTCAATAAATCCAGTTAAGTCCTTTCAGTCATGTCACGTTTCATGTTCTCTTCAGCTATGTCACATTACATGATCATTTCAGTCATGTCAGGTTTATACCTATCACCAGCATTATGTCTTAATTAAAAAACAAATTATCCTTCAGCTTAATTGTCTTTTCAGTTTAAGTGTTCTTTCAGTTATTATGACTTCATCAACTTATTACCTTTAATTCGAGGACGAATTTTCTTCTTTTTAGAGGGGAAGAATTGTAAAACCCAGTATAGTCGTATCCTTAATTCGGGGACGAATTATTCTTTTAGAGGGGAAGAATTGTAAAACCCGTATTTAAAATACATGAATATTAAATACGCGTAGTATCAGCTCTAACCTTATTTAAACGTAAACAGTAAATCACGTAGTCTCAGTCTATTTAAATACTACAATAAAATAATTATTTAGAAAATAGTTATTAAGTTCAGAAAATATTACGTATGTATTATTTTTATACATAAAATAATTAAAACGTTAACAGTGATTACACAGCCTCAGTTTAATTAAGACCGTAAAGAAATTATTTATTCAGAAAATAATTATTCCATATTATGTTCGTATTCATCTCAGTCAGATAAATATTTATATGACGGGTTTTTTTTTTAAAATGAACACGCAAGTTAAATAATTTTATTCGAGGTGAAAAAAAAAGGGTTTTGGGCCGGCTTAAAAAAAAACAAGAAAGAAAACAAGGGCTTTTAGCCCGACCCATGTACACATTAAACCATCAGGGAGTGTAGTATTTTCCCATTTACACTTTTAACCAAAAACAACACAAACCCTAGTAGGTGTTCTTATTTAGCCGCCAGTTAGTAAGCAAAAACGGAACGGTTTGTGTTCTTATTTAGCTCTCGACAGCAAGCAAAAAGGGAACGATCTGTGTTCTTGTTTAGCCATCGACACCAAGCAAAAAGAGAACGTTTGGTGTTCTTATTTAGCTGTCGGCAGCAAGCAAACAGGGAACGATCTATGTTCTTGTTTAGCCGTCGGCACCAAGCAAAAAGAGAACGTTTGGTGTTCTTATTTTAGCCGTTGGCAGCAAGCAAAAGGGAATGGGGATTCGTGTTTTAATCCTTAAATCGTCACGCATTGATAATTATTAAAGACTTTCAATCTTTTATTGCTTTCTTGATTCACGATTGATTTATCAAACATATGAACACTTGGTTATAAAATATTAAATCATGGAATTAAAGGGGGTGCGTTTGGGGCTGCAGTCCCAGCAAGGGGGTGTTTGGGATTAAATTTCAGAAAGGGGTGCGTTTGGGGACTGCGGAATAATAAGGGTGCGTTTGGTTTATGTAAACAGTGGGAAACATAGCCCAACAGTGGGAACTATATGTAAAACCAGTGGGAATAATGGGACTATAAATGGGTATATTGAAATAACTTTAGCGACAGTTTTAGCGACAGTTTTCTGTCGCAGAACTGTTATGAATATACAGTTTTAAAAAGGACAGTTTTAGCGACAGTTTTTAGTGACACATAATTCTGTCGCAAATTCATGTAGACAGATTTATATAGGTAGATAAAATCATTATATGTGATTTGTTTAGTGCGACCGAGATGGGATATCTCGGTAGGCTCGGGACATTATTAATATAAATAAAATGAATATTTTTTTATATTATACCTTTTTAAGCAAATTGTTTAATAAATGTTCAAAATATTTTTTTTTAAATGTATTATATTAAAATAGTTCTTTAATAATTAAAAGGGTATAATTTTATTAAATGAATTAAATTACTTTGGGGAATGTTTTAATCTAAGAAACTTTCTATTTTAGCGGGATTCTTAATATAGTAATACTAGATCGTCAGAAATACATTTGTACGTAACTAATGGTAGAACGATAATACATTAAAATAAATTATTATAAGAGTCAGATTTGGCGGTCAATTATACGTATGGAATTTCAGAAATAAATAAATAAGAAGCCAATAAGATCAGTAAAATTAAATAAACGAATATCAGTTAACTTATTCGCGTCCTTATTCATGTAGCTCGCGTTAAATCAGAGTAGACTTTCGGTCAGTTGATCTCGGTCAGTTACTGGACACGAGGTACGGATTTCCGTCCTTTCAGTAAGGACTTCCTTTCTATGCATGATTAGGATTCCCCGTCTTCAGCCAAATGTTTTTCCCCGGTATATGTTTAAGTTTATCAGTAATCATATTAATAACTAAATAAATTGCCTGAGCATTATATACAAGCACGACCAGTTTATGTACTAGTTACGGAGGTACCGTAAACATGACACTAGAGGCACCGGTGTCGTGACTCACATGCAGGAGAGTGATATCCTGCATCGTCCTACTCAGCTCAGCTTGGCCATTTTATCAGTATTATTAGTGGGGCGTATGGATGCATCCTAGGCTTATATGTGTTACAAGTTATCAGGGTGAATGTGGTGTGTGCTCTACATCCTTCACATTGGAGCTGATCCCTCCACCCAGCACAGTTATTTAGAGGTCACCCCTCTATAGCATGACGAGGTCACCCCTCCAGTTATTCATGCACGGTTGTTACAGCACGTGACCTATATAAGCTCTGGCAAATAAAATACAGTAAATGCATGTTTTCAGAATTTATAGTTATATTTCAGTATCAGTATATATATGAATCAGGTTTTTCAGATTTTATGCAGAGTTCTACCACATGTTACATATCAGTCTTATAGATTCATTGTTGTCTTCTATTTCATTACTTTCAGTACATTCTTATCATTCTATATCCGCCCACTGAGCGTTATGCTCAGCCGTAGTTCCTTTCATGTTCTAACGGCAGGTACACCAGGACGCCATTAGGATTCTAAGAGCATGTGCATTTGGATGGAAGCTATCCAGACTTCTTACTTTATGCATTTCTTACATTATTCCGCTTATTTGGACATTGTTTAGTCCTTTCATTCAGTATTTTATTTTTCATGTTTTGGGCTTATGTTTGGATTGCCAATATTTGATTTCGGTATTTCCTTTATGGTCAGTTAATGTTTTAGGACATTTACCTTATGCTTTGATGACACGCCATAAATACACGTAACGGTCCACTTGTCCAAGTGGGGTGTTACAGCCAAAGTCATTTTTATACAAATCCTTATCGAAAATCATAATATAGGCGTTTGCCTTAAAAATCATTATACGAGCCAATGTCGTAAAAACATCATACAATACGTCTTATGACGTTGTATGGAAATAAAAACCGATATATGAATATGGTTATGAAAACCAAAACACGAACATAATATCAATAGTATGACCCATATTGCTAGTCAGGCAATACATCGTAATTCGGTGCATCTAGTAGTATTTTGTCAATTTCGATTATTATAAGCCGCACGGGTAGCTAACCCAATACTCAATTTGCCCATCTAAAGTAGCGTGTCATCACAAAGGTCACGCTATGGAAATCTTCTCATACATAAATTCGCTTACCAATCAATGTGGCACGACGAGGATTAACTGTCAAGGCGCGAACTGGGGTGATCGTCCCCAAATAGTACTATTATATGCATAAGCGTCTACCAAAACCCGGTAGTTAACAATTCATGCTAATGTGACTTTTAGTGACATAACCTAACTTTAATAATCCATTTTATTTCATCTATCGGGTCCTTTAATCATTTATCGGGTCATACAATCGGGTCATACAATCATTCGGGTCCAAATCAATAAGCAAGCAATCGGGACAAATGGTGTCCTAAATTTATAAAAACTAACATGTTATCTCCCTCGCGGGTTTATAAAACATTAATAAAAACATTTAAAAGAGTGCGAGGCTATGAACTCACGTTGATGTGGGAAAGCGGGTTATCGGCAATTCGGACGTACGGTACGTGCTTCAATCACGGAAACCTAGACAAATAATACTCGTCTTAGACTCATGTCCAATGACTTTATAAAAATAACAAATTATGTATGCGTATGATGATTATGTATATATAGGATGATCAAGTGGGTTTACATATTCCCTTTTACTCATTTTAGTGTTTACGTATAGGTATCTTCTTACTAGTTTACTAGTTTTACCTATTTACGTGTTTTAAGTCCAATAAAATTATTATAAGTTCTTTAACTTGTATTAATCCATGTTATACTTATATTATCAGTATCTACACTTTACAAGTTGGGCCTAAATGGGTTAAGCCCAATAAATAAGTTTATAAGTGTTTTAGTCCATTTTGTTGTATTATTAGTCCAATAACGTTAACTTAACTCGTTAATGTCCGTATGTCATATAGTTCGGGTTTTTATCGGTTTTTACTTGTTATACATGTCTATATATCAGTATTTGAGTTTATAAAAGTTTACATTAGACGGGTCCAACCGTCTAAGTTTTATTTAGCAAAAACGTTAATTTTACGGTAATAGCCGAAAAAGTCGTAAAAATAAAGTTTATAGTTTTTATTACTTATAAGTGTTATTACACTACCATTTTTATAATTTATACACTTATTTAAACTTCTACATATTTATATAAAATCCATAAGTTAGTGGGTTTTTATATTACATTTTATACAATATAAATTTTGAGTGCTTATATAATAATAATAAACATTAATTCTCAAAATCTGATTTTTATTTTCATCTTCACCAAAACTGCCATATCTAGAGTTATATATGGAGATAGAAGCTCAAATTGTTATCACATAAACTACATGATATGTACTCCATTTAACTCTTCTATAGCTACTGTTGAATCATCTTCTAAGTATTTTCTAAAAATCGTCCAAAACAGTGAACTCAGATTTGTATCTTAAACTTGTTTTGATCATCTCTCACTCATTATAATGATTCCATTGCATGGCCAACTCTCAAATGTGTACAAGACCCATAGCTTACTGTAAATCCATTAATCTATGCCATTTTTATCAGTTCATCATTTGATTCTTTATTGTTTTATACAGCCAACAAATTTAAACAAGATTTTAACCTTGTTTCTTATAGTCTTTCATCTTTTTAAGCATGTTTATCAACACCAAATCCCCACACAATACTTTTATCATCATATAATCATCATATACATATACAATAGGAAATAAAATACATGATTACATAATCAAAAATAACAAGAAGATGAGGAGGACAATATTTATACCACCAAGTTGATGTAGGTTGTGATTTGGACATGGATTTTGATGGAGAAACTTGTGCATAGCCAAGACCATCTTCAAGACCACCATTCTTCATAAAAACCTTGTGGAAAATCAGCCCCAAGACTCCATGGAAAGTCCTCCATGAATGTTATAATCACCACCATTCAAGAGAGCTTCAAGAGGGCTTCAACATGTGTATGAACAACATAGGATTTTGTGGTTAAATTTGATCAATGATGGGTGTTTGTGAGTGATGAGGGACGGCAAGGAGAAGAGAGATGAGAGGATTTTGAGGTTGGTTGCATGAGAGAAAATGGTATGTGTAAGTTTAGCTAGTGATTTTTGTGTAGTGGTAAGCTTACTAGTTAAGCTATCATGACAAGTGTATGTAACTTGTCAACAACTTGACACCAAGTTGTTTTATGGCTATTGTGGCCGGTTATTGATGGGGGTGGGACAAGTGTAACTTGTTTCATCCCCTATTGATTTACGGGTACTCCTCGATTCTAGTTTCCTCGATTTACGTTCCCTCAAGTCGTTTTACGAAAAACGTTTTTATAAATTATGAATCAACGGCACAAAACGAATCTAATAAAAATTGTCTCATCAAAAACAGAGTTCGAAAACGTAAATACGTAATCCTAGGGTTTCCGGTTTAGTCGTAAAGGACGTTAAATTAAAATCGTAAGTCCTAATCTCTTCTCGTAAATTTGTGAGTTTATGAACCAACACAAATTTAAAACTCCAAAATAATATTCACGGATAAATTTATTTTCTGAAATGTCGGACTGTCACCCAAGACGGTGTATGTAAACGTAAGCAAGTAACGTTGAATCCTCCGGTTTAGACGTAGTCGATGCTACTCTAAGACGTAAATCCAAATTTCTTCCCAAAAGTAAGTGAGTTCATAAAATAATATTTTCAAATAAATATTGAGAATAAAATATCAATCATAAATTGACGGATTGTCACATTAGGGATTGAGTTCCCTCATGTGGATGAGGGAAGCATGCAACCTATGACCATAATGGAATTGATGGTACTCTGCATTAGCTTGCAAAAGCAAAATGCCGAGTTTGTACAGAAATTGACAGACAAAGACCTTCAACTCAATGCTTTTAGGGATAAGATTGTAATGTTGGAGACTAGGAAAAGGTTTTTTTCGAGTGCTCAGGTGAAGCAAGGGAAGATTCTTACAAAGGGGAGGATGAACCAACAGAGCCCTTTATTGCAAGTGATAAAAGTTCTAAAGAGGATTCTTTTGGTGAGAAGGAAATAGATGTTGCTCTTACAAGAATGAAGGAACAAGGGCAGTTTGATTCCTCAAAGGTGTCATAGGTGATGCCTAAGCAACTATCTTTTATAGAGTTAATGATACAGCAAGAAATAAGGTCAGTCGCTGGCAAGACAAATCTACACGTAGACACTTCATTGGTAGACGCTGATAAACCCATAGGTGTACCCCAACCATCTTTGGTGTTAAAAGAAGCTTCTTCTCAGGTATCTCCATCTACTTTTCTAGTTATAGATCACAAGGATAAAAGTAAAGCTATAATGGTAGAAGTAGAGGTCCTTAAAGATGATGCACAAGTTAAATTTGATGCCATGTTGGCTCAACAATTTTACGAACAGGAAAAGAGGAGGCTTAAAAAGTAGATATGAAGCTCAAATTAGCTCATAATCTGAGGGAACAAGGAGAGCTGGTGATAGTGATGATGAGGAGAGTAGTGGACATGGTTCTAATGTTGATACGAAAGAAGAACCAGAAAAATTGGAGTATGGTGAGGGTGAGGTATCTCATGAAAACGGTTTAGAAACTTAAGCTGCAGGTTGATTTTTATATACCCACCATTTTTGGTGTATATTTTAGGTATGAGGATGAAGTCTGGAATAACGCTGATATTCCTTTGACTGAGAAAATTTCAGTGTTAGAATTTCTGGTGAGAGTTCAAAAGGATTGCAAGAGCATTTTGGAGATAGGGCAAATAAAGTGTTTACAAAGAACAAGACTAAAAGAAGGGAATTGTATTATATGCTTCTTAGATGTCACCAAACAGGGTGGACATACACAAATCTAAGGAAGATATCATTCGATTAGTTAGAGTTTCGTGCCTATCCAATTTGCGATCGTGTTTGTGAAGAAAACACATTTAGGTTGCTTTCTGCTGAAAGACATGAAGAGATTGAAGAGGAACTAAAGATGAAGAAGGCATCAATTGTGCCAAGACCAGTGAAGAAGGGTGAAAAATTTTTGTTTCCAGCTTTTGATCCTTATGATGCAAGGTTTAATGAAGCAGTTTCGAAGAAGAACATGGTGCTTTCACCCTTGGAAGCTTCTGACATTGCTGCTGTGGTACCTCTTGATATCAGAAACCCAATTGTGAAGTATGAAGAAGATATTGTAGGTTTTTGGAAGATCACTAGGTTTGGTGATAAAGTACTTGTCTTTACTTCTTTGGTGTCTTTATTTTCAAGTACAGAGAAGATTTGGAGAATCTTTGGGGATTGATGAAGGAGAAATATGATGTTGAGGCTCCTTCTTCATTTGATGGAAATAAATTATGGACAACATTCAAGAGAATGTTTGCCCATGATGAAGCTGATCCAATTTGGTTGGATCTTGATGATTTGAGTGGCTTAGAGTGGCCTTTGTATTCGGCTGCTGGTGTGTACTATCTCTGCACTTTAAAGTTTGCTGAGTATTTGTTGATAGACAGGGTTTATCCACTGTCACAAGACTTATTAAAGAACATGGTCTGCACCAAGCTTAAGGTTGAATACACAAGTGATGTTGGCATTGAATTTTTGAAGTTTATCCATTCCTAGATCAAAGAAGAATAGGTTTTTTTGTAAGAATCCTCTGTACATTTTGTTTTTATTCATAAACTTGATGATTAGGGTAAATATCAAGTTTAGGGGAGGATTGTTGGAAATAAAATTAGCTAAGTCATCTAGCTGCTGACAAATGGAATCAAGCCACTAACAAGGTGTTATCAAGCCGTTGAGAGAATAGGTGCATACAAGAAGAATCAAGCCACTGTCAAGACTTATTAGTTGTCAAAGTCAACACATTTTGATTAGTTAGGAAGATATATATGAATATTATATTTTGTTATGTTTATCTTTTAATATCTTCCTAATATAGTTGACACGATAGCTAAATGTACAAGGCTCCTTAATGTATAAAAGGAGGCCTTAGGGTTTATGTTTAATAACACTTTCAATCACATTGTTCATCCTATTATTGTTAATCGAAGTTGAATGTTTGATATACGTGATTTGTTATTTTTTCTTTGTTCTAAGTATTAATTCCGCATATACTAAGATTGTTGAATACACAAAGTTTCTCTACGTATTTTACTTGAACTAATCTCGATAATACACTACTACACAAAACGCTAAAGAGACCCCCATAAAAAGACTGGTTATGAAAAAACATGTCTCTATGACCAAAAATGGTGGGAAAGGAATGCATGGAAACTGGTTTTCTTGAAAAAACCAGTCTCCATAATGTGAATTCTAAAGAAACCGGTTTTTAAGATGCAACCAGTCTTTTTTAAAAAAGTAAAGACATTGGTTTTTACGTAACAACATGTCTCTATGTGTTTGTTTTATGGACACCAGTTTTTATAAAAAAAAACCAGTGTTTTTACACATTTTAAGACATTGGTTTTTAAAAAAAACAGTCTTGTTTTATTTTAATAGATTGTAGTTAATTTTTTTAAACTTAAGTGAATGCAAACTATTCGAGATACTCGATAAATGGTGACTATTTTAAATAAAAATATAGAACGATTATGAAAACTTAATCGAGCAAATACTCTAATTTAGTAGATAAATTATTTTAAAATCAACAGTGTAAATTTCGGAACGCAATCAAATTTTATTTAACTTTAAAGAGTCTTGACCAATTTATTTGCAAACGTCGTAAGAAAAGTTACATTTTAGTTCCTACAAAATATTTACAACTTTAACCCTTAACTATGATGCACCTTCCAAATTATTTTTAAAACTTTTGAAAAGTATATAAATGAAAATTAGGTTTCCATCTCCCATTTTTAATGCCACCAACTACCCTCTCTCTCTCCCATCAATAATTCCCGGCGCCTCTCTTATATTTCCGGTCACCGGAAATATTTTCCGGCCACAAAAACTGCCGTCGCCGTCCTTATCATGTTACATTACCTAAACCACCACATTCATCATTAGATCAGTGGATCTATATCATTCTCATCCCACCCCCGACGAAGCACCACCTCATCACCACCATAAACTCGAGACCACCAGGTCGTGGTCTTTAACCACCTATCACCGCCAGCCATACATGGGACCTCTCACTTAAACTTTCTCCCCTACATTTTTATTTCTCTTTTAGATTAGGATTTAGGTTCTCATTGTTTTTATGATTCAGGAAGTTTTTCTATTATAGGAGTAGATTATAGAAAAATTGGTATCTACTGTTTTCACTTTATCAAGTTTGTATTAAGATTCGATTTATAATGAAGATTCAGTTTTTGATTCGTGAGTTTTAGTACTAGTTCCCGGTTCAAGTTACAGGTTTCGGTTTGATGTAGCTTTCGTATATGTTGTCCTCGTTCGAAGGTTTCTGATATTCGGTTGTAACTTCGAATATCGAAGATTGTTGCGGTTTATAGTGAGTTTGATTTCGGTTAATATAGCAGTGTCGATTTTAAGAGAAGTTTATACTCGGTTGAAGATCTCAAGTTTTGGTTTATTTTGATGTCATAGAATCGGTTCTATATTCGAATCCAAAGATGCAGGTTGTTTTGGTTGATGTGTTTTGCTATAGCTAGTGATATCGTGGTTTGGAGGTTTATGTTTGGATTTGGTTATAATGCATTTCAAAAGCATTAGGCTGTTTTGGTTCGATACGGCCTTCGTTAATGCAAATACTTAGTTCTTGGTGTAGTGGTATTAGTTTCGTTTGGTTGAGTTTGGTTCGGTGTCGTTTCAAGTTTCGAGATCAGTTCGAGATCAGTTCGTAGCTCCGATTTCAGTTTTTGGTTCAAGTTCGATAGCATCGTATTCATAATTATAGCTTCGGTATCGGTTTGATTTTCGTTAGCATAGCACACGCCGACAACGGGCTGGCCTCAGATGGCAGGTCGTTTCAATTTACATTTTCAGTATTTCAGTATTTAGTTGCTAGCTAATGATTCGAAGTGATTTTTAGCATTTCCAGTATTTTACATTCTTGAGATGTCTTTATAAAATATTGATAAGCCAAATTGTTAAACTATATAACTGCTTTAAGAATTTTAGTCCAGCTTTGGTTCATTACTGTTTTAGGATTGGTCATTTTTCATTTATTAAAAGTAAAGAGGGAAGGTTATTAGCATAGGTTATGCAGTTTATAGGACAGCGAATTAGAGTGTTGTAGAGAACCAAATTTGTTGATTTGAGCTTACTGAGTAGTCACTTTAATTTTTTTGAGGTAATATCAAACGCTGTGTTGTTCATTTTGTGATAAATTTCACTAGTTAAGAATAAATAATAGATGTAAATAGACTTGGTGCAAGCAAATTTAATCAGTTAATAACAGTTGCCTTAGAATTGAGCTTTTAGAATTTAGACCTGTGTTTGGGACAACATTTTAAGGTAGTTCACTTGTTAAAAATTCTGCATTTATAGATTTACCTTCTAGTAGTTGTTTTAATTATGTTGAAAATCTTCATTAGATATTATATAGCTTAAGTTTACTCACCTTTATGTTGTAGAAGATTATAAGTTTGAAACTGAGATTTGCAATCTGTGTTTCTCATATTACTTTACATTACTTTAGACATTAAACACTATTGTTCCTTTACTTTGTATCATCTGGTTGCACGTACGGTCCACAGTTAGGTTCGTCGGACCTTCTGTTAGTTTTATAGTTTCACTATCAGTACAATTCGTTAGTTAATTTTTTGGGGCTTACTTTTAGATACGCATGATTGTGGTGTCTTTGTTGTGTACTCATATCACATTTGAATTTGCATCAACATACTTTTTCATTCTAATTTCATTTTGTTATAGTATTAATAGATTAGTTTAATAATAGTAGAATATTATATTAGTAGTCTTCTCGTTTAGCGTGTCAAGTAGTATAGTACTTTTAGGTACCGTGAAATGAAATCTAGCTTATTGTGTTAATTTGATTATATTACTTTTAGGTACCCTAGAATAACGAGCGTCCGTTGGATAAGAAAGAGTTGAAGGCGATTGTTGGAGCTTGGTTTACATTGTGGCGACAAGTTAAATAAAAACAAATTTGATTCGAAATATGTATTTGACAATTTTAATCCTTCCAATTAATAAAGTTGTCTTTATTTACATACATTTGTTGTTTATGACAATTCAAGTCCTTTAATTTAGTTTTTTTATATAATTCTTGTATTTACATTATTTCATTGTAGAGGGTTTTAATTTGTAAAATTTGGAATTTAATAAAAATTCCAAATTTTTTTTTAAAAAAAATTAATTAAAAAGAGACTGGTTTTTAGAAAAAAACACATTTTTTACTCCATAAAAAGACTGGTTAAATGCTCTTAAAAAGACTGCTTTCTGGAGATTAGTATGGAGACCAATCTTTAAAGAGACTTGTTTTTATGAAGATAACCAGTGTCTATTCTTTTAATAGAGACTGGTTTCAAAACCAGTCTCTTTATGTTTCGAGCAAGGAGATCCTCCACATAGAGACGTCCTACAAAACCAGTCTCTATTGCCTTTTTGGACCAGTCTCCATGGACTTTTTTGTAGTAGTGATACAAAATCTTAATCGATCTAAGTTTGGGATCAACATTACCAAGACTTTTATATGCCCCTAACGGATAGGCTTTATTATCTTTGGTTTACCTCCATCTTTTATTCTACTCCACACTGGAGCTTTTAATATGACTCCGGTCTTGCCTTTCATTTTATTTAACCTCGCCATGAGGTGTTTATTATGGCCAAAGACGTATATCCTCACGTCCAAATGAATTTTTTATCTTTATAGCTTCGAGGTTTTAAGACATTCACTTCAATTTTGCATAGGTTTTTTGGCCTTGTGAGCTTCAATTTTTTGCTTAATTTGGTGAGATGAACTTAAAAATTATTATTGGGGAAGCTTTCACTTATATTGTTTGCGAATACTTCAAATCCGTGACGATGGCGAACCATAAATGTTTTCCCAGTTTAATTACATGGAAACTACTAGAATTAGTTTAAAACCAATAATGGTGATTCAACCGTTATGTCAATATTTATTAAAAATTCATTATATTAAAGTGTTGGTAAAAAAGCAAACAATTAAAACATATGAGTTTTTGAAAGACTACGAGTACTCTACGTTTAGCATAGTAACTTATAATTAACTCTATCTGTTCTCGTCCTCAATTTAATGAGACTTGGCTTAATATAGTTAAGGAACAAAGCTAAGTGCTCAAGAAACACGGTCAAGTAAAAAAATACTCTTATTGTCACCATCAAAAAACCTACATTCGTGTCTTAAACACTTATGAAAACCTTGATATTTTTTAAAATTTGGCTTTTTTGCATTATTTTGCAACAAAAGGATGAAAGTTGGATAACGTGAAGACGTAAGCAAAGTAAAGTATCTATTTACCCACATACTAAACCTAAATATGGTCCTCAGTGTTTCGAGTCTAAGGGTGAAACACCCCCATACTAGAGACGAAAAGTCGAATGCCTAATCTCGAGCATGGAATGGGTATAACGAATGATCTAAAAGCCGTTTATGAATTATGCTAAAAGATAAATGTTAGAATATAAAATGTTAGAATGATCTAATATCCGTTTATCAGATATCGAAATCTTCAAAGCAAACGATCAAAGATCGAGTGATACGTAAAATGAATACGAGGGGCTTCAATGAGGACGATGATCCTAGATAATCACAATAACAAACAACCACATAACAAAGGGTGAAGAGAACAAGTCTCCTCACATTACTATGATTAGAAAGAAATAAAATGTACATGGATAAGCATAAGATATCCCCCACGAGCCACCATGTTTTTGATAACCGAGTCATGAGCTCGACTCAATCCCCTCAGTCTAATTATCATCGGGGAAAGTATCTTGGTCGGGGGTAACCAATGAAGGAATTTCTCCACCAATATAGTTCTTGAGTCGATAACCATTCACTTTAAAATTAGGACCGTCATCTTGAGATAGCTCAACGGTCCAATTTGGAAACACTTGGGTAATAGTGAATGGTCCTAACCAACGGTATTTCAACTTTCCGTAAAATATCTTTAAACGTGAGTTAAAAAGAAGAAATCGATCACCAATGTTAAAAACTCGGTTTTTAATTTTAGAATCGTGTAGTTTCTTGGTTTTCTCCTTATAAATCAAAGAATAATCATAAGCAATATCACGTACCTTAGGTACTTGTGATATTGAAATCAAAAGTTTTGTACCTTAGGTGTTTTGTTCATCAAAAACGCTCCCCCTTAACACGTGCTTTACACATATTAAGTTGGATAATCGTTAAGTCTTTTTCATCTTTTAGCCAAGTATCATTTAAGTCTCCTTAATCCCATTTTCTCCCCTTATCCAAAATGTTAACCATTAATATTTGGGATATTGAATGGATTAACCGGTCTTTGGGTAAAAAATGAAATCGATGTTTGGCCATAGAACATGTTAATGCTCCCCCTTAAATTAATAAGGGATATTTGTAGTGCTTTAGTATGATATATTTTGAAAGATTTAGAATCTCGTGAGAAATTCTTGAAAAATTATCATACCTTAACACTACATCAAGCCGCAAAAGCACAATATTCACAAATATACATATTCACAATTGAAAACCAATATAAAGTGGACCTGAAATGTAAGACCCATTAGATGGATCGTTGCAATAACTTGTGGTGCACTAAATATGGTCTACCACCAACGAATCTTTCCAAACTCCTCATCAATCTACGTTCACGGAGCTGTGAACAATCTTCTTGATCACATACTTCGCCATTTGCCGGTAACCCTGATGCCAATCCTCAGTCATCTCTGGTAAAGTCCCACCCGAATTAAGATGCTCCAACTTTCCTCTGACGTATAGGAGAGTCCCATCACTGTACTTATAAAGCTCACCCACCCTCATAAACTTCATTAACCCTCGATTGTTCAAGTAGAAAATGCCGCAATTCGGGACAGAAATGCCGGTATAGGGACATCTATCTACATGTTGAGGTAACACTTGATTCACTGGACGGGTTAGGTTAAGCTTCCTTTGGTAGCTTTCGACTCCCAACTGAAGATCTTCAACTCGTTTCTTGATAACAACGCTTCGTGTGAACATACGAAGTGCTGTATTCAAGGCAATGATGTCTTCACGAGGAATATGTGTAAGTTGATCCCGGGTCATCATAAGCAACATATCTTCGATATCCTCAAGGCGAATGATAGAAAAATCTCCCTGTTGGATTTTGTATTCTCTGTCATCCTCCCTTTTCAGACGAATCTCCGTCACATGATAATAGCCATTCTTGGCTTCAGTTTTCAGCCCTAAAATACTGGAGATGCGGATATCGGATCTAACGTTACTTCCTGAATTGGCTAAGCAGCAACCCCTGTACGCCCTTCGGACTCGTTCGTCCCAATGAGATGCACCTATAACAGCATACATATCATAATTACGATTTACCTTTGGGACCTAGAGTCGGTTTACCTTTTCCTCGATAAAGGGTATTGTCCCCCAGTTGGCAGCTTTCAACAAGGTTAGGGAGGTTGCGTACTTTGATGAACCCTTGAGGAGATAAACAAGATCATTGGTGACGAAGAAGTCAAGAGCAATCTGATTATCTTGAGAAGGAGCAAGTGGAGGTGGAGCTCTTTCTGATTCATGAAGACCTGGCCGTTGAACGGTATTCAGAGCTTTCAGGATCTCATCAGCATAATACTCGAACTCCATTCAGGTTAACCGGGTTTTGGCGTGAATTCTCTTATCCTTTAGCGCTCTCTTCACCAAAGACGGAGTAACCGAAGTCTTATACTCATGATCCAGAAATGCGCACAAGTCAATCGGACTACGGATACGGAGATATAAAACATCTCTGTCAGCGTCTGTGATTGGATCATATTACACCGCTGCCGTGATCCAAGCCTGTGGCGGTGCAGTCTCGTCAATCTCCAACGTGTCTGCCCAGTCCCGTGTGCTTGACTCAGGAACAGTAGATTGTGGTTCTTGTTGTAGAGGAGTAGAGACGTGAACATCTGATGGTTCTAATTCAGGCATCTCGGCGGTGTCATGAACGGGTGAGTGTTGTGCAGCTTCAGGTTCAGTTACCGATTCTGCAATCACAGGAGCAACGACAACAGAACTAACAGGGTTAGTGGTAACAGGTATAGACACAGCAATAGATGTACCCGGAATTGATGACGCCCTAGTAGCATTCACATCGTGGCGCCACTTGGATCGTCTTGATTCCGTTGAGGTATATTTTTCCTTTGCCGCTGCATCTTTCTTAGACTTGGTTCCAGACTTAGCAGGTTTCTTTGAGCTGGCAACCTTATCCCCCTTTTCAGGCTGTTTACCCCCATCATCATCCTCATCGCTATCCTCGTTGCTCCCCTTAGCACTCTCCTCATTACCGACACCACCATCATCACCATCATCATCATCATCATCCTCATCATCATCACCATCATCGTCATCGTCATCATCCTTTTCTTCTTCTTCTTCTTCTTCACCTTCTTCTTCACCAGTACCCTCTTCTTGTTCACTTTCTTCCCTTTCTTCCTCAGGGAGAATGTGGTAAGGTACCACACTTCCAAACGTTTTGAACAACCGATCATCCTCCATGATAGCATCATTCAGGGATTTGTAGAGAGCCCGTTGAATCCTAGATTTATCAAAAGATCCAAGTTCCCTCATACGAGCTTTAAGGATCTTCTTAAATTCAAAATCCGTTAATTCATAGGCAATTTTGTAGGCGGATTCTGAAGGATTGGATGACTTGATCATCAAGTTATCAGCCGCGAGTGTCTTCAATTCATCACGCAATTTTGGCATAATGGATTCAACGGATTCTTGCACTCTCTCTTCAACAGAAGCTTCAAGTGCTTCTTTCTGCTCCTTGTATTTATCCCTCATGGCTTGAAGTCTCGTGATTCGTGCAGCATGCTTATCAGCTTCAGCCTGCTTAACCTGAGCTAGTTCTTCTGCATGAGCTTTACGAGTCAACTCCATCTCTGCAGCGAACTTAGCAAGCATCTCTTCTTGGGCTTTCTTAGATGCTTCTTCACTTTGAACTCGTCTATGTAGCTCTTGGCGAAGTTCATCCATCTCTCTTTTGTGATTATCCGTATGTTTATCCAACATTTCGGTAATTACAAATACAGCCATTGAAGACGTTGCAGAGCTGCTCTGGGTTGAGTGAAGAGGCTCGGTTGTTACTACGGTACTAAGGACGGGAGTTATTGGTGGTGGAAGGAATGGTGTTGAAATCGGTCTGGTTGGTAAGGGTTGTATTGGTGGAAGTTGAGTTACTAGAGGTTGAGTAGGTACCATGATTGTAGGAGCACCGGACTCCTTTTCAACACTTGCTGAAACAGGGATGGATGTCTCCTTCGAAGTAGAATACCGTTCAGGTGACCCAAACTCATCAATATCCTCTGGCTCCTCGTACTCTTCTTCAATATTTATCCTTGCACCTGAACCACTACCGCCCGTATCTTTCCTACTCCTTTCAATAGCTATCTTCATTAATTTCCTCTCAGCCTTGTCAAGAGTAGGATCAACAACATCTTCTTCGTCACGTAGAACTAACTCATCAGCCTTACCCTTTCCCTTCTTAACCTCAGTCTTCTTCTTGTTGGTTTCGGGTTCAGGTAAAGCAGCTGGTTGCTTGCGTTTACCTTTACTCTTGACCGTAGTAGACGAGTCTTATCCAGTCTGAAGGCTTGCTTTTAGCTTCTTGATTTCTAGCAGCAGTAGCTTGTAATCAGCAGAACCTTTAATTCTATCCGTCAAAAGATAATCGGGAATAGGACCAGGAATCACACCACCAGATGGTCCTTCATGCCTTAGATCTACTGTATGATCAGCCTCTTCAGTGTGATGACGACTTGCTGTACGCCTATCAATAGTAACATCATTCTTCATACAATAACTAATGATAAGCTTGATAAACCGAGGGTAAGGAAAGAAATTATTCTTCAGCTTCTTGTTTTGGAAGAGTTGAAAGGTGAATTCTTCCCATAACAACAATTCATAATCTGCATTTGCGCCTTTATACATTCCATGGAAGATGTTCATAATAGGACTGCGCAAAGCATCATGCCCACTTGTTTTCGGTGTAAGACATCTACTGAGAATACCCAACATTGCTCTCCAAGGTTGTCCTACTTTAGCAGTGGTAAACTCAGACGCAACTCGTATGTCAGGACATCCAATAGCATCGAACAACTCCATGAGTTCGTCTTTAGTAGGATCCCTCGAAAATGCCATACCTTTGGGTGAATCCCTAGTGCCAAATATCTTACGGAAGTCTGATACAGTAAGTGTCTGCTGTTTGTTGTCGATGGTGAAGGTGATCTTGTTTGAAGTGCTTTCCTTGGTAGCCCAGAACTCATACATATAATCATAAGGCACCGAGGCAGTACTCCTTAAAGCATTCTTGAAATGAGATTGATCAAGGATTGCTATGGCTACTTTAAATCCATGGTGAGTGGATTTTGAAACTGGCTTCAGCCGGTAGTTGTTTGGTATGAACTTGAGTGTTCGTGCTTCGGCAATTGCGGCTGCTCGAGAGTCTTGGATTGCTTGTACTGTTGGATTAGTCATCGTATCTGCTTACGATAAGACATGAAAGGTTGATGCACAAAGATAAATAGATATGTATCATTATTACTTCTAAGCATAACACATTTCATAACATACTTCAACAAGTACTTATAACAGGTAAACACTATTAATCAAACAACTCTTCATCCGGAACTTTCCTTCATCCGGAACTCTTCATTCGGAAGTCCTTCATTCGGAACTTCTTCATTCCAAAGTTCTTCATTCAGAACTTCTTCATTCGGAAGTTCTTCATTCGGAACTTCTTCATTCGGAAGTTCTTCATTCGGAACTTCTTCATTCGGAAGTTCTTCATTCGGAACTTCTTCATTCGGAACTTCTTCATTCGGAAGTTCTTCATTCGGAACTTCTTCATTCGGAATTTCTTCATTCGGAACTTCTTCCTTCGGAACATCTTTCATTCGGAAGTCCTTCATTCGGAACTTCCTTCATTCGAAAGTCCTTCATTCGGAATTTCCTTCATTCGGAATTTCCTTCATTCGGAAGTTCACTCGGAACTCCTTCATTCGGAAGTCCTTCATTCGGAACTTCTTTCATTCGAAAGTCCTTCATTCGGAACTTCCTTCATTCGGAAGTCCTTCATTCGGAACTTCCTTCATTCGGAAGTTCGTCCGGAACTTCCTTCATTCGGAAGTCCTTCATTCGGAACTTCCTTCATTCGGAAGTTTTCAAGCTATGTTCATCCGTAACTTCAAAACACACCCTATTCAAGATTAATCTAGGCGGGTTTGTGAGTTTAAAGGCAATCTAAAGCAACTAAACTCATTCTAAATGTATTCCGAGCAAAACCCATCAAAAAACCCCTAAACAATTAACCCTTAATTTAACACAAACCCTAACTTGTATTTAATCTGATTAATCGAATCTTTTAACAGGATATAGTGATGAATTAGGCGAATTGTAAATTAAAGATTGATGTTTATTACCTTTTAAATCGAATGAACCGGATTGGGAAATGATCAACACGCGAGTTTGAAAGCTTGTGTGTGTGTTTGTATATGTGTTAATGGCGGCAGAGAAATAGTGAAACAGTAAAGAAGAATAATAAGGGGACGGGGGGGCTTTGTTTTTGACTTAGGTCAAAATTTTGCAATTTACCCAAGTTGTCACTTAAGTCCCTACAGTTTTCACTCTTTTTCCCTTTTTATTCCTTATCATTCATTTTTCTTTTTTCGTCTCCCTAACCATCGATAAACATAGCCATCTTAACCTTGCTTAGCTAATACTCATCACGACACTCTCACACAACTTAAACATCGCAACCTATTAGCAAATCTCCAAGATCTAAAGCAATTCCAATCACATTGAACAAGCACAAGTCGTTTTCTAAAGCAAGACCACTCATTTACCATTTAGCCATTAATTTTCCACAATCACTTTTGAAAATCGTTTTGATGACGAAGATGATTTTAATATTTCCTCCCCCTTAAACGATGACCCGTTTTCTATTTAAAGAGCTGTAGTCATAGTTTAAAGAGTAAAATATTGATGAAAGCATTTCCAATTAGTATCTTGAAAAAGATTGATTCGTGGTGTCAATAAGATTTCTCTTATTTTAACAAATTAATGCACTGAGACGTACATTAATTCGTGTTAGACCAAGTTGTAAAGTAAACTTGATCCCTTTGCATGATTTGGCTTGCAAATCATGCCCGAGAAAATTAATTCCCGTTGTGAGCCAACGTTTTCCAAAGAAATACGTGACTTTAATATGAAAACCGGGTTGCAGTCTGAAATAACTACAAGCCATAATGGGCATGTTTTAAAAAATGTACAACTTTTATACGGACTCTATTTATGGCACCGTGTCAATATTGATCGACATTTCTAAGGCCGTAAATATTACCGTACTAAAAGACATGCCCGATTTAAAAACGAAAAATATTTTTGGTTTTTCTTGATTTTATAATTTTTATGGTTTTTCTAGGTTTTATATTTTTTATGGTTTTTGTTGGTTTTATATTTTTGTATTTTCTTTTTGTGGTTTATATATTTACGATAATATACATGATCACGAACAAAGGATACGCCTGAATAGTTTACCACTACTATTCAGCTGATTCTTCTACCAATTCTTTGAGAGTCGCTGGAGTGAATGATTTCATGCCAAGATTGTCGATCAAAAACTCGATTCGTCCTCGATCTAAGGCTTTGGTGAACATATCTGCCAGCTGGTACTCAGTAGTGACAAAATACAGCTCGATCACTCCGTTCTCCACCTGCTCTTTAATGAAATGGTAGCGAATGTCTATGTGCTTGGCCCGGGAGTGTTGAACATAGTTGCAGCAAAGGGCAATGGCGCTCTTTTTGTCACAATACATCGGGATTTTGTTGAATCCCAAACCGTAGTCAGTTAATTGTGATCTCATCCAAAGGACTTGAGCACAACAACCGGACATGGCGATGTATTCAGCCTCCGTGCTAGAAATTGCAGCGCTTATCTGCCTTTTTGAAGACCAACTGATCAATCTGTCTCCAAGGAGTTGCACAGATCCAGAAGTGCTACGCCTCGTGTCTTGACATCCAGCATGATCGGCATCTGCGTATGATATTAAAGCAATAGAGGAATCTTTTGGATACCATAGACCACGATGAAGTGTTCCTTTTAGATACCGAAAGATCCTTTTAACAACATGTAGGTGCTTTTTGGTAGGCCGAGCCTGATACCGGGCACACATGCATACAGCAAATTGCAAATCAGGTCTGCTAGCAGTCAGATAGAGAAGGGTGCCGATCATCCCACGGTAAAGTTTTGGATCGACAATAGTCCCATTCCTATCTTCATCTAACTTGGATTTCTCCACCATTGGAGTGTCCACGGGGTCACAATTTTCAAAGTTATATTTCTCTAAAGATTCTAGAGCATATTTGGATTGATTAATAAAGATGCCTCTGGGATTCTGAGAAATCTGTAATCCTAAGAAAAATGAAAATTTTCCCATCATTGACATCTGAAAGCGTGTGGACATTATCTTCTCAAAGCGTTTAGACAATTCTATGTTAGAGGCAGCAAATATTATATCATCAAAATAAATTTGTACCAGAATCATGTCGTTGTCCTCCTTGAGAGTGAATAGAGTGGGGTCCACTTTGCCTTTGGAGAAGCCTTCCGAGATGAGATATGTTGAAAGGAGATCATACCACGCGCGTGGAGCTTGTTTCAACCCATAGAGAGCCTTCTTAAGCTTGTACACATGATTAGGAAACTCCGTGCTAACGAACCCATCCGGCTGACTAACATAAACTTCTTCCCTTAGTTCACCGTTCAAAAATGCCGTCTTCACATCCATTTGATAGACGATCATGTTCATATGAGCAGCATACGCAAGGAATAGTGTAATGGCCTCCAATATTGCAACAGGAGCAAAAGATTCTTCAAAGTCTATACCCAAGGCTTGTTTATATCCTCTAGCGACCAATCTAGCCTTATTCTTCAATACTGCACCCATCTCATCAAGTTTAACCTTATAAACCCACAACAAAGTAAGGATGTTAACCTTGTCAGGGAGAGGAACTAATTCCCATAGTTCAAGTCTTTGGAATTCATTTAGTTCCTCCTGCATGGCTTCAATCCAAGATGATTGAGTCATAGCCTGCTGCCAATTTTTAGGTTCAACTTCAGAGAGAAATGCATCAAAGTAGCAATAGAGTGCACTCTCTTGTAATTGATGGCGTGTAGAGACTGGTCAATCTAGATCTCCAATGACATTCCTAATTGGGTGATCTTTTGTCCATTTGGTGCTATGATTTTCAATCCTAGGTGGTCTGGAGTGAACAATAGAAGGAGCTTCTTCTGAGGTAGACGCGGCTGAAGGGTTTTCAGGTATCGCTACACCAAAGAAAGGAAGCTCTTGTAGGTGAGCATATTCCAGATCATGATCAATAGAATCCTCTTCAACATCATTAGGCACAAGTAAGGGTGATGATTCAGGTGTAGTTTGAGAATCACTTGGTAAAGGTGCATTCGGTTCAATGTTAATTGAAGATGCATTAGATAAAGCTTCATTAGCAGGAGCAACAACTTCAGGTATTGGAGCTATCACTACAGGTGCTTGAACTTCATCATTTGGGGGATCAAAGAATTCATCAAACAACGGTTGAAACAGTTTATCCCACTCGGGCCTTGTTGGTGGTAAAAATGATGTAGAAGTAGGATTATTGGGAACTAATCCGGAACTAATAGCACCGGTTCCCATCTCATGAAGCGCGGGTTCAGAGCTGCGTTGCTCAGAAGCCATCGCTGTCAGCTCATCGAAATCTGCGTCCATAGTTTCTACGATCTTACCAATACGACGGTTGTAAATTCGATATGCTTTCTTGGAGGGTGAGTAACCAATGAAAATACCTATATCGGCTTTCGGTTGAAGCTTGCCCAAGTTCTCACTATTAATGTTTGGATAACAAAGAGCACCAAACACATGAAAGAATGAAACATTGGGTTTACGATCTCGTAAGGTGTTTTTCCATGGCGTTTCCGAATGATAGAACGGTTTTGGGTGAAACATGCAGTAGATATAGCTTCTGCCCACAAGAACAATGGAGCGTTCGCATAAATCAGCATAGTCCTAGCAGCTTCCATAAGCGTACGATTCCGTCTTTCAACGACACCGTTTTGTTGTGGAGTACGTGCAGCGGATGTTTCATGAAAGATACCAACTCCTTCATAGTAATCACGAAGAGTCTGGTTGACGAACTCTGTTCCATTGTCTGTACGAATACGGCGGACAGTAGTATTCAAACGTACCTGAATGAATTTCAGAAAAGTGATGATAGCCTTCGGTGCTTCATCCTTTGTACGTAGAAATATAACCCATGTAAACCTGGAGAAATCATCCACAATGACAAGAATGAATTTCTTACCGCTCACACTTTCAGTTCTCATTGGCCCACAAAGATCCATATGCAAAAGATGAAGTTTTTCTTGATTGGTGTCTTCAGCTTTGGGCTTGTATGATTTCTTGGTACTTTTCCCCCTTGAACACGCGGAACATAAATGATCCTTGTGAAATTTGAGCTTTGGAAGACCACGAACTAATTCGTTTTTAGCCAGATGATTAATAGCATCAAAGTTAAGATGAGATAATCTGCGATGCCATAACCATGACTTGGTCTTAGATGCTTTAGAGAGAAGACATACTGGAGAGGCGGCCATCATGTCTTGTAGGGACAACGTATAAAGATTTTCACCACGAGATCCCTTCAACAAGTCTTTTCCTTCCAAGTTGCGGATGAAACAAGTATGTTGTCGAAAGGCAACCTCTAGGTTGGAATCACAAAACTGTCCTACTGAAAATAAGTTATGACCAAGACCTTCTACATAGTATACCCTTGAAATCGTAACGTTTCCAATCTGATATTCACCATACCCCATTATCTTTGCTATATGATCATTACCGAATTTAACCGTTCCAAGAAACTTGTTGACGAAATTTCGGAGCATCGAGCGATCTCCGGTCATATGCTTTGAACAACTGGAGTCCAAATACGAAAGGATGATTTGGACCACCTGAAAATATCACCAGAAGAGGACAATGTAGAGGTATCGGAATCTGAATGTTCCTTGTTATTAGTAGGTACAGATTTAATAATCTTAGATTTGCTAACTTTAGGTTTCTTAGATTTCCTAGCCTTCTTCTTCCTAGTTGGTGGTGTAGATTCTAGTTGGCTTAAATCATGAGGTATTTCTTCACTGATAGGCACTATAGTGGGGGCTGACCTAATTAAAGGGCGCTGTTTCCATACTTGAGTGCTAGTGTGCCTAACTAAAGGACGCTCAGACCTAACCTCAATGGATGCATTCCTAGTTAAAGGGCACATTTTTCCATCTAATGTAAATGTCCTACCAGTGGGACGCCATTGCCAGCCAACTTGGGCACGAGTTCTACCAGTTGGCTTCCATTCAAGATTATTCCTTGTTGGAAATACGTTTTTCCCAATAAAGTCTCGGTCACATCTTAGTTAGCATAGATCACGAGTTATAGATTATTTAGAACTTTGTAACTTGGAGCGACCTCCCTTAGGGGGAGATTGTTGGAAATACGTTTTACGTATTTATGAAGGATCGGTCGCTCCAACGATAATTATGTAATGGGCTCGTGATCTATTTACTTTATGTATGGTCCATATAGCCCACATGTAGGGTGGGCTATATATAACCCCTCCTAGCATGTTAGGAGGGGGTTGTTGATTCATTTTACTCTTAATCATTTATTCATCTTACTTTCTCTCTCTACAATTCTCTCCCTTCTCTCCTTTCTCTCTCTAATCCTTCATCTAATTCCTTCATTTCTTCTTTAATTAATCAATCAATCAACCAACCTAATCCACCTAATCAATCACATAGAATAGGCCATTAATTACGTAGACCTTCAATTGGTATCAAGATCCTTGGTTAGTTTGGTTTATTCTTCTTTTATTTTGTTTGATTTTGGTGGGTTTTGATTTAATCATGCTTAAATCATAAAAAGTTTGTATTTTTTATAAAAAGTTTGTATTTTTTATATGTTAAATCATATCAAATCTTCAAATTAACTTACTTTTTAGATAAAAAATCACAAATTTTTATATAAAAATCAAATTTTTCTTATATAAAACCTTAAAAAGTTGTGTTTTTTATAAAAAGTTAGTGTTTTTTTTTTTATAAAAGTTTTTTTGTTTTTCTCTTTTTAATTTTGTGTTTTTATAAAAAGTTTGTATTTTTTTATTTGTTTTTTATCACAAATTTAATAATCAATTTATATAAAAAAGTTGGTATGTTTTCTAAATTTTATCAATTTATATAAATTTTTATCAATTTTTATCCTTTTTTCTATTTTGTATTTTTTTAATCAGTTTTTATTTTAATTTTTTTAAAATTGTTTTTTTATTTTTTTTAATCCGTTGTCTATTCTCAGTTAACAGTCTTTTTCTATCAATTTTATCAGTTTTTTTTTTATAAATTTTTTAATCAGTCCTTTACAAAATTTTTTTTTAGTTTTATCAATTTTATTTTTTTATTATTTTTTTAGTTTATTTTTTAATCAGTTTTTTATAAATTTTTTAATCAGTCCTTCTGTCCTACTGTCCAGTTTTTGGTCCATTGTTTCTGTCCATCTGTCCAACCTTGTCCCAACAAATCTGAGCTAAATGTTCCGAATCAGTAATTAAGTTCCGAATCAAGCAAGATAACTTCCGAACCACAAACTTCCGAATCAATTTTTTAAGACAAAACTTCCGAATCAATTTTTTTGTTTTGAAAATCTTCCGAACCAAACACTTCCGATTCGGAAATCTTCCGAATCAAAATCTTCCGATTCGGAACTGTTCCGAACGAAACAAAGTTCCGAACGAAACAAAGTTCCGAACGAAACAAAGTTCCGAACGAAACAAAGTTCCGAACGAAACAAAGTTCCGATTCGGAACTCTTCCGAATGAAGCTATTTCAAACTTAACGGGCAAATTGGGCAAATCATTGTCTTTTTGAATAGACTCATTGCCTCGACTAAACAGACCCAACGATCAAAGACTCTCGACCATTTCAACCATAACCTCCGACCCTCACTCCCTCACACCCTCTCGAATCCTCTCGACATCACTGGTTAAAGTAAGACTCAATCATTCGACTCCTTCTCTCGACTCTATCCCCAATACTCTCCCTCGACACAAACAACACACCCTCTCACCTCTCGAACAACACAGACACTCCCTCACTCTTCACCTCTCACCTCTCGGTTTGAACACACACCCTCGTCTAACACATCTCAACACTCAAACCATTTTCGTTTATTCGGACTCGACTCACTCCCAAACAAACCCAAACCCTCACGACTCAACAAACTCACCCTTCGACTCACTGACATCCCACAAACACTCATTCTCGAACCACTCTTACTCTCGTCACCTACATCCTCACCCCCACCTTCGACACCCCTCGCACCAAACAAACCCAAACACAACCAAACAGACTCACTCCATTACAAGACTCTCTCCCTCGCAACCAAACAAACAAAAAACCATCCATCCCCGACCGACCATCACCATCACACAGAACACACTCCAAACCCAATACACTCTCGTCCCCACACACCCATCCTAGACTCTACATCGACCCCTCACCTCACAAACTCTCAAAACCATTTTACTTGACTCATTACAGAAGGACTCACAGTAGAAGAGAGAGACTCAACATAAAATTAAAAGAATATCTTACCCGAGACCTTTTGTAAGATCTTGAAGCCATAAAAATATTGTGAGATGGAGTTTTGATTGAGGATATTTGAGGCTGCGATAGAAGTAACTGTTTTTTTGTGAGTTGTTTCAGTCATAGCAGAGAGAGAGATTGAGGTATTGTAGGCGGAAGTAACAAGATTGTGAGGAGAGAGAGAGATTAGGTTTCACCTGTGTTTTTATCTTTGTGAGAGAGAGATTAAATATCAAGGGGCGGATATAACAAAGATAGTGGGGCGGTGATACATGTTTCATTGGGCCACGTGTGATGATATCATATACATGCCACGTTTTTGACGGAGTAAACTAGGATCATTTTTTTTCCTTTTTTAATTCATTAATTTTTCGTTCCGTTTGTTTAAGTTACCTTTTTTTGACAAAGTCTAACTTTTGGATATTTATTTGGATACTCATTTTTTTTAGTTTGATTTTTTATTTTTTATTTTATTTTATTTTTATTTTTATTTCTATTTTACTTTTTTTCTTTTATTTTATTTCAAATTTTTTATTTTGAAAAACTTTTTAAATATTAGGATTTATTCATCACAAAGTGACGGGACTTTATTTGACCGAGAAAATTGGCAACATTTGAATTTTTTAGTGGCTACGAATTTAATCGGGGTTAATTTATCTTCGTTTGAGCCGACAACAATTGTGGCCGGATTTGAAGACGAAAGTGACGAGTCAAAGTGACGGGAATTATTTTTAGTGGCTACGAATTTTTGAACGGATTTAATTCATAATCGTTTGGGCCGACAACATCTTTTGAGCCGACTCGAATTGTAAAAATCCTGCAAACTACTACATCTATATCATCTTTCCTCGATTTTCAATGGATTCGGTCAAATCGAACAAGGGAGAATTGCATCAAGTGCAAGCCAACGCTAGAGTAAGTGGCATCAATTCATTTCAAATGCTTCAGTATCATCTGGTTACTCTTTCGAGGATTCAAGGAGGGAGCGAATTTGTGACAATCTTTGGACAAGATCGTCATATATTCATCGACTCGATTTTCACCACTTTGACCGAACTCGCCGAGCAACTCAACCATAACAACTTTAATCACTCTGCATCGGTACTTGCTTATAAGGCTCTTGTGACACAACTCACGCCTTTTCTCCAATTCAATATCATCAAGACTGAAAGTTCGATGCTTTGCCAATCTTTTCTTCGAGATACAAATACCGAGCTTCGAGTTTTTCGTGATACAATATTGAAACTTATGACCTCGGTCTCGTCTTCGATTTATGAAAGATCTCGACTTCAGCAAGGGTATGATAATGGAGTGCAAGACTCTTCGATGCAAGAGAAAACTGATCATACGGTTGAAAACTTGGAGCCTAACGATGCCAAGAGCACAGAATCAGGAGGACAACATAATGCCAGTGGCACGTCGGGGAATGTTCACGAGATTTCTCTTGATGACACCTTACCCATTTATGACGAAGAGCCTGCAAACATGGTACAATGTGATGTTAATTATGATGTATATGATGCTGTCTTACCGCATATTGAGCATTCGAAACCTAATTATGACAAACATGGGATGGAAAAGAGTGATAGAAATACCACTTCTGCTTCATCCGATGTGAGTCATAATGGGGGAGAAAGTATTCAAAATGCTAAACATCATGATAATTGTCCCATAACTGCTTCATTGATTGCTTCTGATTCCAAGATTAGAGAGCTCGAAATGATTGTAGCTCAACAATTAAAAGATCTTGAGGATGCCAAACTTGAATTTTCTAAGAAAACGGACAAATTTGAAACATACTTTGAAAAACTTGAAAAATCAAACGTTGTTCTTGAAAGAAAATTGGATCAAACTGTTCTAGATTCTAAAGCTGAAAAGGATAATCTTTTGAAACAAATTCAACTGCTTGAATCTAAGTTGGCATCCCAAGATAACGTGCTCAAAGAAAATGAAACATTAAAGGCCCAATTACAGGCAAAGGTTTTTGCTATAGCTGCGTTGAAAAACGAGTTAAGGAAAACTAGAGAACCTAGTGTGGACACTAAGCTTGAAAAACCATCAATCTTGGGGAAACCGCCTACAAATCAGTTCGTTAGACAACCGATTGTCAGACAACCTACTGCATTTAGATCCGAGCGACCACAATCCTCGAGACCGCGGTTTGCCTCCCAAGTTGATTTGGTTCATCTTATTAGACCAGTCACTCCAGCTACTAGGCCCAATGTGATCACTCCAGCTTTAGCAAGACCAAATCATATGATTGCCTCTAGTTTCCCTAAAAATACCAAGACCACGTCTAGAACTAGTTCAAATGACGTTGGCCATGAATCTGATCTTAGGGAAGCTAAGCAAAAGACACATGTAAGAGATAGGAATTCCAAACCTAGTCAGATGCCTTCTAGTTTACCCAACACTGCTAACCGTAGCATGTCCAATCCTAGGAGCATCAATCAATCATCTAGGGATTCTAGATCTTACTCGGACATTAAATATGCTACTTGTAAAACATGTAGAAAATGTGTCTTTACGGCAAATCATGATGCCTGTATCAAAAAATTGCTTAATGAGGTGAACTCCCGTGCTAGAATTAAGTCCCAGTGGATAGCTAAAATCAAACCCTTTGGTAAAGTTTGGCGCCCCACTGGTAGAACTTTCACTATTGTAGGAAACGAGTGCCCTTTAACTAGGATAGTCTCTGATTCTACGAAGACTACTAGGGAGGAAATTGCAAAGGATGATACATCACTTAAGCCTGAACTTAAGATTTTCTATAAAAGGAAACGTTTGCCCACTAAGACAAGTGAATCATCTCCTCAGGCCACCTCTGACACAAGTAAAGCCAACTGTGAACCCCCATGTGCTTCTATAATTGATATTGCTAACCCACGTCAAAGCATGCAAATTCCTAATGAGATTGCAGGTACCAAAGTTGATGTTCCAAAAGAACGAAGCGGTCCAATCGTTGTGTACCGTTCAACTAAGGACACTCTTAGAGTTTGGTTGCTGAAGAAGCAGATATCAGAGAAACAAATGTCTCAGGGGATTCATGGTTAAGTTGCAAACATAGGACTTACAGTCACATAACAGACTGTAACTCGATCCTCAAAGAAAGGAAAGTTCATCCCGATGATGACTTATCCTAAAAACGAGAAATTCATTTTTCTCGGGCATGAGCTTATATCAAAAACATTCCAAGTTTTTAAGCTCATGCACAATGGTTTATCATTAAATATCAGATGGTAACCCGTTCTTCAAATAAAGGAAAGTTTATCGCCGATGATAAACTTATCCTTACAACGAGAAATTAAATTTTCTCGGACACGAGCTTACATTAAAACCATTCAAAGGTTTTAAGCTCGTGTATATGACTTACAGTTAAATGTCAGACTGTAACTCGAACTTAAAATAAAGGAAAGCTTATCGTTTATGATAACTTATCCTCTTAACGAGAAATTCACCTTTCTCGGTCATGAGCTTGTATTAAAACATTCGAAGTTTTAAGCTCAGAAAGGAAAGTGTATCTTTTAAATAAGAGAACTTTTCCTCGTAACGAGAAATTAACCTTTCTCGGTCATGAGCTTTCCGTTAAAACAGTCAAAGTTTTCAAGCTCATGAACACGACTTCTAAGTAAATGTCAGCTTAGGACTCGTCCTTCAGATAAAAGGAAAGTTTATCGCCGATGATAAACTTATCCTTAACAACGAGAAGTTTACAACTTCTCGGACTTGAGCTTCCCAAGATATTCCACATCTTAAGCTCAAGTACTTGGTTTTCAAAACTTTGAACACAATTTTTCGAGAATTTCTCAAAGGGTTTTCTAAATCTTTCAAAATTGTGTGTTCAAAAATGTTTTGATAAACAGAGCATGTCTTCTGGAATCGATAATATTTACGAACCTAGAAATGTCATTCAATAATGACACGGGGTTGTAAATAAAGTTCGAGCAGAAGTTTAAAACATTTAAAACATGCTCCAAATGGTTTGCTATTATTTCAGATAGCAACCCGCTTTTCATAATCAAGTCAAGCATTTCACCGGAAAGCTTTGACTCAACAACGAGAATTAATTTTCTCGGGGACGTGACGAGGTGACCATCATTCGTGAACAAGAACCATGTGCTTCTTTCATATGCTGTTCTCCATTATTCAGGTCCAACCTCGTACATTGCTAATCTTGTGAATTCATTATAATATATTGATCTTTGCACGTGTTAAATACCTTACACTTGTGTTTAAAAGGTATTTAATTCACGTTTCAAGTACACCCTCATTAATTTGAGGGGGAGCTTGTTAAATTCATGAAGATAATTGGATTTGCATTTTTCTTCCCAAATTTTCTTAAAATGCTATTAAATCAATTGATATTAAAAACATCGATTGGGTTAATATTTTTAATATGGGGGAGAAAATGTGATTTAATATGGGAAATGATCAATCACAAATGGTTTGACTTAACGTGTTAGCTCATCCCGACATGTGCGAAATGTTTTCGAATATCGTAGCATATGTTAAGGGGGAGCAAAATGGATTTGCACTACAAAATGGATTTCATGGTGACATACACTTACCCAAAACATCTCTATTCACGACGGTGACGATTGTGGTGACATAAGGATGGTAGGATAGGTTAAAGTCCAATGATTTCTCTAGAACCGGAGGAATCTTCCCAAGGACATTCCATAGCTAGAAATAGTAGTCCTTAGGAAAGATGGAGAAAGATTGTGAACGTAGCTGAATGCCGACCAAGTACTTAAGTTAGCACTGGAACAATCACAACAAGGTGCTAGTGATGACGTATTGGTAAGCATTGAAGGGGTTGAAGAATGAAAAAGAATTGTAAAGATAAAGGGTGTAAAGAAAGAAGCCCTCCTTACAACTTTAGGCAGAAACCGGGTCAATACATATGCTATTGAGATCATTTTTGTTAATGATTCTCGATATTGAAGAAAGACGTCATGGACCCAGTGATGCAATGCACAACCCTTCCCAGCTAACTCAAATATCTCTCAAAAGGTATTTGTTTTAATCACACGGAGATCAACACGTTATCTATTGATTTATTCACTCCGAATAAATTAGTATTGAAAAGGTGGCACTCCTCTCCAGCCTCCGATCACTAAAATCCAAAATGCACAATCGAGTCTAGAGCCATTTGAGATCATCAAATATCTCATTAGGACACACTTTCATTATTCCTTGCTTCTTCACACACTGTGAAAAGTAAGAAAGATCTTAAGAGTCCTACGCAATATCTTCATGATCTTGCCTGAACATCCGAGTAATACGAAAGTATTTACAATGAAGATGGAAATCCTTCTTGAGCGAATATCAAAAAGCTCATGGTAGGTGACTTGTGCGATTCTTTATGAATCAAACTTGTGATAACTGGAAAGCAACAGTGGTTTAATTCTTAATTGAACTTAAACTCGTTCCAGGCCTCTTCGCATTATCATATGATCTTGCCAGAACACTCAGAGTGATTCTTTATTGATCACAGTGACGAGTGGAAATCCTTCTAGTGTTAACATCAAACAGCACTTGGTAGGTAACTTGCAAGATTCTATATGAATCAAGCTAGTGACAACTGGAAAGCAACGATGGTGCGGTTCTTAATTGAATTTCACTTGTTCCAGGAACATGAATTGACGGCTTCAAATCATGCGGATAATATTATCCAAATGATCCACTCTTTACGTTCGCAGTCAGCTTTGGACGGTCGAGTAAAGAGAACGGGTTTACCCGCGAAATCTTGTCAAGGAGGTTCTTTATTGAAACTACCTGCCACAAGTACGATATTTAATATCGTCCAACGGTCTTCACCGACCGGAGGTAAATTGCTACCGAATTAGAATGAAATGTTCAAGGCCATTTCATCCGTGTATATTGTTTTGTTGCTAACTGTCTTATGCAGCGTAACAAGAAGGTGGCATTGCGGTGTACAATCCAGAAGAAGTCGTCACCACATGCTTATACTACATACAATTAGTACTTCAACAAATTCAAGAAAGCCTGAAGGTCAAGTCTTCCGCTGTATCAAACTCTGAAGCTTTCAAGAATTTAAAAGTATAAGTATGTGGAACATGAAGTCACAAAGAGGCAAATATCACAAGTGAAGAATGCACAAGGTCAAGGCAAGGAAACATGCTCAAGACTAAAGTCAAAGATCACATCAAGCATATTCACAAGAACAAGATCGAAGACTCAAGCATAGATGCTAGGTTTAAGATTTTGTAAAAAGATGTGACCTCCCTTAGGGGGAGATTGTTGGAAATACGTTTTTCCCAATAAAGTCTCGGTCACATCTTAGTTAGCATAGATCACGAGTTATAGACTATTTAGAACTTTGTAACTTGGAGCGACCTCCCTTAGGGGGAGATTGTTGGAAATACGTTTTACGTATTTATGAAGGATCGGTCGCTCCAACGATAATTATGTAATGGGCTCGTGATCTATTTACTTTATGTATGGTCCATATAGCCCACATGTAGGGTGGGCTATATATAACCCCTCCTAGCATGTTAGGAGGGGGTTGTTGATTCATTTTACTCTTAATCATTTATTCATCTTACTTTCTCTCTCTACAATTCTCTCCCTTCTCTCCTTTCTCTCTCTAATCCTTCATCTAATTCCTTCATTTCTTCTTTAATTAATCAATCAATCAACCAACCTAATCCACCTAATCAATCACATAGAATAGGCCATTAATTACGTAGACCTTCATTCCTAATGGCATTCATTTCATTCACATGATCAATAAGACACAAATCATGACGTTGGGAAAACATACATTCATTACAATTCCAACAATTCAAATTAGAATTCACGAATGGTTTAGGCTTCTGCACAGGCGCAGAGCTTTTAGTCTTAACATGATTCTTTTTATTTAAAACTGAATTAACATTCCTATGGTGAGCTTCTACTTTCTTCTTTTTGGTACTACTAGTGGAGGGCTTGATCTTATCTTTCTTGAGTGGCGATCCTTTAGCCTTAGTAGTCTCTTTTAATCCTGTAGAAGGCAAAGTGGGAACATTAGCAACAGATTTTAAAGGTGCCTTACTTGATGGTGCCAATGACGGTTTTGCTCCTGGGGTCTTATTGAATGGAGTTACAGCAATGGGTCTATTAGTGAGTAGTGCAGAACCTGGTTTACCTATGTATTGCAAATAAGCTAAGCAATATTGAACTCGCTTAATATATTCATGGGCTGAATAATAGTAGCTACTTGAGGGATCTAAGGCATAAAGATCGTCTAAAATATCCCTAACAAGATCTACATGCTTAATGGCATTCCTCATATAATCATCGTAGGTAACCGGGTTTCTCTTATGAAGCGGGTTCTTATAAAGCACTACTGACTTGGTTGTTGGAGCACTAGAGGACGGTGCAGAGTTGGTAGCTAAGTTATCAACAGCTTCTTGTCGGGTGAGAAGAAGTGTTTCCTTTAACTCGGCCAAAACCATGTTTTTTTCAATGAGCAGGATGTTTAAGTCAGAGATTTACTCACATTTTTGGTTCAATTGTTCAACATAAAATTGTTGCTGTGCCGCATTAAAAGCGAAGCGTTCTTCTAGTGAACCATAAAGTTTGGACATTCCCTGTCTTGCACGATCCATCTCCCCTAGAATAGACGAAAGTCTGATTTCTAAGTCCTGGTTTTTAGACTCTGCAGCCTCTAGTTCCAATTTTAGTGTTTCATTTGATGACACATCTCTCTTCAATCTCATAATCTCTTCCTCTAATGCCTTAACTATTGCAATCATCTTGTCACTCGTCTCAACACCGTTTTCACAACTATTTGTTATCAAAAGATCCTCATTTTGAGTTTGTTGTTTCAGTTCTAAATATATACAATGTTGTTCTAGTTGATTAAAGCGTTTTGAAAGTAAATTGTAAGAATCTTGTAGCTTTAAAAAATCAGCGTTAGATTCGTGACAAGATTGATTATCTACCTCATTTACAGTATCAGCAACATTTACAGAGAGATCACACACATCATCACAAATATTCACATCATCACATTTAATCATAGCGGATGTAAGCTCATTCGAATAATTAACATTTACAGTAGTAAGCACATCACACGAGATTACTTCGGACAAGAATCGGTCATATTCAGATAAAATCTTTTCCTTTTCAATTAGTTGTAGTTCGTAAGCGGTGTCCATTTCATAAAACACTTTTTGAACTTCTCCAATTTCAAACTCAAGATTTTCCTTAAGAGATGCAAAACTTCCTTTTAGACTTTCGACAAATGGATTGATCTCATTTTTAAACACCTCGTTCATGTGTTTGAAAGCCCATTCTACGGCGTTTAGGCCATTTGAAGTCGTACATTCCAAAATGACCTTGTCAAAATTATTAAAGTATTGATTAATCTCTTGCAAGTTTAACCATACAGTGCTAACAGGTGGAAGATCCTTTGGAATTTCCTTAGGACCTTCCATGTTGACAAGTGTAGGAAATGTACTAGGGTTTTCTTCATTCAACATGTAGGTTGGTGCTGTAATGAGATCTTTGTCCATATGGAAGCGAATTCTAAAATCCGTTTTAGCAAGCTCCTGATTCATTTTAAAATAATCACAATCGGGATATTTTGCAAAATTGTATGACCGATTCTCATCAACTAGATCCTTATTGGTGTGATCATCGAAAATAACAATCGGGTCTAAGACCAAACCTAATTGGGTTGCATTATAAATTCTTGGACTATGGCTTAAAGCTTGTTTTGCATACCGTGGGTTAGGGGGAAGGCCTTTTTGACGTGATAAGTTAAATTCTATAAAAGAAGCATCAAATAAGTGCACTAGTTGAGAGGCCGCGTATTGTCTTAAGAGCAAATAATCTAGACTTCTAATCTTATTAGCAGCATTAATCTCCATTTCATTCTTCTTAGACTCGAGTAATTCAAAATCCGTTTGAAGTTTTAGAAAATTAGTGACCACTAACTCTTTTTCTTTAAGTTCGTTAGAAAGATTTGCTCTTAAGTTTTCAATTTCTTGCAAATGAGCCATTTGTTTGTTTCGAAAATGATCATATTCAGGATTAGTGAGAACACTAGACGAAGGCACTAATTCCAAAGTGTGAACTTTCTCGTTGCTTAAGGCAAGCTCATCAGACAAATTCTTATTCTTAGCTAGGGTTTCTAAGAGAGCAGCATTCATTTGGCTAAGTAATGTAGCAGGAACCATGACCAAATCTTGTTGAGCAGGAGTATGCGTATGCGAAATAGCTCCCGGTTGTGATTCACTCAAAGTCTGGGGACTCACATTGACATTAATATCATTGATTGTCTCCTCATTTGAAAGACTCACCACCGAAGATTCATTCGAATCAGCACGCTCTTGCACAACTTGATGTGGTTGAATATTAGCATCAGTGGTATTATCAGTGTTATTAATAAGTACCTCAGATCTCTTTTCTGGCCCTAAGCTGGAGATAGTTGCCATAAGAGCTGCCTTTGCAGATTGAAATTCATCACAGTCTGAGTCATACGCATCAAGATCGTCTGCTTGGTATGCTGCATTCTGTGTGGTGACAACGTCTTGTTCAGCAATCCCTGGATCAACAAGAAATGCAAGCTCCTCTTCATCAAGTTCCTTTCCTTGTGCCTGAGCATTCACCAGATAAATCTTCTCTGCAAACCATTGACCATCCCTTCTCCTCTTGGGTTTCTTGCAATCCCTGGACATGTGACCTTCTTCCTTGTAGTTGTAGCATGTAATCATTCTCAACTTTCCTGTAGAATTAGCCCGTGGAGGAGTGTTGACCATTGGAGCAGGATTGATTATGCGAGCATTGGTAGTTGATGTAGTAGGTCTCCCCTGATAAGGTTGAATAGGTTGAACCATTACCCTGCCATTCTCAATAGTAGCTTGTTGGCGAGAATTGGATGAATTCCTCAACTGATTGTTAGTAGGAGCTGATCCCCTAAATCCTTGTTTGCTTAATGTCCTTGTGAGATAAGCAGACATAGTGGTTAACACTTCAACTGGGTCAGTTCCTTGTTTGAACACAGGAATGGGGACTTCATCATCATCACAATACATTGCTTGGTCTTGATGAGCTACATAATCACTAGAAGGAATACTCATGTGGTCAGGGTAGCTTGTTGGATATGCTGCATTCTCTTGATAAGAAGAATATGAAGACTGAGCATAAGGTGCAATGCTTGCTGGGTGAGGTTGTGTAGCATATTGTGAAGAAGGTGCATTAAACCGATATTGTTGCTGATGTGAGGTGGGTGGTTGCGATAGAATCGAGTATTAGGGAAAGGTTGGTGTCATGTAAGGTGATGGATGATAGGCTTGATGTCCCAAGATATAAGGAGTGTTGTTGTGTGACAAGCTTGGTTGATTCGCCATCAAAGCTAAAGAATCAGGGTACATACCTCGAGGCGAACGGTGCATGATCACATGTTTCTCATGCTGCTGAAGGAAAGCATAGAGTTGATCCAAATTGCACTTATGCAAATCCCTGGTTAACTTAACATCGGTAATATACTCACCTCATTCAGCTTGAGGTAAAGTATTCAAGAACTTGGTGTTAACCTGGAATGGAGCAATCACGAGATTGTATACATTCAGATCATTCATGAGAGTAGTCAATCTGAAGTAATAGTCGTGAAGCGTTTCCCCTGGGTTGTACGTGAATCTATCAAACAGATCATACAGCTGACATTCCATTTCCTGTTTGGTAAGAGACGTACCTTGTAGCAACACCTTTAGACGTTCCCATAAATCCTTTGCCACCGTATACTGACTTACCATTCGATAGATGTCATGTGGAAGGGCTTGGAGAATGGTTTGAAGAGCCTTTTCGTCTGCATCGGCAACAAGTTGTTGAGCTGGTGTAAGTTCTTCAAATTCCCTTGGTCGAGTCACATTGTTAACCACGATGGTACCATAGTCAAGTGGACCATTTAAAATTGACTTAACCATAAGCCTCCCATATACCGGTTTTCCCTTAAGGTAAGACATCATCCGGCCTTGCCATGCTTCAAAAACTTCTTTGATGAGCATTGGAGGGCGATTATCCGTTCCCGTAATGACGGAAATATCCGTAAGGGATGTCATCTGAGGCATTACTGAATTCGGATTCATTTTGTTCACTTCAAAGAGACAAAGATTATCGGTTGATCGAGCAGTGAAGTAAAGCTTGTGAATTGTGTTGAGTTTTTGTTGTAAGAAACCAAGATTAAATCCTCTAAAAAATCGTCGAAAAAACAAGTAAAATATCCCTTGATTCGGAACTTTTGTTGATTCGGAAGTGTTGATTCGGAAGATTTGGCTTGGAATACCTTGATTCGGAACTTTTGGTTCGGAAGATTTGATCCGGAACTTTTCCTTGATCCGGAACTTTTCCCTTGATCCGGAACTTTCCTTTGATCCGGAACTTTTTCCTTGATCCGGAACTTTCCTTGATCCGGAACTTTCCTTGATCCGGAACTTTTGGTTCGGACTTCTTGATCCAGAACTTTCCTTGATCCGGAACTTTCCTTGATCCGGAACTTTTGGTTCGGAACTTCTTGATCCGGAACTTTTGTTGATCCGGAACTTTTCGTTCGGAACTTTTGGTTCGGAACTTTTGTTGATCCGGAACTTTTTGATCCGGATGTTTTTGGTTCGGAACTTTCTCTGGGTAAACAGAAACTTGTATCGGATGAACAGTCGATCAAAAAATGGTGATTAAACCAAGATTTTTTACCAAATAACCCAAAAAGTTTTGTGATTTCTACAATAATAAGTAAAAACTAATACTTATCTACTAATCCCAATCACAAAAACACCAAAAACTCCAAGAATCAAGATGGATCTTCTTAAAGAACACTAATACAATCAAAAACTAAAAAACCACACAAATCATTACCTTAAATCACCCCATAGCTCTTGATACCAAATGTAAAATCTTGATAACCTATGAATCTATGAAGTGGGTTGATGTTTTCTAGAGAGAGAAACTAGAGAGAGAAAGTGAGAGAAACTATGTGTCTTTTGATTAGAATGAAAACTAGAAAATGAACAACAACCAACCCCTTTCCATGGTGGAAAGGGGTATTTATATCCTAGGCCCTTATTTGGGCTTGGGCTGGCCCATGACAAGCCCATGGGCCGGTTTCTTACTTAATTTAATAAGTAACACTAACTACGAGCTATTACAACATGAATAATATTGTGGAGTGACCGATACTTCTAATATACGTTAAAACGTATTTCTAACACACTAGCAGTGAGAACTTGATCATCATAGCTTGGAAAACTTTTATTGAAAATTTATTCCCAACAATCCTCCCCTAAACTTGTGCTTTCACCAAAATACAAGTTTCTGAATAGATGCTGCTATTGATGATGATGCTTAAAAATTCTCAGGCAAGATCTGACTGCGGATGAATATAAAAACTCATATGGAACATGATTCTTGCTATCCACTAGTAGATTAGTGTTCATCATCTTCTTCAAAGTTTCTAGAGATAGTGGATAATACCTGTTGCAAAGCATATAATCAATAAATCGAGTCATAACTAGCTCAAACACACTAGATGAAGTAAACAATTTCCAATGCAACATGGTAGCACCCTCTTGATACTTGAAGGTAAAATCTCCCTCTTCATTTACATCCTTTTCATGGTTGACCACATCACCCATTCTTTCTTAACTCTAGACCATGGAGTAGGAGGATTATTACCAAACTTAGATCTTAGACTCCCTACCAATCATCTAGATCCTTCATGTCCAAGGTCTTGCTCAATTGCTGAAATGTTTGAGAAGTGTCATCAATCCTTGTTAACTTCCACCAACTCATCCCCTTGTCTTCATAAACTTCATACTTCGCAACAGGATACTTCATTCTCAAAGTCTCTGGCAGAAAATCATCTGATTCTTCCGACACCAAGCATTTGTCTATCTCTGCATTTGTTAGACCTTGATCTCCTTTTGTGAATACCCAAGGTTCTCCATTCTTTTCCATCTCTTTGCAACTCTTTGTTTCTCCAACACAACCTGTGGAGATGAAGATTCAACTGCTGTAGAAGATCGACCTGTTGTAGTAATCCACCTGCTGCAGCCTCTGCCTTTCTTTTCATGTTTTCTTTGGCCTCATTCATCATTTCATCCCTTATTTTTATATACTTAGCTTCCTATGCTAAGCCCATTTCAAAAAAGTTCTCAACACTATTCTGTCTAATCATAGGAAGAGCTTATCTCTCTATTTCCTCAAATTTCATGCCTGTAAAATTTGCATCTTTGTACCTTTTAAACCTTTTTAGCATAACCTTGTAATGATGCTTCCTTCCAGTAGTTCTTTTGAAAGTTGAATGTCATAAGCATTAAATCATACCTTACATTAAAAGGTTCATTCACAATCTCTTTCTCCCAAGCTTCCATGAACTCTGCAATCTTTGGCACATGATCATCTAACTCTGTGAGCATAATTTCAATTTCCTTTTCAACCTTCCAAGGGTTCATCTGTACCTGGTCATCATTAGAAAAGGACAATTTTAAGACATCTAGATGTGCCTCTTCCATCCTCTTTCTCATTCTTTCTTGTTCTACTTGCTGTTCTTCCTCCCACATTTGCCTAGCCAGAACAGCATCACTTTCAGCAATGGCTCTCAACTCCTCTGCTGACTTGAACTTTGGCTTGCTCTTTAGTTTTTCAATCATAATACCCTTCCCCTTGTCTATTGTATCAACTACTGGTGAAGCTTTTGGTGTAGTCCTTAAAATAACAATTCCCTTCGGTGTTGGTTGTCTTCTTTTTCATATGAATGTTTGAGAAATTCCACTCTTGTAGAAGCTACACTTGCTAGACCAGGGGTGACAACACTAGCAGGGGAAAAATATGTTTTAGCAGGTGGACTTACAATAGCATGGTGAACAGTTGTACTTGCTGGGGTATTTGTTGTAGCAGGGGGAACATCTGTTTGGCCAAGATTTATAAGAGTCTCAGCAATATCTTTTTTTCACTTCCCTTATCACTTCCTTTCTCACCACTGCGCGTTGTCTCTGCTCCAAGATTATGTGGTCCTGGGTAATCAAACCACTCTGTTGATCCACCTGTAGGAACCTCCTCCCCTTTGGAAGCATCGTCATCATTAGAAATGACCAAATGTGGACGTCTCCCCCCCCTCAAGTGTAGCAAGCCTAGACTCTAGATTGGAGATCACTAGGACTTGCTTTGTGATAGTTTGTACCAATTGTGCATTCTTCTTTTGAAAGCTCATGCACATAACCGTCAATTGAAGTATGGATAAAGGTTTCAAACTACTCTCAACCCTATTTGGGGATTGCTCCCTCAATAAGGTATCATTGAGTGGGGAAGTGGACTTAGCTATGGGGTCACTGTCCTGCTCACTCAATGAGTGTGAGGCACTAGCAGTAGCCAAATCCCTATAACGTTCCATACCCATGGAAGCCTCCCTCTCTACATCAGGTGAAGATCTACTAGGAAAGCGAGACCTAGAAGATCTGGTTTGGTTCTTCTTTCAAAAGTTTGATCAACAAGGGGAAGATCATTGGCAGGGGAATTGGAAGAAGAAGTAAGGGGATCTTGATGTGTGGATTGGGATGCTCTGGGTGTTTTAGCAGGTACAATTCTAATCAAATTCATCATGGTTTGGGTAAGGGGTACTTCTCTGCCAAAAAAATTTGGTGTGGTTGGGAAAAGCATGTTGAATAGTTTAGGAGTATGAGTTGTGGCTGTGAAGTAGTGTTTGTGTTTAATGGGGCAATGCTGGTGCATATCAATTAACAGTTCCACAAACCAGGGGTACATGCAAAATTTTCCATTGCTTTTTAAATTCTTATGCATGCCATCAAAAATCATTTAAGAAAAACAAAATTTTTGCCCTGTTGCCATACAAACTAAAGTAGTGGCAACGTTGCTACCAAATTCATTAAAAGTAATGGTTTTTGAATTTAAGCATTTCAAAATTGTATGAATCAAATATTTCTAATGGGGAAAACTGGCCTTTAAAAAACTTAAAGTTTTCGTTTTCAACAATGTTTTACCCCAAGTTTGAAAGATTTTCAAAAATCGCAGCCTCAGGTAGGGTGATCACCTCATCCTCATCATTCAAGATAAGCTTGTCTCTAATGGAGGAAAGTGTTACCACCTTGGAGTGGTCAACCCGGCTTTTAATTATGGCCTCTCCATTCACTGTTTAAGTCATTCCATTCGACCAAAACCGTTGAATGTGTGAGGTGTAGATACGAGGATTGAGAACAAGGGCTAACCTGAAATAACTAGATTTTAGCTAAGCCACTACCTAAAGAAATATTGGATGTTCATCAGACAGAATAGCAACCACGTTGTGATACTCATCAATTTTTAGCGCCATGGAATTTTTTTTTGTAAATCAATGAAAGCTTAGAGGAAAAGTTTGGTGGGATATGATCGTATGACTGACATAAGCCTGCTGGTTAAGGGAATTGAGTTTATATAGGCAAATTAGAAGAATTTGATTGGACCATATTTCAACTTAAATAGAATTTAACAGAAAAGATTTGAAAAGATTAAACTAAAGAAACCAATCAACTAAGAAACCGCCTTAAATATCTTCTAAATATTTTAAAATATCCCCTAACCAAAAATTTAGCAACAGGCGCAACGGCTATAAGCAACGTAACAGTCATATCTGTCAACGGTCAAACACGGGAGACTTTCAAAAATAGGTGGTTATGTACAAACAGGGGAAAGTGTAACAAAAACAGGGGAAGTTGCAAAAAGGCATGACTTGCCTTTATTGAGCAGAAGGTAAATGACATCGTCCATAAGCACACATTTGCTAGTGTAAAGTAGATACACAGGAACTCAAGTGTCCTCCATTCACCAAGAGCTTCCTAAATAGAGTCATGACTTTAGGGAAAACTTTCCTAGGGGTGACAATTTTGTCTTAATAAGCAAGAAGTAGATGGCACTGCCCAAACACACAATCCCACTAATGTATATATATATATATATATATCTATATATATATATATATATATATATATATATATATATATATATATATATATATATATATATATATATATATATATATATATATATATATATATATATATATATATATATATATATATATATATATATATATATATATATATATATATATATATATATATATATATATAGGGCTAAGTTTGACTAGGAAAATGAATTAGGTGCCACGTCATATGCCTACGTGGCATTATCTCATAGGCTACAAGTTTATTCATCTAATTTGGAAAATATACGGGATTAATCTAAATTGTTTTTTTTTTGAACCAGGAAATATACGGTAAATATACGATAAATTTTTAGATATATTCTAAAATTAAGATATATACAAAACAAGGAAATATACGATAAAATTTTAGGCATATTCTAAAATTAAGATATATACATAATCTTCTTATCATAAAAATCATTATCATTAAACCGTAATATCATATATTGTATGCCTCTTTCTTCTTAAATTTTAATTTACCTTGGTTTTTTGAATACATTTACATGTATATGTAGGTCACGTTCTAGATCTCTCACAATTTGGAGCAACACAAATGGTTTTTTTAACAGGTATATATGTAACCCTCTCAAACCCTAAATATGAACCTCACAAATCTATGTACCAATACATCATTTGTTATTTTCTATTCAACATGTAGCTAAACCCTAATATCATTTGTTGTTCTCTATTCATCTTCCAGACATTAAAGGATCATGATCTTATTTATGTCGTACTAATGGTTCTTTTTTGTTTATTCAAGGTAAAGTGTATCATTCGTATACATAGTACTAATCATACAGTGCATCTATATTCATTTGTATATACAGTGAATGGATATTTGATTATGCTTAAAAGTTAACAACAGACCATGGTTGTTATGTTATCAAACATCATATTGTTAGTAACTTCTTATTTTTATCGTATATCAATTTGTAGATAAATGATAACCATTGACGTTAATGAAATTGTGCTTTTATTTGTATTGCAGGTTAATGAATCACCTTTAAAAAAGGTACCTTTTTTTTTCGAACCATAATATGAAATCCTAATAAAACTGGTTGTTGATGAAAAAGTTGGTTGATCCTTGCTAGACTCGAATTAGGCTTAATTCGGGTTGGCTGGGCTCCGGCTCCTGCACCAAGTGAATCGTTTGGTTGGGATCCTGCACACTAAACAGCACGCGTTAGGCTTACCGTGGGAATGTTTCCCACGATTAGACTCCGGCGTGAGAGTAAGTAATCGATTTAGGGTTTATGTGAGTTTAGAGTATGAATCGTAATACCTTTGTGGAACCCTTGGGGGTTCCTTTTATAGGCAGTGGAACCCTAGTGGGCTGCCACTGATACTTTAGCCCCAAGGAAAGGATAACTATCAGAATTAGAATGATTGTTATCTTCTAATATTGGTAGTGAATATCCTCCTCCATTTGGGATGAAAATATTCCCAGACAGGATATGATTCTGTCTAATCTTATGTCGGCTGCACCGGTCGTGGGCCGCACACATGTGCGGTTACTGTTCATCCAAGCCCATAAGCCCGAATGACATTATTCCACCCATCTGTGATGGGCCGGATACGGGTAGTACCCGTGGGCCGGGTTCGTGACCCGGTTGGGGACTATACGTCATCATGTCCCCCCAGTCTAGTTGTTACAGTCGTAGGCGTAACCTCTAGACTATTAAGGTGCTCTCCGGACATACCAAGGAAAGACATAGGAAACGAAACATTGAAATTTTTGTTGTTCTGGCCGCACGTGGCGGCCTTTCGTGGGAATATTTAATGAACACTACCTCAGCCGCACGCAACGGCCGAGACAACTTAAATGTAACATTAAATACGGTCTTACGTAAGAGCCGCATAACCTGACACAAGAATAAAAAACATTAATGATAGTCAACAATCCAGTCGCATGCCTCCAAAAGTGCACCATTAATGCCCATCCTTGAGCCACGCAAAACTGTTTAAGAAGTGACCTGTGGGTCCCCCTCTGACATTGCAGAAATGTCAGAAACCCTATCCATTGGATAGGCGAGGTGATTGACACGTGTCGAAGATCCAAGGTACCTCGGAAACCGAGGCAACCCTATATAAGAGTGGGTATGCGTGTTTGTTACACACACAACCCACTCCTTTTTCCGCCATTGTTAATCTCAAGCTTTTATCTCCCAAAATGTTTGCCTTCTTTTCCACGGATTTTCGTCGCCGCAGGTTAGATCACGCCTTTAAAGACCTTTTTATAAAACATGGTAAAGGATAATCCCCTTATCACGGATGTCCTTAACGTGATGTCTGCGGAAAAATACCTCGACTTTCTGTCGAAGTATTATGTACCCGAAAGCGTACACCCCACCTATCCGGGTGATGGTGAAGCGATTACGGATGCACCGGCGGGGAAAGTAGGCATATATACACGCCTGTTTGACTCAGCCAACTACCGTATCCTTTTATCCAAGTTCTTGGTATACCTTCTTTTGTATTATGACTTTCATATCACCCAGCTCCATTGCATAAGGGCGTGTAAAATCAACCAGTTTGAGATTACATGCCATACCTGTGGAGTAACCCCCACCGTGAACCTTTTTAGGGTTTTCTACTTTCCTCAGTTAGTGAACGGGTGGTTGTCGTTCAAGAAACGACCCGGGAATGCCCCTATGACATATAGGAAACCTCTAGACTCCCTTAAGAACTGGTACGACCATTACTTCTTTGTAGATGAGAAGGTGTTCCCTACCCCCTTCGTACTTAAAACCAAAGCCCCAAAAGACTATCCGCCCAAATCCAAAGATTATAGTAGCAGGGACCTGAAAATACTAGATACCCATCGCACAAAATTCCATAGAGGGTTGCCGGAACACTTTCTGTGCTTAGTAGGGATAAGTCGCCGTTACTTTGGGAGGGATGACCTATACCCGTGCTTCTTAACAGAACAGGGAGAGGGTAGGTCCTATACATATGTTTGTAGATTTGATTTGTCACACATGTGTATAACTTTATAAACCCATATATTTGTAAAAAATTGTTTGTAGAAATGAACCTTCACGGACTAATCCGCCAGGGCGACCCCATGAAGGTAGCAGAAGGATTCCGGCCGTTGAAGCCGAATGAGCTCCCCTTGCTAGAAGCATTAGCCGACCGTACGATACCGCTTGAAGAGACAACCGAGCCTAGATCGGACGAAGAAGAGCCCGTTATCGAGAAATCCCCATTGGATTTCCATAATGAAGAAGGCGAAGACCCATTGCTAGAGGGAGGCACCACCAATCAGGAAGAAGAGCATGACCCCAATGTAGACACCACTCAAGCTTCCGGGTCCACCCCACTTACCTCTAGAAAGAGAAAGACAACCAGGCGGGTGGCGAAGAAAATTGGGGAGGAGGCCGGAGTCGCAAATGCTCCCCCCAAGAAGCTGCGAAAAGACCACCCACAATACCAAGAAGGAAGTGGCACCACGACTGCCCAGGCCGCTTCCACCCCGAACATGGAAGGGCCAGTTCTGTGAGTCGCCACTGTGAGCGCCGTAGCTCCTACCGGCCCAGACCCTGTCATTGGCACCTCGTAAGTACCCCTCGTGAGTATGATTCATATCTTTGTATGATGCATAGACTAATATTTAAATAACAGGGCTAATTCGGCAGCCGCAGCGCAAGGGGAAGAAGTGGGGATAAATCCATCCCCCGCACCAACCAACAAGCCCCCATCACCTACCACCACACGCGCCAAGGAGCCGCGCCCCGAGGGGCCAGAAGAAAGCCTGCGCTTAGCATGGAACTTATCAAGTTTGACACGGCTGGAGGTCGAATCCGAGTGTTCAGAATTTATCGAACACATCACCCCGCCTGCCCTCGCCCAAGATTTGTATGAATTAGATCATGAGGCCCTTATCGAGCAGTTTGACGTATCGTCCGCACACCAGGTGACGGTGGGTGCCGCGTTAAGACGCCGTTTAATCCAGGCCCTCACTAATGTGAGTCGTGCAGACAAGAGGATAGCCCGCCGTGAGGCGATGGTCGTGAAGAACGAGAAGACCATCGCATCATTGCAGGCGGCATTATTGACCGCCGAGGCGACAGTGAAGGAGCAGGCGCATCACGCCGACGCCAGAGAGAAGCGTATTGCTGAGTTGGAAGCCCTCGTAACCGCATCAAGCGAGAAGGTAAACTTTCGAAATGTTGTACATACACTCGTACTTTTTGTATGCATGTAACCCAAGAAGAGTATATATCCTTGTAATAACTCCAAATTTCATATGTAGGTGTCTGCGGCTGAGGCTGCTACTAAGGCTGTGACCGTGCAATCATTCAACATCGCCCAGGAGCGTGACGCGCTGAAGGAGGAATTGACGCGGACCCAAACCAACCTTGAAGAGCATATTGCCTCAGCTGATGAAGAGCTAAGCAAGGTGGTTGTAAGTTGCGCTGAGAGAGTATGTCCCCCCCTTCTAACCGCTACAGCCGGTCGTAGGTGGATCATCGGGCAAGGACTGCGACTTGCTGTAAGTAGGGCACTGGACGCTCCACACCTACTGCAGGCGTTTGCCGGGGTCGTATCCGATGGAATCGACCGTGGTAGGCATGAAGGCCTGGTCAAAGCTGCGGAGATGATAGGGAAAAATGAAGATATCACACAGCATCTGTATCACAATCCCTCCGTAGCGGATAAGATGACTGCGTTCATGGATGCCTTGGCAGAAATCGAACACCCTCTCCTAGATGAGATTGAGGCCATAAAAGACGCTCCAAACGAGACGATAATGTCCCGGCTGAGTGTTGATCCCATTCCCTTGACGTTGGCCACTTACGATTCCGCATCCAAAACAATGAAAGGCGAGAAGCTACTTGTAGAAGCTCTGGATGCTATCGCAGTCAATGCCCGGGACGGGAAGGACGCTCGTGGGGAGGCCCTTCGTGCCTTAATTCAGGAAGGGAAGAAGGACCTAGGGGAATTCCTACCCCCCTTGTAACTTATCTGTTGTAAACACTTGTTATTATATTCGTCCGTGTATGTACACGGCTTAGACATATTTGTAGTAACTTGTCTTTTTATGTAGAAGTCCGTGATGACCACAGCCATTTTGTTTATTTTTACTTTTGAAACTTGTGTATTTCATTGTATTTCAATGCCGCATGATATATCACGTTTTACACATGAAAAAGGAAAATACATACAAGTCTATAATTTACTAGACATGCGACGTGCGTCTTTACTATGCAGAGTACCGTGTGAGTACGGCACACAAAACTTATCAAGCGTCTTGTGAGTAAGGCGTCTAGTAAGGATACATGATCCGTGCGGCTGGGGTTGCATCCCTCTTACGCGGCAAGTTGAATTAGTAGGTTCACTTAATCCTCTTACCCCGCCTGGAGGCGTATAGTACATGTACAGTAATTTGAAAGAATGCATATGAATGAAACATGGCATATTATAATACAAGTAAAAAATTCATACGACTGACAAAAAATCTAAAAAATGATTTGCACGAAACAGGCCGTGGAGCTAGCTAGGCACCACGGCATTTTATTAGAACGTTTACACTTTTGTTTGAACAATAATGACAAGTCCTAAAAAACAAGAAAGGAATCTAAACAAACATAAGACAAAACAAAACAGATAAAACCGCATGGTTCTTTATTAAGATCGCACATAGCGAAGTTCCCATGCGGAAGCCGTAGCTTTCAAAGATAGCACCTTTTGAGATTGGAAATATTCCATGTGAGCTCAAGGTCGCGGCCATCCATGTCACGTAGCTTGTACGCGCCTCGCCCCAAGGCTTCAGTGACTTCATACGGTCCTTCCCACTTGGGGCCCAGCTTTCCTGTGTTCTCCGCTCGACTTGCTTCGTTAGCACGATAGACGTAGTCTCTCGGTCGAAAGGAAACACCCTTGACCTTGCCGTCATAATAAGCCTTCATCTTAGCCTTGGACTTAGCCTCATTAATGGCTGCTATTTCCCTTTTTTCTTCCAACAGATCCAGGTTGATTCGCAGCTGTTCATCGTTTGTGACGACATTAACCTCCGCCGTGCGGATGGTAGGCATTCCTATTTCTGCTGGTATAACAGCTTCAGTGCCGTAAGCCAATGCAAATGGAGTATCTCCGTTGGCTGTTTTGATCATAGTTCTATGCGCCCATAGCACATGTGATAACTCATCGACCCATTTACCACTTCGTTCATCCAGACGTGCCTTGATGCCATTCCCCAAGCTTCTATTAGCTCGTTCGACGAGGCCGTTTGTCTGCGGATGCTTAACAGATGCGAAGCGTCGCTTGATGTTCAATGAGGCACACCAATCTTTGAACGGGTTGTCCGTGAACTGCTTGCCGTTATCCGAGATGATTTCTCCTGGTAAACCAAAACGGCACACAATATGTTCCCAAACAAACTTCTTAACTTGTTTGCCTGTGATAGACTTGACTGCCTTGGCCTCTATCCATCGTGTGAAGTAGTCCATTGCAACAATCAAGAATTTAACTCCCCCCGCAACTACAGGAAATGGTCCTGCAATGTCAATTCCCCACTTATAGAATGGCCATGGGGACGTGATAGGTGTAAGCTCCTGCTGCGGGTGTCGCGGTACTGGCCTATGCACTTGGCAATCACTACACTTGCGAATCATGTCGCGCGCGTCTCTGTGCATGGTGGGCCAATAATATCCTGTTCGTAAGGCTCTGGCTACCACGGATCGTGGACCTACATGCATGCCGCACAACCCTTCATGTATGTCACTGATTACGTAAGCGGCCTGACGTGGTCCAACACACCGCAGCCACGGCTGTAAGAAAGAGTGTTTGTAAAGGATGCCTTCTCGAAGTTCGAAATGCTGCGACTTCCTCCTTATGCGCCGTGCTGCTTTTTCCTCGTCTTGAAGGGTCTCACTAGTCAAATAGTTGATAATTGGGGTCATCCATGTAGGTCCATCCTCTTCAACTATAGCAGCAACCTCCCCTTCCGTTATAGATTTCTCCTTGAGTATTTCCAACAAGACTTGTTTAGATAAGTGAGCAAAGCTTGTGGATGCGATCTTGCTAAGAGCGTCCGCCTTCTTGTTCTCGCCCCTTGGCACCTGCTTGATGGAAAACTTACTGAAAGTCGCGATTAGTGACTTGACTTTTTCCAAGTACCTGACCATGTTGTCCTCCTTAGCCACATACCCACCTAGAATATGGTTCGCTACAAGCCGTGAGTCCACGTAGGCCTCAAGGTTGCGGACTCCCATTCTAGCGGCGATTTTTAAACCCGCAATTAATGCTTCATATTCCGCTTCGTTGTTGGTGGCCGTGAACTCAAAACGGAGGGCGTACGTGAATTCCATTCCTTCTGGATTTGTGAGGATGAGACCTGCTCCGGACCCGTCCGTACACGAAGATCCGTCCGTGAATAACACCCATGGTTCGGTTGGGATCTCGTCTTGCTTGATGATTGACCCTTCCTCATCTGGCTTCTCGATCAGGAAATCTGCCAGGATCTGGCCTTTAACAGCCGTCCTTGGCCTGTAAGATATATTGTGCTCCCCCAATAGGATGCTCCATTTCTGTAGCCTCCCTGCCACATCTGGTCTTGAGATAACCTGCTTGATTGGCTGATCCGTAATGACTACAATCGGGTGCGCCTGGAAGTACCGGCGCAACCGCTTTGTAGCAAACACTAGTGCTAACACTAATTTTTCCATGGAGGAATAATTCAACTCCGGCCCTTGTAGTGTTCTACTTATAAAGTAGACCGGAGTTTGTACTGTATCTCTATCCGTCATAAGTACCGCGCTTATTGCGCCATGAGTAGCTGAGAGATACATAATTAGTTCTTCCTTTGGCCGGGGAGCTACTAGCATAGGGAGAGATGCAAGTTGCTGCTTGAGTTGGCCGAAGGCTTCCTCGGCTTCCTTCGTCCACCGGAAGTCTCCCTTTTTAATGAACTTCTTGAGTGTCTTAAATAGGGGTAATGACTTCTCTGCGGATTTAGATAGGAACCTATTCAGTCTTGCTAACTTCCCATTTAAGGATTGCACCTCCTTCCGTGTCTGCGGGGACGACAGTTGTATCACTGCATCCGTCTTCTCTGGGCAAGGTTTGATGCCGTTTGGATCAATCAAATATCCGAGGAACATCCCCTCAGTTGCTCCAAACGTACATTTCTATGGATTTAACTTCATGTTAATCCTTCTCAGAGTGTCGAATGTCTCTTGGACATCTCGGAGGAGTGCCTCCTCCGTGTGACTTTTTATCACCAAGTCATCAACATAGACTTCCAAGTCGCGGCCTATCTGTGATTCAAAAGCTTTGTCCACCAACCGCTGATATGTAGCACCGGCGTTCTTCAGTCCAAACTGCATCCTCCTCCGCCATCTGGATTTGATGATACCCTTTATACGCGTCCAAAAAGCATTTAAAAGGATACCCACATAGGGACTCCACCTTCCAGTCGATTTCCGGTAACAGGTAACAGTCCTGTGGGCAGGCCTTGTTTAGATCCGTAAAATCCACACACATGCGGCAACTTCCGTCATGCTTCTTGACCATGACCGGATTGGACAACCACTTGTGGTAGTATACCTCGCGCATGATGCCTGCATCCACTAGTTTCCGTACTTCCTCCAATATTACTTGGCTGCGCTCAGGCGCATGGCCGCGCTTCTTTTGCTTGATGGGTTGGTACCCTTGGCGGATATGGAGCTTAGGCTCTGCTATCGCACGTGGCACACCTGTCATATGCTTTGGCTCCCATGCGAATATGTCTAGGTTTGCACTTAAAAGAGAGCACATGCCCCTTTTTCCGCTATCCGAGAGCGCCCCTCCTATGGATACCTCCTGTTCTGGATAGTCAGGGTGAATGGCCACCTTCCAATTGGGAGGTGGTGATCCATCTTTGGGCGGAACAGGTGGAGCCGGTGTTGTCATGGTGTGACACTCGGATGCCGGTACGATTGTGTTGTAAATGGTAACAATTCCCCCCTCCGCGGGGAATTTGATCATCCCGTGCGCCGTAGAGGGTACCGCCCGTATAGCCAAAATGCCTGGTCTGCCTATGATTCCATTGTATGGAGAGTGTGAGCGTATCACCATGAAGTTCATCCACGCCGTAGTGGAATGTTCCTCATTCCCAATGGTCACAAGCAAACGTAATTGCCCTATCGGCCAGATAGTGTCTCCACTAAAGCCAGTAAGCGGCGACGTGGCCGGTACTAATTGGCTTCTTATTTCTGGGCATAACTGCACGAAACAGTGTTCATATAGTACCTCTGCTGACGATCCTTCATCCACATACATGCGACGAACATTATGTGTTCCAATGCTTATCTCAATAGTGAGAGGCGCATTAATCACATCGCTTGCTGTGATGGGAGGGAATGAGATTTCCCTGCCGCGAGAACATTTTTGGCCAATTTTCTGCCTCGTGCGGCGCTGTCTGGATTGAATCATGTATATGGTCGAAGGTTTGTCCTTTTGTGGATCCTTCTTATCATACTTCTTGTTGTTGTCTTTTCCATCCTTCCAATCCTTAACTAGGTGCTTGAGTTTGCCTGATTTGATCAGTGACTCAATATGCTTCTTGAGCTGGATACACTCCTCCGTGCCGTGGCCTTTGTCATTATGGAACTCGCAGAAGCGACTTCCTTGCCGACGTTCCGGGGGAGTGGTCATTGGGGGAGGCCTTGGAAAGTTCGCCCCTTCTGTCAGCAAGATCTCCCGGTAGGACATCTTTAGGGGGGTGAACTTATCGTCCGACCGTCCTCCTTTGCTTTGGCTCTTATAGTCTGAACCCTTGTTATTGTTCTGATTACCTTGACCGCCCGACTGTCTCCGGGGCTGGTCATTTGACCGGTACCCATTTCCTCGGGATGGGTAGGCCGCGGCAACAGCTGTTTCTCCCTCTATGAAATTTCTGACCCTTTCCATGAGGTCATCATATCTCTCTGGACGCTTGTCATTGAGGCGCCTGATCAGTTCTCTGTCTGTTATGGCGTGCATGTAGTCAGAGATTTTCAGGAGCTCTGGCATGGTTCTTGTGCGTGTGCACTCATCATTGAAGCGCTCAGTGAAGGCTTCTGTGGACTCCCCCGGCCGTTGCTTGACAGTTGCCAATGAGACCGGATCCCTATTATACTTCTTCCTTTGAGTATAATTGTTCTCAAACACAGTGCGTAGTTCTGTGAAACTATCAATGCTCCGTGGGGGGGAGTGCCTCAAACCAGTCATGGGCGTTTCCAATCAAGGTCTAATTGAACATTTGGCACCATATGGGCATGGGCCATCGCTCAATTTTAGCCTGCGTATCAAATATCTTAAGGTGATCCACAGGATCACCGGACCCATCATAAGTCTTGATACACACCGGCATGCGACGTTTGGTGTCCTAAGAATAGTTCCGTATGCGGAGGGTGAACGGGTCTTCCATGGGATCCGCCCATGGCCGGGTGAGCCTAGGGTCATCCCATGGTTCGCACCATGGACGCGAAAGATCCTCTGCTTCCGCCTCTCGATAGTAAGGGCCACCATAATACTCCTCATTGTTTGGTGGTGGAGGGGTGCGCCTAGGCCGGCGGCGCTTAGGCGGATGATCATCTGAGTCCTCCCCAGACGGATCTGGGGACGGTGGTGGTGCCCCATCCTTTGAATAGGGACCACTTTTTTGAGACGAACCAGGAGCCTTTCTCCCAGTGTTCATTCTGTCCCACACACTCGGGCGGCGTGCGGTTTTGGCCAGCTCTCGATCTGGTCGTTCGGATGAACCATCCGACTTTTCTCCCTCTCGTGATTGCACTAGTTCTTGCACGAGGCGATCCCCTATGCGTTCAAACACATTCCGGGGTTGAGGAATTTCCTCAAAGGTGCCCTGTTCCTGAGGTCGAGCTCTCCTTTTTCTCTGAATTTGGGAGGAGGTGATTGGTCCGGTGTCACCAAAGATGAGTCTGGACTGGAGGTTCCTCCCCAGATTCAACCTCGATGCGACCCTGGGATGATCCTATCGAAGTTCTACGTGAGAACTCGAGTAAGATCCTCCTCGCTGAGTGGTAGGACCTCTACCTCTTCCTCTGCCGATGGTCTGCGCGGCTCCTTGTTAGGAGGGTTGGGCGCACTCCCTGGGTCCGGATTGTCCAGGGTTGAGGTAGGTGGGGGCGTTGTGGAGATCGTGCTCGTCACCCCCAAGGGCTGAAAGCCGCCACGGTTGCCAGGTCCGCCTGCAAGGCGGCTAGTTGATTGGCTGGGGATGAGTATCCCTTCCCCTTGGGACTTCCGGTTTCCAGGATTCATATTCCTGGGATTGGCTTGCTGATGCCCCTTCGTCATTGGAATTCGAGATGAGGTTTTGTTCTAGCTTAGTGTTATGTGTCCCACGGATGGCGCCAACTTGTTGATGCAAAAGTTGGTTGATCCTTGCTAGACCCGAATTAGGCTTAATTCGGGTTGGTTGGGCTCCGGCTCCTGCACCAAGTGAATCGTTTGGTTGGGATCCTGCACACTAAACAGCACGGGTTAGGCTTACCGTGGGAATGTTTCCCACGATTAGACTCCGGCGTGAGAGTAAGTAATCGATTTAGGGTTTATGTGAGTTTAGAGTATGAATCGTAATACCTTTGTGGAACCCTTGGGGGTTCCTTTTATAGGCAGTGGAACCCTAGTGGGCTGCCACTGAGACTTTAGCCCCAAGGAAAGGATAACTATCAGAATTAGAATGATTGTTATCTTCTAATCTTGGTAGTGAATATCCTCCTCCATTTGGGATGAAAATATTCCCAGACAGGATATGATTCTGTCTAATCTTATGTCGGTTGCACCGGCCGTGGGCCGCACACATGTGCGGTTACTGTTCATCCAAGCCCATAAGCCCGAATGACATTATTCCACCCATCTGTGATGGGCCGGATACGGGTAGTACCCGTGGGCCGGGTTCGTGATCCGGTTGGGGACTATACGTCATCACTGGTATTTTTGCTTTTTTTTTAGTTTTGCATGGTAATGAATCATGTAAAATGTTGTAGTTTCTTCTAATGGTAAGATCTTTATGCCTAATCTTATTTAAATGATTGGAATCTGCAAAACTAAAGAACGTGGGATATGCTAAGGTATTGTGTTTAGCATTGTGTTTTGAAATCTGACCATAATGTGTTACGGTGCTACTTTCTTTGCTCCATTCTACAGAGTGATGTTTGACAGGTTGTACTAGCCAACGACTGAAGAAGCTTAGCAGATCGGAAGCAATTAAACATACATTAGATCTTGGATAGCGTGCTCTTGTAACTCCTAAGAAGTATGTTCAAGATCTCGATTTTTTAGTTTTGCTCGGTCTTTCAATTTTATGGGAGTGTTCTCTTCACATAGGGTTCAAAAAGAGGTAATCAAAAGTTATCTTCATTCTAAAATGTGGATGTTTGTAAGTTTTATATCTTCTAAAATAATGTATTAGTTTCATTCTAAAATGTGAATGTTTTTACGTTTTATATCTTCTCAACTACAGTATTAGTTTCATTCTAAAATGTGAATGTTTTAACACTTCACCTACATAACAGATTCTTTAGCTACTAAGTCTACTGACAATCATGAGTAGAGGTGGAAAAATGGGTCGAAAGTAGGTAAAGGGTCAAAACGATTAACTTTGATAATAGTTCAAACAGGCTAAGTTGGGACGACCCAAAACATAAATAAAAATTTTCATAGTTTAATCTATGAGCAACTTTGTATATCAGAACAATCATCTATTAGATATATATTATTATTAGTTTATAACAACCAAATTTGATCCGCTTGGCATCTTAAATGTATTAGTTTTACACCATTTTCGACCCTTTGCGTAACTTTATTGGCCCAAAGTTGCGTTAATACTTTCAGCTATTTGCATCGATTTTGGGTAGAAAACTTACAGTTTTTCTCATTACTGGATCATGATAATTTATATGCAGCATGTTCTCTTGTATCTCATCTATTAGTAGATCATAGCTACCACTGAAAAGTCAAAAGTCAAACTTATAACCACGTGGTATCCAAAACAAGAGGAAGTCTAAAGATCTTATAAAAATGTATACACTATAAGTTTATAAAAAGAAGCTTAACATGATCTTATTCCACGGTTCATGAGACAGTTTCATCTCGACCTCTACATAAAATGACATTCAATTCACTTGGTTGCAGAGAAAAATGCAAATAAAAAGAAACACGGCAAAGACGCTCAAGAGAGTGACATTTAGATTGGTGGTGGTGGTTGTGTAGGTGGCAAATATGGTGCAGCTGCTCTTATTGCTGATGTGGTTGATGCTTGCAAAGAATTGAATTTTCCAAACAAGTTCTCACGATCATACATGGATCAGTTTTCTGATGTGTAGTCGAAATTAGCATGTGTAGTGTTTATCAAATCTACCTATATTGGTCATATAGTTGCCAAGGTGTTTAGTTGATAATTCAAAATGGTTTTTAGCCTTACTAATAAGGTGAAATGTCAATTTCAGAAACTGTTATTGAATTTAGTTGTATGATTGGCGTTGTAGTGATCAAAATATTTGATGCGGCACTAACATTGATACAACATTTATATGGTCTTTATTGTAAAACAGGTTGTTACCAGAACTAAAATGCAGAAACAAATCCAAGATTGGCTTCCGATCACATCCTCAAAGAATGGCAAAAAGGTGGTATTCTGCATTTCACGATGCTACTTCTATGCTTGGAGCTGCCAGTTCAAGCAATGACTCAATAGGTTAATTACATACCTATAACATGTGCACATAATCGTTGATCTTCTTACTACAAGGAGATAAGAAGAAGTTCACTTCTTATAAGGATTAAATCCCTCGGTTGATTGTAGACGATCAAAAGATATATCTGGATAATGGTAAATAGCCCTCACAGTTGAAGATAGATTCTTAAGCTTAGGAGCAACATTATACTCTAGATTTTACTCGATATATAATTTCCTTATGCACCTCTACAGGGAAACCCATTGGCGTCTAGAGTTGCTCAGCTTAGGATTCCTTGAATACCTTATTCTCTTGGTTGATCTCAGACTGTATATGTTGAGAATCAGTTCTTTTTTGAACGGTTTTTTTACCTATGTAATATCTTATTGTAATTAGGGTACATTAATTATCATTTTTGACTCAATGTAGCTTGTGGGAGGCATAGAGGTGGAGGAAAATATTGTATATCAGTTGTAATATCAAATAAAACTCGACAATATGATCCTTATTTGTAATTTGAACTAACTTTGACAAACTGAATGGGATCCTTCTCCTTATTTTCCTTTACGTTACACTTGGAAAGTTATCACATATTTAAAATGAAGCGAATTTATGAGTGGGTAGGTCTGGTGTTTTGGAAGGACTGCATATGGATAACTCATAGTAGAGGTGACTTTTTTACTCTTCCTTCGTGTAGCACCTTTAGCTCTTCCTTTCCTTTAAGCATCTTTATTTGCCTACAAACAAATTAATGAAGTCATAGTTTACCGCAAGACAATAAACAACTCATTTTGACTTCTTACCAGTCTTTTAAAACTCGGATTGATTTGACCGGTTGAACCGGTTGAACTATGACCTGGTCGAGTGACCAGACGCTGATTTTGACTGAAAACCCGGTTAAACCGCCCGTCGAACCTTGACCCGGTGGCTCGACCAAGTCAATTAAAAAACCGGGTTTTAGACATTGCTTCTTACATCAACCTACTCATATTATCCATATCTGGTATCTTTGAGCTTCTCTCATACGTAGTATAATATATTATATATGCTTAATGAATAATACGAGAAATAACTTAGAAATGTACAAAGTGTGTTGTTAACAAACAAGTTTTAGTTTGTATTTCAATAAAAAAAACTCGGTTTTGTATTTGAAAACTTCTATATATATTTTGTATTCAAAGACCATCTACCAACAAAAAACACAACACGGTTCATGTATCGAGCATGCAAAATTTTAATTTACCATCGAACTAATAAAAGACGCTTTTTTTAAAAGTTACACTTGACCTTTTCATTTAACAATTTTATTTTAACTTTTACTTTCTTTTTCGTATAATAATTAAATCTAAAGAAATATAATTCAGCTGTAAACCAGTTAAGACCATATCGACTTGATTTAAAACAAGTTACAAACCTAACAAAATTGATTTAAACCGATTTCGTTTAAGCCAAACAGGGTTCTTACCGGTTGATTAAATTTGAAACGATATCGGCACGACAAGTTAAAACTAAACCGATCCGGTTAAAGACAGGTCAAAATGAAACTGATCCGGTTAAAAACAAGATAAAACCGAACCGATCCGGTTAAAATATTTTAAAACCGAACACACT
>JANFOE010000323.1:1025000-1052500 GCA_025667525.1 Glebionis coronaria | reverse complement strand
TTTTCTTGATGATGTATCGGGATGTACGAGTATTTTTGAGATGATGTATCGGGATGTACGAGTATTTTCGAGATGGTATGGAAAGATGTATCAGCTAGTTTTGAGATAATGTACCAGGATGTATGACTATATTGGAGATAATGTATCACCATGAATATGTATTAGTCAAGTTGTATCATTCTTGGAATGGACGTTTAACTTTTTTTTGAAGAGATGTATCAAATTATACCATATTCGAATATTAGGTGGGCTTGTTTTAAATATATGTATCACTTCAATATCATTTCTTGTACATGAGTATAGGTATTTTTTTATAATATGTATCAACACGCTTATACATTGACTTAAAAAAATGTCACAAAAATTCAAAGACCGGTAACATGTATCGGAAGGAAAAAAAATCAAGAAAAAAATGATTGACCTCAAAATTTTATTTCTCTTTCCAGAAATACCCTTGGCACTATATTTATTACTATTTTCTCATTCATTAATTATTAATTTCATCAAAAACTATTTTATATATATCTAATGGTTGAAATTGGTTCTTATATTTATAACTTTAACTTTGCTCTTACATTAACCTCCCTATATATAGAATTTACATCATATGAGAACTTTTTAAAGTTGTAAAAATGAGAACCAACCAAAATCTCACAAATGACACTCTATTTGAAACAATTTTAAAACATGATTAAGTAAAAACATAATTTTTAAAGATTTAATGGGTTTTCTTTTGAAAATTGGTGAAATCTAAGTGATACATTTTGATTCGAGGTGTGATACGTATCATATTTGGTATTGTGTATCAAGTTATTTAGTAGTAGTTGTGTATCAAGTGTACCAATTTATGTATAAGATATCAACGTTTTGAGATTTTGATGTATATGTATCACATTCTTAATTGTGTATCAATAATATATTACACACTTATCCGTTGTTTATTAGTCTTTAGATTGTTTAGTTGTATAAATAATGTATATTTTGGTGTAGTATTAGTAAAATGGTTATGTATCAATGTTTTAGTGGTGTTTTAGATTAGTTCTCACTTTTACAACTTTAAAAAAGCTCTCACATTAACCTCCCTCTATATATATATGTATATATATATATACATATATATATACATATATATATATATATATATATATATATATATATATATATATATATATATATATATATATATATATACATATATATATATATATATATATATATATATATATATATATATATAATATATATATAAATATATATATATATATATATATATATATTATATATATATATATATATATATATATATATATATATATATATATATATATATATATATATATATATATATATATATATATATATATATATATATATATATATATATATATATATATATATATATATATATATATATATATATATATATATATATATATATATATATATATATATATATATATATATATATATATATATATATATATATATATCTTTATATTATATATAGGTATAACTATGAGTTGATACCACACCTCTAATCCCCGTCATATGTGAAATGGCAGCTATTAACCAATAGTAATTGATAAATCCCTAAATCATCTCCATTTTTTACGCTTTTAACGATCTGAAATCGCAGATTTTGGAAAATCGCGTTTTGAAAACGCAGTTTTGAAAATCGCGTTTTGAAACGTAGTTTTGATAAGCATTTTCGGAAATTTTGTAAAAAAGTGTCAAACGCAAGATTTGACCTCATGACCTATGATTTAGAATTAAACAGGTTTACCACTAAGCCAAACTATTTTTGATGCTTTCCTATCCGAAGCAATGTTAATAAATTCTTAAAAAATATATACAACCAAACATATACACATATACCTCAAAACCAACACACGTAAAAAAACGCCTCTTTGTTCTAAAAACCCTAATCTCAAATGTATTTTTTTTTGTTTTACAGGTTAATTCATCTTTCTTCTCAAACCCTAATGTTGCTTGCTTCGTTATTTCAGATTGAACTGTACAAAGGTATTTTTTAATTCACATACTTTGATGGATTTTTCGTTCAACCTTAAATTCTTTTGTGCAACTATAAGATATCAATTGAATAACGAGATAAACTGTATATGAGATAAACAGGTCATGCTTGATGTTATTGAAACCCTAAACGAGATATATATTTATCATCTCCATTGGGTGGGTATTCAATCGAGATGAGGTCATATACAATTCTGTTTTCTAAGCATACAAGTTCCTACATCACGTTATTCAGAGGTTTAAAATTGCAAAAATAACGCGTTTACAATACCAAAAAAAGTGTTTGCCCAGAACGTTTTCTGGTCAAGTGAGTCTGGCTAACAACATAGAACAGTGGCGTAAGTGTTCTTATACATTAACGTTTGCATTAGTTAATGTCTATTACGAGGTGTCTACTATTAGTATACGCCATCGTCGTTCCTTGGTAAAATTCGTGTCTGAGAAATTAGGTTGACTGTCATTAATGGTGTTTTCATATAAGAACTGTATATTTAGGTATTGTGTTTTTAGACTACTTGTAGTTGATGGTGTTTGTTCTCTTAATGACAGAGACTGTATGAAACCTGGGCAACCTCCAAGCCAATTGACGCCTACAGGACATGGTTATTCTGCTCATGACCCTCATTCAAGTGAGTATCTACAGCCACCTGGTCCAAATCAACCTAGCTCTTTCCATCCTGAGCATTTTGATAACAACAATAGGGGTTATGAGCCACATACCAAGTTTTCTAGGATGTCTCAGGGTGAGCCATTGGTACCACCACTCAGTTCTGCACCTCCACCACATAGGCCGCCAGATGCCCATAGCATGGTTATTTGCAAATTGGTACAAAGAGCTATAATTTGCGTTTCTCTAGAGAGATGATGCAGTATTGAATGCCACTTTTATAAGCATAAGCAATTTTTTTAACATTATTAAGCACTTTATATGCGTAATTATAATACTTTTTTCTTGCTATCCCAATATTTTAAGTATTTGAACCCCTCCCTTATGAAAGACTCTGTCTTTGTATTATGATATATTTACACACTTATGACCTGCATTACAATATGGAAGAGAAGAGATTGATTGTTTTATGACATAATCATGGTGGAATTAGAGGAATCGTGATAAGGAACATTGGTCTAGGTGGCAGAAAAAGCGTTCTGATGCTGAAACGGTTAGTTAAAAACTAAATGTTGTTATTCCTAATGGTTCAAATAGGTTATTTAAGCATAGGGATGATGAATAGTTATATGTATGACCATATGGGGACCAAATTAAAGTTCAAAGGTTTTATCGGGATACATCGGGTGACATGTAACAGTTGTTAACGATTTTACCCATCTCTTTTATGGCTAAATTCTTTGATTCGACCCATTTTGGATAAATATAGGAAAGATAAAAATAATATGATACTATAGATTTCTATATACATGCAAACATATCACAAATCCTAATGTTTAAGTTTGGCAGATGAGCTACAGAAGGGATGAATTTAGGCTATCAGACCATAGGCCCGTGAATGCAACATATATGATATAGGTGGAAGTTTTCTCTCCAAGAAAGTTGCAAAAGGCACTCACAATTACTAATGAATAGAGCAGAAACGGGATTAGTGGATGGAATAAACGGCTTAAGATTAACCAAGGTTAGTCATCTATAATCCCATACATAGGTGGGGTCTAAATATCTTTCAAGATACACAAATTAATTTGATAGTCTCATATACCTTTTTCAGTGGCAGGACAAATATCGGTGAACACGTATGCACTGAGTCGAGTTGACTCAAAAGCTCTTTTGTGGATCTACTTGCTCCGTATTAAATAGGTGGGAAGATCAGGTTGTTTGGTAGTGCTGGTGTGGGGAAGACATTGCTCATTATGGAGATTATTAACAATATCGCAAAGGCCCATGCTTTGTTTTTAACTTTCTTGGTTAACTAGAAGATTATTAATATTAGGCGAGTAAGATTAATATATGGGTGATGTTGTTTACTTTGATCAGGTGGTTTCTCGGTGATTGCTGACACGTACAGATTGGTCGTACTAATGTTTCGTGTTTGTCATTCGAGAAGATGTTACCCAGGGACTTATAACGCCAATGAGAATGAGAAGTACCAAAGTGGTGATCTACGAACATTACACATCCCCTTCAGAGTTTTAGTTTTCTCTTTTCTTTCTAAATTAGAGAAAAATTCACATTTGTTTCTAATTTAGTATTCTAATTATTCGACTGTCTATATAATATAGGGCTAAAAAAGCTTTCTGTCTTCCTGGATCTATGGCTACTGTCATAAGTTACCAGTCGACAGAAAAAACAAGAAGTTTGTTGAAGCCTGTATCTATGAATGCGATTGATTGGCCAAGTCCTGTTTTCAATTCAGTGACAAGGAAGGTTTTGTCCCGCTCAATACTATTCAGCAGGTCATCTAATACAATATTCATATGACGAGGTATTACCATATGTATTTTTTTCACATAAGAAAAATGCAACCTGTATATAATAGTTGCTTTCTTAAAGTGTCATACTTTTTTAAATATGTATATTATTATTTGCTGATATAAATTCAGTCATTTCTATCATAGCAAAACAAATGATCTTATATTGTCTTATGTACGAGTATTCAGCAAATACCAAGGTCACTGGTGATGATACGCCTGGTGAAAACTAATATTACTTTTATATTTTATGTTCTGATACGGCAGTTCTTTGCTTTTGACTCCTTTAAAAAACTGCTCAGTTTGACCCATTGTCCAAGGTGACCCGCCTGCACAGTTTGACACCTATAGGTCCTTGTCATTTGATCCAAACGACCCTTTAAATATGTTACCTCGCGTAGTAACCAACACGAGTTCATATTCCGCTTTAATCATAGCCAAACAACTCTTATATGACAAGAAGTATTGGTATTACGTCAATATTCCAGATATTCAAATGCATTGGGTCAGATTTCATTTGTGTATGCAGGACATGGAGTCTCACTTAACAGAGGAAGAGTAGCAATGTGAAAAGGTGATATGGGAGCTTACTTTGTCAATGACATATCTTACATTCAAGTAGCTATCATTGGAAATTAGGCGTTTGGACGTGCTATTGATATCGTTTCGGTTTCGCGCAAAAAGGTATCTTGGAGTCATTGCCGTAACTAATTTGATGGTTGTAGTTCATGTTCTTGGCAGCAGCTATCAGCTAATTTTAATCGACATTATGAGTAAATTAAGTTATCATACGCATGATTATCATATGCAGGTCGACCCAAATACCCCTTATGGTAGATGCCTCATTGAGATGAATACCACTTGTGAAATCTTATGTTAATTTTTTTTGTTCATATAGATGCCTTACTTATGTCTATGCTTACAGGATATGCTTTTGTTTACCTTGAGGATGAACATGATATTCAATATGTGGTTCATGCTCTTGATAATTCCCAATTTGGGTATGTTGTAGTGTACATTTTTGTATTATAATAATTGTACATTAAAGATTAGCATGAATCCTGATAATAAGGTGGTTTTTATTATTTGGAAAACAAACCTTGGTTAGACATGATCATGAAGTGTTTCCTTATTGTAGACTACATATATACTCAATCCTGAAAAAGGCCATGAGTAACTCACTGTTCGTAGCCGTTTGACACCATTGCGCCAGGCTGTTAAACGTTCATCACCCGCATTACTTCTTGCGAGTGAAAATCGAGCACAACCCACAATTATAGTCGTTTACAAGGGTTATAGAAGAATTTTAACACTCTTCGTGGAGATCAATAATTTAAGTACCATACATGCCATTTCAGATTCTCAGTTCAGTTCATTCGACTGTATATTATTAAGAATTACTATTTTTCTTTCTATGTAATGCTCCAAGTCCTATTGTTCCCTGCTTTCTCTAAAACATAAAGCCTACCGAAACTACAGAAAAAGAACATCTTGCTACCTAGGAACATTTATGATGGTACCATTAGGAGCCTCTTAGCGCATAACTTTATTCAGATAGACAAATAGCTACCATGGAAATGGTTCCCTATGTTAGTTTGGTCTGATTTAATATTAATTAGTAGTTTATGGCAAATAGAGGCATTGGTTATGAGTATTTAAGATCGGGATGCAGATATTTACTTTGATGGGTTAATATGGTTACTACAGAGGAAATAGCTGATTGCTGTTAAAATCTCAATTTTATTTAGAAAGTACATATCTAGATATAAGAGTGAATCATACCATGCAGTCAGAGTACCTGATTTGGGATTTTAAAATGTTTAGTATCAAGGTTTACGGTTCAGTAGACTAAATCTGAATAACCTTGTAGGACATTCATGTAACGTTGTAGCTTACCTCTTATTAACATGTATAGTTAGTTCTTATTAACATGTAGATTAGTTATTAAACGTTTCACTACTACAAATAGGACCTTTTAGACCCTCACATTTAGACCTTTTGCAAAATACGCATGTCTCAATAAAAGTTTATACCCACTCAACCATTTTTAGACGTGAATATGATTTAGCTTTTGTCTAATGCATCCATGTGGTGGTGCCTATGCCCTAATGCTTTTTAGTGTAGAACGCAGGAGTTTATAGCAGTGAAGAATGCCAAATCAGCAAAAAAATCTTAGGGTTAAATTGCAGCTACTTATAAAGAGAAATCAGTGAGGAGAATCTTAAGAAAGAAGGGAATGCTTATTTTAGCATATCTTGATATGTCCTTTCATTATGCATTCAAATAGTATAAAATTGGAGAGTTGTTCTGAGCTACCTGCACGTATTTTTCATTTCTAAATTTCACTTTTAAGTTTCTGTGATAACCTCAAGAATCTAATTATAGTGATTTTAATAGAAACAGTTCTAGCAATTTATAACTTTGAACACAAGCCCAGTATACGTTTACTTCAGCATAACTGTTTCTTAAATGCTAATGTAAGGGCTTATTTTTTTTGGCCAAAATGCTCTGGGCCAAGGGATATCGAGAGTTAATAGATTTATCGGAGAAACAATAGAAAGATCTTAATGGTTTCAAACTTGATGTATACGGGAGCGGAGAGGATACGCATGAAGTACAAGGTGCTGCCGTAAGTTAGATTTAAATGTGAACTTCATGAAAGGTCGATACCATGCTGATGATTCTCTTCACGGGTAAAACTTATGTTCGAATTATTGTGTTTTAGAATAAGAAAAGACGTTCTTAATTGCTTATATTACGTTATTATTCTCTTACAGTTCTAAAGTGTTCATAAACCTGAGTGTGAGTGACGTGCCTGTATAGCAACAGCTGAGAATGTGGTTCTGATTCTTTACATTGGCTTTTGACCTAGATAACCTCTTAAGTGGAATAGAATAAGAGGTACTTAAGGGAGGCCTTGGAAACCAAGAGAAAAGATAAACTAAATCTAAATCTTCATGATGTAAGTTATTTTTGAATTACAATGTTTAGTAAGGATTAACTCAATACTTATTTGTTTACTTAAAATACTTTGATTTTTTTTCTATCTAATACAGATGATCCCCAAGTATATTTTTAGGAGCAATTGCTCTAAACAAATGCATCAATCTATTCATTTGTGCCAGTTTGTGGAGGAGAGCATCTAGGAGGTCTCTCGTGTACTAAGTTTTTAAACCAAGATCAAATTACTCTTACAAAGCTATGATCATTGATTCAGCCGTCTTCATCGAGAGAATTGTTTATTCTTTTATGAGTAACTGCAATTCCATACACGAGTTCACAAAGGCTGGACAACAAAGAGGTTACGTTGTCTTCCAGTAATTAGTCACATGCATATGCATTGTAGGTGTGAGACTACAGCAGATTTCGTAGAATATTTGGCTTGGATATATGAGAGATAAGGGAGATTTAAATTATCTATTTGACTAAATTTTGGTGATCATCCCTTATGATTTGTAATTCCATGTTTAAGAAGATTGCAAAGTTGGATGAATGATAAACTCTTTCTTACGCAAAAATTTCGACTCTGAGAGCAACAAACTTGAAACCAACCATGTCTCTAACTTTGAGAAATTTGGTGAAGAATCAAATGAAAATGATGAGGAGAACAAACTAAGCTCAGACAACAACAACAAAAAAATTGCAACTTTGTTGACAAAACAAGAGAAAGCAATAAAATTACTAATAAAGGTGACCATTCCATTCAACAGATCAGAAACTTTAGCACTACAAAATGTTTGAGACAAAGGCCTAGCCGCAATGCATCCGCCATTTTTCCTTGTTATATCTAGTCTTATATATTCGCCTAAGTCGTGTCTAGGGAGAGTGTCGATTAGCCTAGTTTCCTAATAGCTAAGAATAAAGGTCGGTTGGCAATGTCTAAGCCCAACCCGACCCGTAGGACTTGTATAGTCGGTTCCCCCTCATCTCTATAAAAGGAGGTGAGGGGGAACGAACCAAACACGCATTCTTTCAATAAACTAATCGGAAACGATTAGGGATTACCTTGTGGCGTCGCTTTTCTTTTTCTGTCGATTCTGCTTGTGGGTTTGTCTTCACGATCGTGTATTCCGCATCTAGTAATCAGGATTGTAGGATTAAAACCCTACAAGTGGTATCAAGAGTCTGGTTCTTCGAGAGCTGGTTACTAGGATCGATCAATCGAAGAAGAGAAGAAATTGGTGATCAGGTGTCGTGATCTTCAAGGTAGTAGCAGCAGCAGCGATCGACTGAAAAGGGGTGTTTTTGTTTTCGAGTTCTGTTCTTGCTTTTGCCGCCATTGCTAAGACAGAGGAAGAAGACAATCACTGGTATTCAAAGTCAAACACGGATATTACAAAGGGAGTGTGGATTAGGTTTTTTTTTTTATTGGGCCAAGGTGTATTATACTTTAGTCCAAAGTATATATTGGGCTTAATACATTAGAATCTAATTTTATTTGTTGTTTTTAATAAAAACAAAAGGATTTACTTTGTAATATTTTTACACAAGGGAACTTCGTAATTCGTGATTGTGAGGTTTAACGTATCACAAGGTTTAGCGAGTTACCGAAGGGACTTTGTCGGTTTGTGATTGTGAGGTTTTTCACAAGGTTTAGCAAATCAACAAAGGGATTAAAGAATGACGGGAGCCAAGTTTGACATCGAGAAATTCGATGGAACTGGCGATTTCGGGTTATGGAGAATCAAGATGCGTGCTTTATTAATCCAGAACGGATGTGAAGCAGCTCTGGAGGTTTTCCCCGCGAATATGGAAGCTGAAGAGAAATCTAAGCTTGACAAGAATGCTCACAGTGCCATGATTTTGTGTTTAGGTAACAAGGTCCTGAGAGAGGTTACCGGGGAGACGACTGCAGCGGGGGTTTGGTCAAAGCTCGAGTCTTTGTACATGACAAAGTCATTGGCCAACAAGTTGTACCTGAAGAAGAAGTTGTATACATTCTACATGCCGTCTGGACGAAAGATTTCCGAGCATATAGATGAGTTCAACAAAATCGTTGTTGATTTAGCAAATATTGAGGTAAAATTCGAGGATGAAGATCTTGCTTTATTGTTACTCACGTCTTTACCAGCATCATACGAACACTTTGTGGATACCTTGCTTTATGGACGGGAAGATTTGACTTTGGAGGACGTGATGGCCACACTAAATTCAAAGGAAATCAAAGAAAGGTTCAAGGCGAAGGGGGATGATGGTGAAGGGTTATATGTGAGGGGAAGAACTGATCGCAAGAATTCGCATCAGTCAAAGGGAAAGTCAAGATCGAAGTCTCGAGGTGGAAGACTCAAATGCTTTATTTGCCAATCTGAGGAGCACTTGAGAAGAGACTGTCCGAAGAATAATCGCAAGAAGTCAAAAGGTTACGTCAAGAAAGATGATCAACCAAGCTCCAGTGGTTCGATTTATGACGATTCTGAGGTGATGATGGTGATGAGTGCAGAAAGACTGCAAGACTGGATCATGGATTCAGGAGGTTCATATCACATGTCACCCAGGTTAGATGTATTTTTTGATTTTCTGGAATGCGATGGGGGCAGCGTATTGTTGGGCGACAACAGGGAGTGCAAGATCAGGGGTATTGGCAAGGTAAAGGTACAACTGAAAGATGGGTCAAGTTTTGTGTTACACAATGTCAGGTATATACCTGAATTGAAAAGAAACTTGATATCGCTGGGAACTCTTGAAAAAGAGGGATATACCGTAAAATTGCAGTCGGGCAAAGTCAAGGTGATTAATGGTTCTAGGGTTATTATATCTGGAACCCGAAGGGAGAACTGTGTGTACTCTTTGGATGGCCATGCATTGGCTGGTGAGCTTAATGCTAGTGTTGAAGAGAAAGACAGTCTTGTGCAGGTTTGGCATAAAAGACTGGGACATATCAGTGAGGCGGGACTACACGTGCTGGAAAAGCAGGGTTTGTTTGGCAAGAAGAGTCTAGGTAAGCTCGATTTTTGTGAGAATTGTGTTCTGGGAAAGTCACATCGAGTCCGTTTCGGTGTAGGAAGGCACACTACTCAGGGAGTGATAGACTATGTTCATTCAGACTTATGGGGTCCGTCTCAGGTGGAATCATTGGGAGGTAAGAGGTATTTCTTATCTATTGTCGATGATTATTCCAGAAGGGTATGGGTTTATGTTCTCAGGTTCAAACACGAAGCATTTGGGAAGTTCAAAGAGTGGAAGCAGTTAGTAGAAAATCAGACTGGGAGGACGGTTAAGAAGCTTAGGACGGATAATGGTCTTGAGTTCTGTAACCGGGAATTTAATCAGCTATGTACTGAGAGTGGGATTGCTAGACATTTGACGGTTGCTGGGACGCCGCAGCAGAATGGGTTAGCAGAACGGATGAATAGAACTCTCATGGACAAGGTACGCTGTTTATTAATACAGTCTGGATTGCCCAAGACCTTCTGGGCGGAAGCGACATGTACGGCCGCATATCTTATAAATAGGTCACCATCGACAGCGATTGAGAAGAAGACACCTATGGAGATGTGGTCGGGACATCCTAGTGATTATGGGATGTTGAGAGTTTTCGGCTGTGTCGCGTATTCACACGTTAAACAAGGTAAGCTCGAGCCGAGAGCGGTAAAATGCGTTCTTTTGGGGTATCCTGAAGGTGTGAAGGGGTACAGACTATATAGGCTTGATAATGAATCGCCTAAAATAGTCACAAGCAGGAACGTGGTCTTCAATGAAAGTGTCATGTACAAAGACACGTTGAAGGATACTGGTGCAGGAAAAGATAAGTCTGTTGAGGAATTACAAGTTGAGGTGGAACTGCAGAGGTTAAATAATCATACGCCTGAGGAAGACCATCCAGGTCAGGAAGATCAAACAGGTCATGAAGATCAGTCAGATCAGGAAGACCAGACAGATCAGGAAGATGGCGATGATGAAGATGCAGGGGTTCAAGAGATTGATCATCCACCGGATCTCACAGATTATCAATTGGTTCGGGATAGAGAGCCAAGGACAAAAACGAAACCGGCAAGGTTTTGGGATGAGAGTAATATGGTTGCTTACGCGTTCGCTGCAGCAGAGGAAGAAGATACTCATGAACCATTGACATACCAGGAAGCAGTTGCTTGTGAAGATAGCTCTAAGTGGAAAGCTGCTATGAAAGAAGAGATGGATTCTCTGAAGAAGAACAAGACCTGGGTGTTAGTAGATCATCCAGCTGGGCAAAAGCTGGTGAGCTGCAAATGGCTGTACAAAATAAAGGAAGGGATTGAAGGTGTTCAAAAGCCTAGGTACAAGGCAAGGTTGGTAGCTCGTGGATTCACACAAAGGGCAGGTATTGATTACAATGAAGTATTTTCGCCGGTAGTTCGACACACATCTATTCGGGTTATACTTGCATTGACTGCGTGTAAAGATTATGAGCTGGAGCAGCTTGATGTAAAGACGGCGTTTTTACATGGAAATCTTGAAGAAGTGATCTACATGAGGCAACCACCGGGATTTGAACAAGGTAACAAGGTATGTTTGTTAAAGAAATCTCTTTATGGTTTGAAGCAGTCACCTAGGCAATGGTACAAGAGGTTCGATGAGTATATGCTGAGCAATGGGTTTAAGCGTAGCAGTTACGACAGCTGCGTATATTACAGGAGTTATGCACCAGGGGAGTATATCTATCTATTGTTATATGTAGATGATATGTTGATTGCTTGTAAAAGCAAGGCTGAGATCGCGGCTACCAAGTCTTTGCTTAAAAGGGAGTTCGACATGAAAGAGCTCGGGGAAGCAAAGAAGATTCTGGGTATGGAGATCTTCAGAGATCGGAGTCGCAAGATTCTGAGGGTGTCACAATCCGGGTACATTTCTAAAGTTTTAACAAGGTTTAGAATGGACAATGGGAAGTCGGTTCAGACACCATTGGATGGGCACTTCAAGCTGTCGTTGAAGGATTGCCCGGTTAGGGATTGTGATGTTGAAAGAATGAGTAGGGTGCCGTATGCAAATGCGGTTGGGAGCTTGATGTACTTGATGGTATGCACGAGGCCAGACATAGCGTATGCAGTAAGTGTAGTTAGCAGATATTTGGCGAATCCGGGTAAACTCCATTGGAAAGCAGTGAAGTGGATTATGAAATATTTGCAGGGCACTGTAAACGTGGGTTTGGTGTATGGGACAAATCGTGGTAACCATGTGGACGTAACAGGTTTTGTTGATTCAGACTACGCTAAAGATCCGGATAAAGGTAGGTCTCTCACTGGTTACGCATTTTTAGTACAAGGATGTGTTGTAAGCTGGAAGGCAACGCTACAACACGTGGTGGCTCTTTCAACTACAGAGGCAGAGTATATGGCCCTTACGGAGGCTGTGAAGGAAGCTATTTGGCTAAGGGGACTCTTGGAAGAGTTGGGCGTGAAGCTCAACACTGTTGCAGTTAACTGTGATAATCAGGGCGCGATTCACTTATCGCGGAATCATGTTTTTCATGAAAGGACAAAGCACATTAATGTGCGTTATCACTTTATCAGAGAAGTCTTGGAAGCAAAGACGGTTGAAGTTCTGAAGGTGGGTACTGAACACAATGCTGCGGATGCCTTGACGAAGGTGGTACCTAGACGCAAGTTACAACACTGCCTGGAATTGCTGAGTGTTGGGATAGGCTAATATAAGCCTAAGGTGGAAATTGTTATATCTAGTCTTATATATTCGCCTAAGTCGTGTCTAGGGAGAGTGTCGATTAGCCTAGTTTCCTAATAGCTAAGAATAAAGGTCGGTTGGCAATGTCTAAGCCCAACCCGACCCGTAGGACTTGTATAGTCGGTTCCCCCTCATCTCTATAAAAGGAGGTGAGGGGGAACAAACCAAACACGCATTCTTTCAATAAACTAATCGGAAACGATTAGGGATTACCTTGTGGCGTCACTTTTCTTTTTCTGTCGATTCTGCTTGTGGGTTTGTCTTCACGATCGTGTATTCCGCATCTAGTAATCAGGATTGTAGGATTAAAACCCTACATTCCTGATTCAGAGGATGAAATGTGTTCAGGAAAGTATTGATAATGCTTTGTGCATGGTTACCAACAGCTTCAAGAGAAGATACTGACTCGTCACTCTTAGAAGACCTTTCTGAAGAAATTTTAGGCGGACTACAGTCATCTACGTGTGGGTGTATAGTATCTTCTGAAGGATCAAAAGAATGAACATAATCATGATCCTGAAGGCTGAAAGAACTAATACTTCGTTCCAGCAAAAGCTTGAGATGTAGGCTAAGGAAGAAATTTGGGGCAGCATTAGCTGAGAGAGCAAATGGTGCCCATGTATGGATCAGTGCGTAGCAGTAGCCTAATTCCGATCTAACCTCGATCTGTTGATTTAGTATTTCATGTTTATGCATCATTCTTTGGTATCAAGGCACACTTGGATAATACCATAAGCGTTAGTAATTTTTATTCTTAACTTTTATGAGCTTGATATCATCTCCTGATCATTCTGTTGCAAGATTATGTCTACCCCTTATACTAACAAAAGTACAAACACATGAAATTTTAAAAGCATCATCCTGACAAGAGTTGAGCTTAAACGTTTTTGTTTCTTTTATACTGTAAATTGTACACATGACAAGATATTTCTGCTATTTTAGTCCCTTTTAGACATGTAGATGTAACCTATGTATCCTCTGTTTTTCTGAGAAGTGTAAATATTAGCTTTTAGCACACACCCATTTGTTTTCATTATATTGTATTATTGAATTTGCACAATCGTTAAAAAAAGTATTTGCACAATCAAATTTAGCTTGGTTTGTACATTTTGATGGATTAGTGCTAGATGTGGGTAGTGCGACAAAATCCATGGACAAATATAATCAATGTTTTGAAACCCGGTTTTTATATTAACCAGATCGAGTCATCGGGTTCGGGTCAACTCGGTTTTCTAGAAAAAATATTACTTTTTATATTTTTAATAATTAACTAAAATTATATATAAAAATTATAAAAACTTGCGTATATTAAAAATATAAATTATTCATCAATTATTATAACATGTAAAAATAAAATTTACATCGTAAATATGTAAAATTTACCTTTTTAAAAAAAAACCCCGAAAATGCAAACCCGGCCGGGTCTCGATAACCAGGTTGACCCGGGTCACTCCAAACTCGGAAGGTCTGGCCGAGCTTCAAAAATACGAAAACAAGTTCAATATGACCCTTTTTTCGACTGGATCCGGATCAACCGATTGACTCGGTCGGGTCAACCCGGGTCTGAAAACATTGAATATAAGGTGGTGTTTGCTAACAATTTAAATGACTTAATTTAAAAAACTGAATTTATTAAGGCATAAAAATTTTGTTTGTTTGTAACTTAATAAATTAATAAATAGGGAGAATTACATACATCCCCATTCTAAGGCTACTAATTACTCCCTCCGTCTCATAACTATTATCTACCGACAAAAAACACATAGTTTAATAAAAACATCACTTTTTCAGTTTTGTCTCTCTTACTTTTTACACAATGACAATTTTACCATTAACCAATTAATTTACAACTTCTTTATTTTTTGTAACAATACCCTCAAGTGAGGGTGATATGGTAAAATCAATCTATATTTCTTATCTATTTTGGAAGTGGACAATTAATTTGAGACGTCCCAAAATAGTAATGTGGATAATAATTTTGAGACGGAGGGAGTACATATTTCCCCACTCAACTCTTTTAATTATAAAGAGAAGTGATTTGCACACTTCCTTAATTGATTGGCACACTAAAAAATGAGTGTGTCATGACATATATATCCTTAAATCATGTTTAATCATGCTTAATTTACAAGGGTATAAATATAATTGTCAATACATAATATTTTAGAGTATCTCAATCAATTAGAAGAGTGTGCAAATCATCTCCCAATTATAAATATCCCCAAAAAATTTCATCAGTTTTCTTCTAAGACAATATACCCTTATAATAATTCATTGATTTGTCTTAAGAGTTGGACATTTGGTCTCATGACCACTTATTGTGCCTATGAACACTAAATATTGAAACCGATGTGGTAATTCTTATTCATCATGTTATTAATATTATACTACTGGAAATTCTAGATTAAGATCACATCCGACTTTTTTTTTGCTTTTACTTTTGTTATATAGAGATGATCATACATTAATTGAATGATTGTAATTTTAGAAGAATTATATTAGGTTTTTCTTGAGATAAAAACACATTATTTATAAATAAAAAACTATGTAAATGAATGTTGGATGAGAACAAAAACTAAGTTTTCTAAAGTAATGTGTAAGTTTGGAGTTGTATACAAAGGAATCTCTGATTTATCTATTTAGTTTGAGTTTTATATGATTGTCTTATTTTATCTGGGTGTGAGATGTTTTTAAAGAAATGAGGGCTTATGGAACGTTGAGAATGATAGAAAAGAATAAATTTTTTTTAAATCTTTATATTAAAATAGATAAATTAGGTATATATGATAATTATATATATTCAAGTGGGTATATTTGTAATAAAAAAGTTTAGGTGGGGAAATATGTAACTAGTAACCTTTTTATAGGGTGTATGTAATTCACCCTAATAAATATCAAAATTGAAGTTATCTGCATTGAATCATATGTTAATTAAACGTAACTTAATTGAAAAATTAACCAAACAAACTCTAAGTCTATTTTTAGTTGTTTTTTCCTTAGCATATTGTGATACTTCTCATTTTAGAATGTAACACTCCATTTTGATAATGGAATGTCACGCGTAATTATGGCGTGTCATCAAAGCATACAAGGATAAATGTCTAAACATTACATGACCATAAAAGGAAAATACCGGAATCAAACATCGGTAGTCCAAAAGTAAAGCTCATCACACACAAACATAAGTACTGTAAATGAAAGGAATAAACAGTCCATAGCAAGAGTATCAAAGTAAAGATAATGCATAAAGTAAAGAAAGGCTAGAAAGCTTCCAGCCCATATGCACGTACGCTTAAAGTCTACGAGCGTCCCTGAGTAACTGCCGTTTTAGGAACATAGAAAAGGAAAACGGCTGAGCAATACGCTAAGTGCACGGATGTACACTAAAGCATGAATAGTAATAGCATATAAGCATATAACAGCGGAAGAAACTAAGTCCCGAATAACCCGGTTAAGTCTTGGTAAAACTGGTTTTATAGTTTGAAAAGCCTTATGTTTATCTTATAAAAACTGTTTAACATATTCTACCATTAGCCAATATAGGTCATGAAAATCCACCGTGCATGAATACTTGGAGGGGTGACCTCATCATGTAAATTAGAGGGGTTGCCTCTAATTTAATATACTGGTTTGGGTAGGAGGGATTAGCTCCTTGTAAAGGATGCAAGGCACACACCACATTCACACTGAGTAATCTGCTAAAAAACATGTAACTAGTATGCACCCATACGCCCCACATGATAAATATAATAATATGGCCAAAAGCTAAAGGGACGCCACGAGCAATCACTCCGTCGTGAGGAAGTCATAACACCAGTGCCTCTAATGTTATGGTTATGGTACCTCCATAACTAGGTGAAACTGGTCATGCATGTATATGGATATAGGTATTCTAAATTAAACATAAGTAAATCAAACATATAAACTTATACTACGGGAAAACAGTTGGCTGCATACGGGGAATCCTAATAAGGAAAGAATGTCCATACTGAAAGGACGGGAATCCGTACCTTATGTCCAATGAACGAAGAAGACGAACTGAGGAGAGTCCTACTTCGGTATCACTAATGCTACATAAATACATACGTGTATAAGTATCTGATTACTAAATAGTAACTGGTTTTATGTCACGTCTTAGCTTATTTTATACGTTCATGTCATGTTTTACTGTTTTAGGCTTTAAACTGTGTTTATCTTATATTCTGTCTATTCTGATTAAGTATTACTTGTAATTCATGTATTATTATACTTACTGTGTAATAATAAGTAACTTTCTAAAAATAGCAGGTTCCTAAAATAGAAAGTTTCCAAAAATAGAAAGTTACCAAAAATAGAAAGTTTCCAAAAATAGAAAGTTTCCAAAAATAGAAAGTTTCCAAAAATAGAAAGTTTCCAAAAATAGAATTACTGCTTAAAATAGATAAGTTTCTAAAAATAGAATGTTTCTATAAATAGATTAGCTGCCTTAATTAAATAAGTTTCTAAAAATAGAAAGTTTCCATAATTAGATATAAGCTGGTTAAATAAGCTAAGTATATAAGCTTAAGTGTTTTCTGATTATTTTTCTAAGTCATAATGATATAAAGTATAGTTTATTTATTATTACATGTAATTTAAATAAACTATAGGTTAAAAGTATTTAATTAAATATATCATGTTTTTAATTAAATAAAGTTAAATACTTAGGTTAAAACATGTATTATTAATTATTAATAATATAACCTAAGTCATGTTAATTAATTAGTTATAGCCATGGGTTTTAATAATTAATTAATTATAAAGTCTAGAAAAATATAAATACTTAGGTTAAAAATTCATGATCTAATAACTAAATTATAACCTAAGTCATGTTTAATTAAATTAATCATGTCATATTTTATTAATTTAATTTTTAACATATGATTATTAAAAACATAACCTTGACATAAACCATGAACCGGATCGTGACTAGAAACCATGGACCGGACCCGTAATCAACTCCATACCCCGAACCACTTCGGGGTTTCACCCTTTTTGCTGCTGCCGTGGGACCCACACCACCAAACCGAGACCTTGAGGTCTCGGTGGTGGTCCATAAGCCAAACCGAGACCCCCTTGGGGTTCGGTTTAGGCGTCGACCACAACAAAACACCCCTAAATCCTCCGTTTTGATTTACCCCATAACCATTTACATGTTTGATTTATGTTTTTAATTAGCTTTTTAAAAACATCATGTTCTTATTTAATTAATTAAATCAAAACATAAAAGAAAAGGATTTAAAAAGGTATACCGAATGCGTGGATCAAACGAGGATGAACACACACGAACACTTGCACCAAAATCAAGATCAAAATCAAACGAACACCCCCTTTCTGGTGTTTATATGCGGCGGCCAAGAGAGAGCAAGAAGGAGAAGGAGAAAAACTTTTTTAGGTTTTTGTTTAATTTTCTATAAAGTGAAAAATGACCACCATATTTACCTTAACCCCTTTCTTAGTAAAATTTTGATGGGCTTGGCCCATAGCCTTGGTGTAGCCGCCGGTAGGGGCCCAACATGGGGTACCCGTACCTTTTCTCGAGTCTAATTAATTAAGTGTTCGTTCGTGTTTAGTCGTGTTCGTGTTTTATGTGTTCTCGTTAAATATTAACCGTGAATTAATATATTTATTCGTGTTTGTAATAAATATATATACGTAATTAATATTACCTCGTGATTAAATTACGTTCATGATTTCATGATCGCATGTTCGTGATTAATTATTGTTTAAATAATTATTGTGCGTTCGTACGTAATAAATACTTATCGTGCTCTAACACGTACGTAATACGTAAAAATTCTAACACGTGAACGTAAGCATACTATAAAAGGAAAGTTTTAATCTAGTACGTACGATCTTAAGGGTACTATTCATGGTAAAAGCATGCGGGTTTTACAACTCTTCCCCCCTAAAAAGAATAATTTGTCCCCGAATTATAGATAAAGTAAACTGAAGAAGAAGAACATACCCGAATTCAAAATATGAAATGAGGGTAAAAAGACCGGATAGACTCTTCTGTTTCCCAAGTGGCTTCCCGCTCGGTATGATCCCTCCAATGACGAATGGAATCGTCTTCCTTCTCATGACTCGTTCTTGTCTGTCAAGAACTCGTTCGAGTTCTTCTATGAAGGTGAGATCTTCACGTATCTATTCCAGTGGATACTGAACCATGTGAAGGGGATGATACTGGTACCCTCTGAGTAAGGACACATAAAACACATTGTGTACATGCGAAAGCTGCGGAGGTAACACTAACCGGTAAGATACTTCACTGACTCGTTCAATGATATCAAACGGTCCGATGAAACGAGGACTAAGCTTCCCTTTAATCCCGAAGCGTCTAACACCACGTGCCGGCGAAACCTTAAGGAAGACGTGATCTCTTACGTTAAAATGTATGCCCCTACGATGCTTATCGGCGTAACTCTTCTGACGTGACCGTGCTTCCTGAAGTTTCTGCTTAGCTACTGCGATTCTTTCGTTGGTCATCTCTATGATTTCTGGTCCTTCAAGTGTTCGCTCGCCAACCTGATCCCAACAGATTGGGGCGCGACACTTTCTTCCATACAACATCTCGAAAGGAGCACACTTGATACTTGCGTGCCAACTGTTGTTGTATGCAAACTTCACCAAACAGATGTAATCGTCCCAATCACCCGTCCATTCCAACGCACATGACCTCAACATGTCTTCCAATGTCTGAATCGTTCGCTCCGACTGTCCGTCTGTTTGAGGATGAAAAGCCGTGCTAAGCTTAAGTTGTGTACCCCAAGCTTTCTGCAGACTCTTCCAAAATCGCAAAGTGAAACGAGGATCTCTGTCTGAGACGATGCTGGATGGAGCACCGTGGAGTCTCATGATCTCTCTTCTATAAGTATCGGCGAGTTTACTTACCGGATCTTCCTTGTGGATCGGTAAGAAATGAGCTGATTTGGTAAGTCGATCTACAATAACCCAAATTGCATCGGGCTTCCTCTTGGTAGGCGGAAGACCAGTAACAAAATCCATGGTGATTTTGTCCCACTTCCACTCTGGAATATCTAATGGTTGAAGGAGACCGCCAGATCGCTGATGCTCGATCTTAACCTGCTAGCAGGTAAGACATTTGGAGACGTAAGTGGCCACATCCTGTTTCATACCACTCCACCAAAAGTACTGCTTGATGTCATGGTACATCTTAGTCGAACCAGGATGTATCGATAATGGGGAGCTATGAGCTTCAGCTAACAAGGCTTCCCGGAGTGCTTGGTCATCAGGAACACAAAGTCTCGTGCCCTGCCATACGATACCATCTGCATCTACTCTGAATTCCGTCTGTTTCTCCAAATTATGTGCTATCACCGAGATTTCTCCATCATCTTTCGGAGCTTCCTTGATCTTAGAGAGTAACTCGGGTTCTACTCTAAGATTAGCCCAGTAACCCTGTTGTCCATGTACCATGATCTCGATGTCTAGTCGCTCCAAGTCTCTTATGATTTCCTCCTCAATTTTAATGTCGTTGATCATTCCGGACTTCCTGCTAAGAGCGTCTGCTACTACATTTGCCTTTCCGGGATGATACTGTAGATTAATGTCATAATCCTTCAACAGCTCTAACCATCTCCTCTGCCTCATGTTCAATTCACGTTGAGTGAAGATATACTTCAAGCTCTTGTGGTCCGTGAAAATGTCACATGATTCTCCATATAAGTAGTGCCTCCATATCTTCAATGCAAACACGACTGCAACAAGTTCCAAGTCATGCGTAGGGTAATTCTATTCATAAGGCTTAAGCTGTCGTGAAGCGTACGCGATCACTTTCCCATGTTGCATGAGAACACAGCCAAGTCCCTTCCCCGATGCATCACTATAGATTTGAAATCTACCCGTACCAGATGGGAGAGTAAGAATAGGTGCAGATACTAGCTTCTGCTTCAGGTCTTCAAAGCTCTTCTCTCGTTCTTCAGTCCAGACGAATTTCTCCCCTTTCCGCATCAGTTTGGTCAATGGTAGTGCTAAGCGGGAAAAGTTCTCCATGAACCTACGGTAATAGCCAGCTAAGCCTAAGAAACTGCGGACTTCCGTCGTTGATGTCGGCCTCGGCCACTTAGTAATGGCCCCACCTTCGATGGATCCATAGTGATTCCTTCTGCTGATACAGTATGACCTAAGAATGCCACCTTGTCTAACCAGAACTCACACTTGGAGAATTTAGCATACAGCTACTTCTGGCAAAGAATCTGTAGTACCGTACGAAGATGGTCTTCGTGTTCCTCCTTGGACTTTGAGAAAATAAGGATGTCATCGATGAAGACAATGACGAACTTGTCCAGAAATTCATGGAAGATTCTGTTCATCAAATCCATGAACACTGCTGGAGCATTGGTCAGGCCGAATGGCATAACTACAAATTCGTAGTGGCCATAGAGGGTACAAAAAGCAGTCTTGGCGATGTCCTGCTCCTTAACCCGTAGCTGATGATAGCCTGAACTAAGATCAATCTTGGAGAAGTGTTTGGCCTCTTGGAGTTGGTCAAACAGATCGTCTATACGCGGCAGTGGATACCTATTCTGGATAGTAATCTTGTTGAGCTCACGATAGTCTATGTAAAGACGCATATTGCCGTCCTTCTTCTTAACAAATAAGACCGGTGCGCCCCATGGAGATGCGCTCGGTCGAATGAAACCTCGTTCTAGAAGTTCTTGCAGTTGATCCTTCAGCTCCTTTAGCTGTATGGGAGCCATGCGATAAGGAGCCTTGGAGATTGGTTCAGCTCCTGGAATAAGCTCGATATTGAATTCCACTTCTCGTGCAGGTGGTATGCCCGGAAGTTCTTCTGGGAATACATCTTGGAATTCCGACACTATTGGTTGATCCTGAATTGATTGAGATTCAACATCCATGTCGTGAACCGTAGCTAAATAACCCTCGCAGCCATGTGACAGTAGTGCACGCGCTTATAGGGTATATATGATTTGTACAGACCGTCCGGGTACGAACCCGTTATGTATGTACTCTGGTGCATTAACATCACCTAAGATAACTCGATATGAATGGCATTCTATGGTAGCATGATGCTTGGATAGCCAATCCATGCCCAAAATCATGTCAAAGTCATTCATGTCTAGCGGAAGTGCGTCAACAGGACGAAGCTTATCGTCAAATTCTAGGGGAAGACTCTTGTATACATGGGTGATTAATACAGAGTCCCTCAAAGGCGTGGAAATAGAAATCCTATTCTCTAGTGGCATGGGGAGCGTCCTAATGTTCTTAGCATAAGCAGTAGAAATGACCGAGTGAGTAGCACCCGTATCGAAAAGAACACACGCAGCTTGACCATACATATACAAGATTCCAGTGATGGTACATGTAGAGTTGTTGGCCTGGTCTCGAGATGTCGTGTAGACACGCCCAGTGGTAGGAGGCGGCTTGGTATCAGCATGTCCCGATGTGCCCTCCATCTCGCCCTTACGGCAATCCTTCATGATATGGCCAGGAAGACCACACTTGAAGCATTTGTCAGTGTTACGACGACATGGCCCTGGGTGCCTACCGTGGCAAGTAGAGCAAAGAGGATGAGTATATCCTCCAGCAGGTGCTCTGGCTGGCTGAGGACCTGATAAAACATTTTACGTAAGACATGATAATAGAGTACAAAGGACAATGCGGATAATCGTAAGATTGAATACTAGTGATAGCTGGATGGCTAGGCTGAGAACCTCTCTGGTTCTGGTCCCTACCGTTTCCATGGTTCCTGGTAGAAGTTTTGCTAGAGTGTCAGAATATGAGTTATAACATGAAATCATAAGAAAATGCGTAAGTATTAGGACCTGCTGCCGTTGGAGTGTCCAGCGTTGTTACGGTAATTATCATTACCGCCACGCCTATCCGTAGCAGAACGGTCGTTAGTCTGATCGTTTCCCTTGGGCTGATGAGGCTGCTGCTGAGTAGCCGGCTAAGACCGGTCCCCAGTTTTCTGCCTGGAAGATACAATTTAAAGAGATGAATAGTTGACATATATGGAAAGAATACGGATTAGTCACCGCTTGAATACGAATGTTTACCTCTGGTCGGGTTTCTCAGCTTCCCCGAACTCATCTCTCTCATGCAACATCTCCAGCTTACGTGCCGCAGCGGCCACTTGTGCTACAGTGGTGAACGTAGCACACACCAGATTGTTTGCGACCGATGTGCGAAGAGCCCACCTAAAATGGTGTGCCTGCTCTTCAGGAGTACCTGCTGCTGCACCAAGGAAACCAACTAAGCGAAAAAAGCGCTGTATAAACTCATTGCTATTCTCCCTAGCTCTCTGTCGGATCCCATGGTACTCCCTCTTGAGCTTGTCTTGCTCAGCCTTGGGAAAGAACTGCTCCATCACCCTATCCTTCAACTGAGCCCATGTCAAACCAGCAACCCACTCGTCACCTCCCTCAGACTGCATCAACGCTAACCACCAATTTAACACATCGCCTTCGAACCGGTAGCATGCCAACCTCGCCTTGAACGCGGGGTCACAACCCATAGCATTGAAAATCTTCTCGATGTGAGCCAACCAGCTTTCAGCATCACTGGGGCTATCTGTTTTCTCAAAACCTCGAGGACGGAGCTTGTTGAATCTCTTCAGCCATACTGCCAATGTCACTGGAGGAGGAGGAGGAGGTGCTTGGTTATGCTGCTGATTGTTGGCAGCTTGAACCTCAACCCTGATGTCATTCCTCAGTTGAGGAAGCAAAGCTTGCATTGTAGCTTGGATTGCTGCATTGAGTTGTTCCTGTTCGCGTGTGAGAACCATCTGACAGTATAACATAATACGTATGATTAACAGATCAACACATAAAATATATATATACATGAAAAAAAAATTATACCAATAAATCCAGAGAAAAATTTTATGTAAGAAAATTTGTGTATGAATACATGATGCAGTTTTATGAAAACTTTTGTATGCTCGAGAGTGAACGCCTATGGTCAGTTCACCGAAAATAAAAGACATGGCGAGGGGTCGCCTATGGGTCGGTCCCAAATTTAAAAGTTTCGATAAAACACATGCGACTAAATAGGGCCAGTCCTGTACCAACCATTACTTAGTCATAAACCTGCGACAATGAAATATATATGTATGCATAAAAATGATGAATGCATGAAAAACGACTGTCAGTTCTAGGAAGACCATAGTGACTACCCACTAATCACAGGTCATATTTTGAGAGCCTACAGGTCGAAGCCTTGGCTCTGATACCATAATTGTAACACCCCATTTTGATAATGGAATGTCACGCGTAGTTATGACGTGTCATCAAAGCATACAAGGATAAATGTCTAAACATTACATGACCATAAAAGGAAAATACCGGAATCAAACATCGGTAGTCCAAAAGTAAAGCTCATCACACACAAACATAAGTACTGTAAATGAAAGGACTAAACAATTTCCATAGCAAGAGTATCAAAGTAAGGATAATGTATAAAGTAAAGAAAGGCTAGAAAGCTTCCAGTCCATATGCACGTACGCTTAAAGTCTATGAGCGTCCCTGAGTACCTGCCGTTTTGAGAACATAGAAAAGGAAAACGGCTGAGCAATACGCTCAGTGCACGGATGTACAATAAAGCATGAATAGTAATAGCATATAAGCATATAACAGCGGAAGAAACTAAGTCCCGAATAACCCGGTTAAGTCTTGGTAAAACTGGTTTTATAGTTTGAAAAGCCTTATGTTTATCTTATAAAAACTGTTTAACATATTCTACCATTAGCCAATATAGGTCATGAAAATCCACCGTGCATGAATACTTGGAGGGGTGACCTCATCATGCAAATTAGAGGGACTGTCACGCGTAATTATGGCGTGTCATCAAAGCATACAAGGATAAATGTCTAAATATTACATGACCATAAAAGGAAAATACCGGAATCAAACATCGGTAGTCCAAAAGTAAAGCTCATCACATACAAACATAAGTACTGTAAATGAAAGGACTAAACAATGTCCATAGCAAGAGTATCAAAGTAAAGATAATGCATAAAGTAAAGAAAGGCTAGAAAGCTTCCAGTCCATATGCACGTACGCTTAAAGTCTACGAGCGTCCCTGAGTACCTGCCGTTTTGGGAACATAGAAAAGGAAAACGGCTAAGCAATACGCTCAGTGCACGGATGTACAATAAAGCATTAATAGTAATAACATATAAGCATATAATAGCGGAAGAAACTAAGTCCCGAATAACCCGGTTAAGTCTTGGTAAAACTGGTTTTATAGTTTGAAAAGCCTTATGTTTATCTTATAAAAACTGTTTAACATATTCTACCATTAGCCAATATATGTCATGAAAATCCACCGTGCATGAATACTTGGAGGGGTGACCTCATCATGCAAATTAGAGGGACTGCCTCTAATTTAATATACTGGTTTGGGTAGGAGGGATCAGCTCCTTGTGAAGGATGCAAGGCACACACCACATTTACACTGAGTAATCTACTGAAAACATGTAACTAGGATGCACCCATACGCCCCACATGATAAATATAATAATATGGCCAAAAGCTGAAGGGACGCCACGAGCAATCACTCCGTCGTGGGGAAGTCATAACACCAGTGCCTCTAATGTTATGGTTATGGTACCTCCATGACTAGGTGAAACTGGTCATGCATGTATATGGCTATAGGTATTTTAAATTAAAAATAAGCAAATCAAACATATAAACTTATACTACGAGAAAACAGTTGGCTGCATACGGGGAATCCTAATAAGGAAAGAATGTCCATACTGAAAGGACGGGAATCCGTACCTTATGTCCAGTGAACGAAGAAGACGAACTGAGGAGAGTCCTACTTCGGTATCACTAATGCTACATAAATACATACGTGTATAAGTATCTGATTACTAAATACGTAACTGGTTTTATGTCATGTCTTAGCTTATTTTATACGTTCATGTCAAGTTTTACTATTTTAGGCTTTAAACTATGTTTATCTTATATTCTGTCTATTCTGATTAAGTATTACTTGTAATTCATGTATTATTATACTTACTGTGTAATAATAAGTAACTTTCTAAAAATAGCAGGTTTCCTAAAATAGAAAGTTTCCAAAAATAAAAAGTTACCAAAAATAGAAAGTTTCCAAAAATAGATAGTTTCCAAAAATAGAATTACTGCTTAAAATAGATAAGTTTTTAAAAATAGAAAGTTTCCATAAATAGATTAGCTGCCTTAATTAAATAAGTTTCTAAAAATAGAAAGTTTCCATAATTAGATATAAGCTGGTTAAATAAGCTAAGTATATAAGCTTAAGTGTTTTCTGATTATTTTTCTAAGTCATAATGATATAGGTATAGTTTATTTATTATTACATGTAATTTAAATAAACTATAGGTTAAAAGTATTTAATTAAATATATCATGTTTTTAATTAAATAAAGTTAAATACTTAGGTTAAAACATGTATTATTAATTATTAATAATATAGCCTAAGTCATGTTAATTAATTAATTATAGCCATGGATCTTAATAATAAATTAATTATAAAGTCTAGAAAAATATAAATACTTAGGTTAAAAATCCATGATCTAATAATTAAATTATAACCTAAGTCATGTTTAATTAAATTAATCATGTCATATTTTATTAATTTAATTTTTAACATATGATTATTAAAAACATAACCTTGACATAAACCATGAACAGGATCGTGACTAGAAACCATGAACTGGACCCGTAATCAACTCCATACCCCGACCACTTTGGGGTTTTCCCCTTTTTGCTGCTGCCGTGGGACCCATACCACCAAACCGAGACCTTGAGGTCTTGGTGGTGGTCCATAAGCCAAACCGAGACCCCCTTGGGGTTCGGTTTAGGCGCCGACCACAACAAAACACCCCTAAATCCTCCGTTTTGATTTACCCCATAACCATTTACATGTTTGATTTATGTTTTTAATTAGCTTTTTAAAACATCATGTTCTTATTTAATTAATTAAATCAAAACATAAAAGAAAGGGATTTAAAAAGGTATCCTGAATGCGTGGATCAAACGAGGATGAACACACACGAACACTTACACCAAAATCAAAATCAAAATCAAACGACACCCCTTTCTTGTATTTATATGCGGCGGTCAAGAGAGAGCAAGAAGGAGAAGGAGAAAAACTTTTTTAGGTTTTTGTTTAATTTTCTGTAAAGTGAAAAATGACCACCATATTTACCTTAACCCCTTTCTTAGTAAAATTTTGATGGGCTTGGCCCATAGCCTTGGTGAAGCCGCGGGTAGGGGCCCCACATGGGGTACCCGTACCTTTTCTCGAGTCTAATTAATTAAGTGTTCGTTCGTGTTTAGTCGTGTTCGTGTTTTATGTGTTCTCGTTAAATATTAACCATGACTTAATATATTTATTCGTGTTCGT